>CM072524.1:17295947-17856391 GCA_036898135.1 Oncomelania hupensis | reverse complement strand
TCTTATCTTATCCTCTTGAAAATAATACTCAGCAGGTTGAAACTTCAAGCTGAACAAATCATAGCTGAAGATCAAGCAGGATTCAGGGCAGGGCGAAATACCACTGAACAGATTTTCAACCTCAGAATAATCTGCGAGAAATACCTACAACACCGAAAACATCTATATCATGTGTTTGTAGACTTCAAGAAAGCGTTTGACCGAGTCTTGCATGCAGTTCTGTGGGCAACCATGAGAGTGTACATCAGCTTTAACATTACTGAAGTTATAAAAAGCCTGTATGACAGTGCAGTCCTCCACATCAGTGCCATCGGAAACTGGTTCAGAACAACAATCCCAGCTAACCACAATTTCGGGGCCCCCATCGGGCGCCCGGATCGGGTTACCGATCGGGCAAATGGAAATTGGAACCGACTCGGGCCCGATTCGGGCAAAGATCGCGCGATCGTCGGGCTACCCGAAACTTACCCGATCGTAACCCCACGTTCGCCAAACAGTAGCCCGACTTTCGATAAAGATTGGGCGATCATCGGGGTACCCAAAACTTACCCGACCGTAACCCAACCTTTGCCGAACGGTAACCCGATTCCGGCAAAGATCGGGCATACGTCAGGATACCCAACACCAACCCTATTGTAACCCAACTTAAACCAGAAACAACCCCGATAATGCCCCATCCCTGGCCAATGCTGATTTACCCTAAAATCATATCCCACATATTGTTTATGATATGTGATTGTATGAAGAAAGAATTGAGATGTCTGGTGTTAATAGGGACTGTCGGCACAGGCGTTTTTGTTTTCGGAAGTCCTTGGTGTGTCCCCACTTAAGTATTTACACACCATTTCGATAACGATATAGCCTATATTAATGTGATCTTCGTCGCTATCGAAATCGTGTGTAAATACATAAACGAAAGGCAAAGCACCCAAAAAACAACCACAGTGAAAATAGAAATAGGTTTTCGCAGGCAAACACAATATCCGAGCACATGCAACTGTAGAACTTAGAAGAAAACTTTAGAAAATTGGCGCCTAAGTACAACCGGAAAAGACCAGCAGTAATGGGCACGGAAATTTACCCTTGCCTTATAATGTATAAATAAATACAATAGTTAAAAGAAACACTGTAACAATATTTTACATATTGTATGATAAAAATTAAGAATTATAAGCACAATTAAATCATTATATCTTGCTGAATTGATTTTGTATAAATATTTTTCACATACATACGCCGCAGCATATGTGAAGCAGACGAAACATTCCTGACAGTTTAGCCAATTAGAAGCGAGAGTAGGCCTATGTTATCGTGTGCGCCGCGTGGCTTTGTGGTGGGGCAGAATCGGGCGGCACACGGAAGAGCGAATCGTTACGCATCCACATTTCTCGACTCCGCTACGCATCGGGTTTTTGTAGGGCTATGTGGGTCCCTACTAAAACCCGACAAAAGTCGGGATGCCCTATGCGGCCCCAGTGGGGCCCCGATCGGGCTGGTTTGCTGGGATTGGTGTGCATCAAGGATGCCTCCTCTCTCCAACACTCTTTAACATCTTTCTAGAGCGCATCATGCAGATCACGAAGGTACAGTCAGCATTGGGGGAAGAGCAATCTCCAACCCTCGTTTTGCGGATGACATTGATGGATTGGCTGGAGAGGAACAATAACTTGAACAGCTGGTACAGAGGCTTGACACCACCTCCAGAGCCTATGGAATGGAAATAAGTGCAGATAAGACCAAAATGATGACAAACAACAATGGCATCAACATGGACATCAAAGTCCAAGGCCAATCCCTCAACACAGTGCATAGTTTTAAATATTTAGGAGCCATTGTATCAGACAATGGGACCTGACAGGAAGTCCTCTCCAGGATCGCACAAGCAACTGCTGCCCTGACCAGGTTGAAGCCCATTTGGAAAGACAGGACCATCAGTCTACATTCCAAGGTAAGTCTGCTGCGCTCCTTGGTCATCTTCATCTTCCTATACGCTTGCGAAACATGGACCCTCACAGCAGATCTACAACGAAGAATACAAAGCATGGAGATGAGGTGCTACAGAAGACTTCTGGGCATTTCCTATACCCAGCACATCATCAACAACGAAATCAGATAGACCATCACACAAGCCATTGCCACACAAGCCATTGGACAACACAATTACATGCTCACAGCAGTGAAGAAACAAAAATTCCAATGGTATGGCCATATCACCAGAGTATCAGGCCTTGCAAAGACCATCCTGCAAGGCACAGTGCAAGGAGGCAGAAGAAGAGGGAGACAGAAAAATATGAGGACAACATTCGAGAATGGACAACATTCGAGAATGGACTGGTTTGACACTGAGCGAAGCCATGAGGGTGGCTGGGGCAGAGAAAGATGGAGTACGCTGGTTAAACGATCATCTGTGGTGCCAGTGACAGTGGGTCTATTGTTGTTGGGCTCTGCACAATGGAATGCTATTACCCACTTGTCTTTCATCTGCGGGGATAGGTAAGTTAGATTGCCCTGTGACTAATCTTAATACATTTATTTATTTGGTCCAGTCTGTGTGAGGATATGGTTACAGAGATAAGGAGAAACGTGTAAAAGATTCACTGACACACTAGCTCTCACACGGCTATGAAACATAAATAGTCCAGCCACTTGTTAACAGTAAATATCACACATTTATTTCCTCTACTCTATATCTAATTTTCTAATCACTATATTAACTCATTGAAGTCGCAGAGTTCCAGACTCGGCATCATTCCAGAGTCGCAGGATTTTAGGCTATTTTTAAAAAATCACACCAAATGTACTAGACAACATAGAAACATAAAATAAATTGCAAATGAAAGCTTAAAGTATGTATTTTTAATTTCACTTACCACCAATCTGCTATAATCCTCCAGAAAAAAATATTTTGCACCAAAAACACATCACTTTTGCAAAAAAAAAAATTTTTATTAGATGCACAATATCTATATGTTGCACCAATTTTTTTATGAAAATATTTGATTCTCTTGTTTTTATGATGTAAAAACACTGTAGAAATGAATTTTACACAAAAATAATCATGAAAGCACAATCTGAAGAGGCATTTGTCACATAACTAAAACAAAATTTCCCCAACAATCGGCGTTAAAAACGGAAAGCCATTTTGTAAACAAAGCTAGTTACTAGGGTAAAGAAAACGCGAGATGTCAAGATAAACTTTGTCAAAAATATGGTCAAAGGGAAACAATCTAATATAAAAAAAGACCCCTTTCAAGTATGGGTATTGCTTAGTTCCCTTGGTACTCATTTTCTGTTATAAAAAAAAATTGTGAACACGCGACGTATACATAGCGGCGGCACGCTCCTGTGTGGCACCGCTAGTGCCGTAGCACCGTTTGCGGCACGACTTCAATGAGTTAACTTAACTGTCCAAAATGTAATACAGCTAGGATTAACTTAACAGTCCAAAGTTCACTTCGAGTGGTTCGTAGAATGGGTAGATCTTAGATGGATCTATTCTGCTACTGTTCTTGATATTTGCTACTGTCCAGAGAGAAAGGAAGAAGAGAGAGATCACTTAGCGATATCGCCTCTATGAGAAGTGATGTACGGTGGAGGAGTTACGTCCCTTCAACCTCACATGGGCTTGCTTTCGGTTCTTAGTCTCTTGTCTATATATGGGGGGTTTTAATTATATTTTTAAAAAAATGTTTTAGACGTCGATTTTCACCTTTTGCTGTTGAAAATGTTTGAAATAAGGCTTTTCGAATTTGAGAATTTTTTTTATGCACATCTGTTTATTTTTTCATGACTTGCTGCCTCTTGACCGTAAGGGTGTTATCAGCGCTTTCTAAACTGTAACCCGTGATATAGGTGGCTTTGCATTGTTTTGTTGCTTGAAATAAACAGTATGTGTAAGATAAATTGAGTTAAAATAAAAATAATAATAATATTTAAAAAAAAAAACACTAGTCTAGAATATGTGTCATGCATACATGCGTCATTTATTTTTTGTTCCGTATGGGGTCACACAGCATACGGATTGATTGGCAGTTTTAGTGTGTATAATTTATGTGTGAGAGTGTGTGGGTGTGTGTGTGTAATGTAGAAAGAGATTGAGATCGAAATATAAATAAAGAAACTGACTAATTCGAAACGTACACGGAAATTCATTTATTTACAAAAATATGCTTCCATTGATTTCAACATAATAATTAGGGTACGTAAAATTATACTCCCTCTCTCTCAGTCAGTCTTTTCTCTCTCTCTCTCTCTCTCTCTCTCTCTCTCTCTCTCTCTCTCTCTCTCTCTCTCTCTCTCTTATTTAAAAAAAGGTGAACAAGGCAACTTTCTGTGATCACAAATGAAACCATCCTGCAATCAACCCTATATATTTCATTCAAATTGACAATACATTCAGTGAGTCTTGTTACAAAGTAAAAGGTTGGCATCTGTATTTTATATTAGAATATTCTGCCACAACCTAATTTAATTATAAGAGGATACGAAGTTCAGGAATTACAGACAGTTCGGTGGACAGCAAATAACAAGCCGCTGAAATTTTACTTTTCTCATACTGTCTTACAATCTTTATTATTATTATTTTTTTTAAAGTAGCCTTGGAGTTAACAATTGCAGAGAACATGACAATAGTGAGCTAATTAGTGCGGCAAATCAAGTTGGGTTACTTAACAAACATAACATTAATCACGTTTATACCAAGACTTTGCAGTGCACCAGAATCGTTTTAAATCTAGATCTAGACAGAGGATGACACATGACAGCAAACGGCCAGAGGGCACCCCTTTTTAGTTCTACTGTGGCTTAATTGACACTGACAGTGACAGTAGTGAGTAGGCGTACTTTTTATTGATACTGAACTAAATTCAAGTTAATTATCACTAAGTACTAACCCTACACACAACCTTTATTAATTCCTTGGGCTAATCCAAACCGTTTCTTACACGAAACATCACCTTAGTTCCAATCCGTCTTGTATCATTGACAACCATTCATTGACAGGTCTTGGTCATCATAATTCATTCATATCATGATTCTTGTCTGTCAGAATAGATCTACAATTTCTTCAAGAACTTACCGTTCTTCTTCCTTTGGGAAACGAAAAAAACTCTTCCCCTTGCATGCAGCCTTTAATCGTGCATTTGTGCAGTTCAAAGTTGCATAGTGGTCACCGTAACTGCTCCTGCGATTTTTTTTCCCCCTCTCCATCAGATCTTCGCTCTGTGAAGCAGGCCTTTTCACACATGTTACAATCAAGTCGCATAACTCTTGACGCGTCATCACACCAATGGCGTCACTGCGCGGTCTATATATTCCTGGTCTATGTACTGTCTCATCACTGGGCTTTGTTCTTGTTTTGCCTAATTTTCTTTTTTCAGGAGGAGTGGACTATCGCACATTCCTTCTAGATCAGTGTTTGTGCACTTCTTCTGGGTCACTTAGCTGGATCGTTGAGGTGCGGTGCTGTTGTTGCCTGGTCTCGTTTGTTGACTACTGAGCTATCGTAGTGCAGGGCTCGATGCTCAAGGTGCAGGCTGAATGTCAGGGGTCGACTCTCAGTGGTCTATCTCCTGCCTCAAACCAAGCCTGCTCGTCTGCAAAACATAAGACGAGTTTCTGCAATGCCTCGTTTACAAAGGGTTTGCAGAGCGTCTCACTGTTAGCAGAAACAGCCCTCAGTGATTGCGTCCACTTATACAGATGAGCGACACTGGAATCTCCAATATAATTCCTTTATACATATATCATGGATAAAATACACACAGGGAGAAGTAATTAATAATATACACTTTCTCCGGTACAGTAGAAAGGTCTGCAATAATACGAATGGGGGAACCAACAGTGGGTCTGTAGGGGCTACCTCATGGTTTCGAAACTGGTCGGGTGGGTCAGCCATGTGGTCAAGCAAAGTTTTACTAACATTCACAATTATAAAACATGGCAAGACTTCACAAATATAATCCAATAATAATATCAATAATCGCGGTGAAACAAAAAGATTGATCATTTACCTTTTCGACAATGTCAGGCTATGGCTATATTGCGATGAATGAATTTCACCCGTCACCTGCGTAGTCTTCTGAGAGAGAGATCTTTCAGAGCGTTGCTCCTTCTCGTGTAAGGTTTAGACAAAGACTGATCTACCTTAACTGAGTGATCAGCTAAAGCCCGCGAATATTCCATGGTACCTTAGCGCCCTCGTGCAGGGGGTTTTGGGTATAGGTCAGCTGGATTATGACTTGGCCTACCTTAGCGAAGAGTTTTTCCTACCTATGCTTAGCACAGCCCTGACTTGTGTCGTCTACTAGGCATCAACTTTAAGATACAAAGGCCAAATCAGGATGAACTTTTAAGGTGAGGAGCCTTAGTGCAGGGTCTAAACTAGCCTATTGTGAAAGTGCCCCTACAACCTTCGAATTATGGGACAGGATAGGAGGATAGGATAGGACCTTGAGATGACATTGACCATCTCCAAATTCACTCATGTACTATCAAATGAAGTACAGCAAACGCTGTATTATGCGACCACTTCCCCCCCCCCCCCCTCCTTAAAAAAAATTGTGACCTTGTGATGACCTTGATCTTGAACCTTTTATGATCTCTCATGACTGTCTGCTGAAATAACCCAATGTTGTTGCATACTATGGGTTGAATAAACAGCCGTTCTACTGTACCATGATTTATTTTTCGGCCTAAAATTACATTGATCTAAAACAACATTGACCTTTAAGATCAACGTAAAGTGAACATGTAAGAAAGATCCATTTATAATCTCTAAATAAAACAAGTTTGGACTTTTAATTTAAGGTCAAGGTCACTTCAAAGTACCTATACAAACCGACTTTTGACAGCTCCATGACATTTGAGGGAGTTGACCAAATTTACATATCTATCATGCAACAAAATCATGTTACATTACATGGTTATTGCTTTAGGTCCAGCGGACTCTTCCGAGCCAAATCAGGACCAGAGAGACGTTATCTTAAAATGTTATAAAAGTGGTTCAAATCTTAAAATATATACCTGTTACTCTTAAATACTCAAACAAACTTTCACATGACACCTCTTGAAAAGTCTTCTTTAAACTGATGTATTAAAAATATGTTCTCTTTCCTCAATCAAATCACTAAATTCGGTTTTATCAATAAAATCCAAAACAAAACAACATGGTTTATATGCGATAAAGCAAACCAACATCAGGTAAAAATTGAAACAAGTGTTGACCATTGCATATTTTAAAAATCTCTTTGAAAGGTATTGAACCAAAATATGTTTCTCTTTTATCAAGCAGGTCAGCACATTCAGACATGAAATGATTAACAGAAAAGGATTTATTACATGCAAAGCACCATGGTGGTTCTTTTCCTTTTAACAGGAAACTGTGGGTGACATAAGTATGCCCAATATGAAGGCGAAACAAAACTGTTTCTTCTTTGCGAGTGGATGCAAAGTTAGGCAAAGAATCTGACAAATCGGGAAGAATTTGAAATAATTTGTTGTTGATATGGTTAGACCAGTCAGTCTGCCACAGTCGTTTACAATAAGATCCAGTCATACAACGTAGGTCAGAGTAGGGCACAAACTGGAAAATCTCTGGAGGGAAATCGAGATGCAGAGCATCTTTAGCTGCTTTGTCCACTGCAATATTGCCGCGGATGCCCATGTGACCAGGGACCCACATAAAAACTATCTTTTTACCCTCAGAAACAAGGTGTGTATGGAGGTCATGGATCTCTGCCAGAAAAGGGTGTGATATCTTTCTCGTGGAAAGAGCCTGGAGTGCTGACAGTGAATCGGACATGATTAAAAACGAGGTTCTTTTGGATTGATAAACTTGTTTCAAAGCTAGATGAATTGCCTTGAGCTCAGCTGTATAAACAGAACAAAAATCAGGTAAATGCTGTTGCAAAGGCTGGTCTAAGTGTCTCCCAGAGACATACGCAGCAGCAACTGAATCTCCTTTCTTTGACCCGTCTACACAATCATGTTCAAAAATAAAATCAACAAAATCAAAATTTTGAGGTCTATCATGCATCAACAAAATCATGTTCAATATTAATTACCTAGAAAAAAATTGATTTTGTGAAAAAATGTCCTTTTTTGACTAACATTTGATGATTCTGTGAACTTTTCTTAAAGTGAAGTAATTTATTCATTTTCGAGATGAGACTTATAAAATATAAACCATCTTACCAATTTTGGCTGTAATAGTTGTAATAGGCTCTGAGTACTTAGCCACTTTAAAAACCTTTCTGGCAGCTTTCCATCAAGAATTTAATATGCTGCAGAAAAGTCAGTTGCTGTCAAAAATAATACCCAGAAATTTAATTTCTTTAGAAACTTTGATGGGCTAGCCACAAACATGTAGAGAAGGGTTAAAACCTGGTTCTGTTTTCAATGAAAATGCATTCAATTTTAGAAAGCAAAAATTTGAAGCCATTTTTTTCTACCCACCCTTGACTTTTATTTATGCAAAGCTGAAGTTAAGGCAAACACCCCTGTAAAGGTTTTACCATTAGTCGAGATGAGAAATCATCAACAAACAAGGATTTATTGATGCCAGATTTAATGGTTTTAACTTTGTTGTTGATCTTGATGTTAAACAAAAGAGGAAAAAGAATGCAACCTTGAGGGACACCCATCTCCTGCTCAAAAGGATCTCATAAAGTGGAGCCAAGTCGGATCTGAAACTTTCTATCGGTTAAGAAATTTAAAATAAAAATGGGTACATTTCCACAGAAGCCCATGAGTTCTAGATCTTTCAGAATTCCGAATTTCCAAGGATTGGCTCCTTTTTTGTTTAAAGAGATACCTAGTTTGGCTCGCAGTTTCTGGTGATGGAAGTTTATTTTCAGCAGTAGGACTTTGAAAGAAACGTCGTTGGGCTTGTTTTCTTTGGTGTTGAAGAGTCTTGCATTCCTCATCAAACCAAGTGGTCTTTGGAGAACTGATGTTAATTTATCCTAATCTGTTTTAAAAAATTATAGCGCTGCTGGGGGACTTCAGATTGATCTCCTAAAACTTTTAGAAAAACAGGAAATGGTAACTCCTGCAAAGATCCCATTGGGGTTTCAAATCCAGGTCAAAAAAAAGAGAAGCATCACAGATGGTTAGGTCTAAATTATAAAATGTTCCCAAAGGGGTTTCAAATCCAGGTCCAAAAAAAGAGAAGCATCACAGATGGTTAGGTCTAAATTATAAAATGTTCCCAAAGGGGTTTCAAATCCAGGTCCAAAAAAAGAGAAGCATCACAGATGGTTAGGTCTAAATTATAAAATGTTCCCAAAGGGGTTTCAAATCCAGGTCCAAAAAAAGAGAAGCATCCCAGATGGTTAGGTCTAAATTATAAAATGTTCCCAAAGGGCTACAATATGTAAAAGAATTTAAAATACATAGGTTGAGGTCATCGACAACATTCTCCAGAATTTTGCCTTGGGTATTTCGATGATCACTTCCCTATCTGGTGGAGTGACCATTGAGATCTCCAACGATCAGAAAGGAAGTTGGGAGTTGGTCTATCAAGTTTAATAAATCGGTTTTCAATATGGTTTTAGAAGAGGATAAATATAAGGAGCAGACTGTTATAGGTTTTTAAAAATGATAATCGAGCAGCAATCGCCTCTACGGATGTGGTCAATGTAACTGGGCAATATAAAATGTCTGACTGAACACAAAACGCGTTCCCAGGGGAAACATTGGATTGCAAGCAAGAGTATCCAGACAGTTGTGAAATTTATCAGGACTAGGAAAAGTTTCCTGCAGACAAATGACACTTGGTCGGTTTTTTTGACTCTAATGCCTCTTATGTTCCATTGTATTAGAATAGACATGATAGGAATACAAATAATATCGGCCTACACTTAATATGTATTAATTTTTTTAAACTCAAATGGCCCTGCATAAATGCATTTGTTTTATACAGCAGAGGAACACACCATCTCTGTCATGTATACTCTCCTTTGCCTCCATCAGGCTGTCAAAACAATGAATGTTCTCAACATCCTGTTCGTCTCACTTGGATCTGCCAGGTGGCCTCTCTTCTACCCCACCACTTCTGGTTGGAGATTTAGAGAGCGACCTGCTGGACGCAGGTCCCGCTCCATCTGGCTTTCTTTTAAAATCCATGCCCCCTCTATTTTCGGTGCTTCCTTGCTGGGAAGGTGACATGGCTGAATCAGTGATCATGAGCCCACCTCCCTCATTTCCTGAGATGGGGGTTGGAGGATGAGGAAGGGGGAGGAGGGAAGTGGAGGGGTGAGGTTAGGGGTTCCATAGACTCTCATTGCTGCACACATGCAAGTCTAAAACCACATGCAGTTTGTATTTAAAAATTGTCAGCTTAACTATACATGATAGGAACAGCAAACTGACTTACAATACCCACATTTAATAAATTTTATCCAATTAATCCCCCCTCCCTCCCCCCAAAAAACAAAACAATCACAAACAAACAAAAAAAACATATACTATATACGGTGGAAGAAGTTACAACTTACCTTGACTAATTGTGCAGTACTGCGCGAAGCCTTGAACACGATCCAGTCATCCACAGATATACACTCCTGACCACCATCCTATAGAATACATACAAAGCTTTATAAACAGTACATGTATGCTCATGGAATACAAGTACAATGCTCTGTTAACAGTGTGCTCATGGAATACAAGTATCATACAAACAATTCAAAAATAATAAATTTAACACCTCAATAAAATCATTGAGGTTGTTTCAGGAAACAGGTTTTACAAAAGTAATAATAATAATAATAATAATAATAATAATAATAATAATAATAATAATAACAATAACAGTGGCATTAAAATGCTAATATCAACTTTGATCTTTCTATGCTCTTGACCTTGAGATGACCTTGACCTCTGGCTTCAAATACACTCATGTAATATCAAATAAACTCCAGCAAAAGTTGTATTATGCCAACCTTGGGATGACCTTGACTTTCACATGACCTCTCATGCTCATGTATCAAGAAATAACTTAAGTTGTTGCATACTCTGCTAAACAGAGCCATTCCTCTTTAAGATGACCTATTTTTTTGTATGTTTTTGCAATGCCTAAAATGACCTTGACCTTCAAATCAACACAAAAACGTAAAATATACGATAGATCAATCTATCATCTCTAAATACAACAAGCTTGGACTTTATATCTCATAGTTTAGGATCAAGGTCACTTTAAAATAAATATGCCAACTGACTTTGTACAGCTCCAGTGACCTTGACATGAGTTTGACCCAATGTGCAAATAATGCGCGTCTCATTGATATCTATCATACATCAAAGAATCATGTTCAATACATGTATTAATAACTTTTAAAAAAATTGAAATTTTGTGAACAATTGTCATTTTTTAACTAATATTTGTTGACCTGTGACCTTGACCTTGAAGTGGTAATTCATTCACTGATCGTTTCTGAGGTCTGTTACATTCGAGACACGCACGATGTCGATAGTACGTGTGAGACGTGCATGATAGATCCGATCATTTCGTTTTGCAAAGCATGCAATAACAGAATGTATTTATCTTTGATTTGATTTTGCATTGTTGTTAGAAGAAGCTTGGTATAATGTTGATAATTTTCGTTGGTCGATATTATTGAAGAATTTTCTAGGGTTGCTATATCATCGAAGCGTCTATATAGATCTACTGGTAGCTGAGATTCTTCTGGCCTAGGCGAGATTATATGACGTAAGACAGTTCTGATGACGAATTTTACTGTGATTGGCTTTAATTGCGTCACACTGGAATGTTCGAACGTTCTCTAGAGTATAGAGAAACTATATAAGTACCGCACTGTTTGAGAGTAGAGAATTGTTGTGAAAGGTGAGAGTCGGGAAAGTGAAAAGCGATTGAGCGATTGTATGCAGTTGTTGATGTACGCTGAATAAAGTTAGAAAATTTCAAACGACGACTCGAATAATATGGTATCACTGGAAAGGTGTACCAATGGATTGGGAACTTTTTGTCAGAGAGAAACCAGAGGGTGAGAGTTGGTGAGTTTCTCTTCAGAAGGTCTTGTGTTAAGTGGTATACTGCAAGGTAACATTTTGGGTCCAGTTTTATTTACAATTTTCATAACTAATTTGCCAGATGAGGTGTCCAGCAGTTGTAAAATTTTTGCTGACGACACAAAACTATATAACTTGTCCAGTGAGAGTCTTAAGCTACAGTCCGAAATAAATAATCTTGGTAAATGGTCTGATAAGTGGCAACTTCATTTTAATACTTCCAAATGCAAGGTACTAAATTTTGGTAGGAAAAATCCTTGCCATGAATATTACATGACCACTGACGGACAGAGAGGGTCAGTTGACAGCTGCACCGAAGAGAAGGATCTGGGGGTCACTTTTGATAAAGAGTTAAAATTTGATAAACATATTAATACTGCAATTGCAATGGCAAATAAAATGCTGGGGATTATCTGAAGATCTTTTACCTGCCTTGATAAAGATACATTAACATGTCTGTATAAGACACTTGTCCGACCTCATGTGGAATATGCAAATGCTGTATGGTCACCCACCACTCTTGAAAAGACATTCGTCAGTGATTGGAAAAAGTGCAGCGAATAGCGACAAAATTGGTAAAATCCTTGAAAAATCTGCCTTACGGAAAACACTTAAGAAACTAGGCCTTCCGAGTTTTAAATTTAGAAGAGTTAGAGGTGATCTTATACAAACATACAAAATATTAAATAACATCAACAAAGTCAATGCTAATACATTCTTTATGTTTCATGATGGACGCAATACTTGAAACTCAGAAGACAAAATTTTTATCCAGCACTGTTGTACTAACAAAAGAAAGCACTGTTTTAGCCATAGAATTAATAATAATAATAATAATAATAATAATAATAATAATAATAATAATAACGGATTTTTATATAGCGGGTACTCCAGCCTATGACCAGACTCACCACGCTTTACATAGTCATTACATTTAAATACATGCACTCGATAAAACATCGCTTTTGCTACAATACACCAAAAGACAGAACAGTAAAGGTACAAACTATTTACCACTATGTACACAAATTACAAAAAAAGACAGAAATAGACTATTTACAACTATGTACACAAATGACAAAAAAGACAAAAATAGAATAGCAAAAACCTATTCACGGCTATTTATATGCCCGGTTAGGCCCAGGAGGAAAAACAGTATAAATATTTACAGCCGTGTGTACACTTACGGATCAAACAGAGACAAAAGAGGAGAGAATGGCAGCGGGATACAAATCAGTCTGAATAATGCAGTTTGAAGAGGTGGGTTTTGAGGGCCTTTTTGAATGCTTGTGTTGATTGTATGTTGCGGATATGGGAGGGAAGGGAATTCCACTGCTTAGGTGCGGAGTAAGCGAATGCACGTTGGCCGTATGTCTTAGTGCGGGTGACGGGAACCTTGAGTGTGCAAGTGTCAGCAGAAGATCTTAAAGTGTGTGAAGGGGAGTAGACAGACAGTAGATCAGCAAGGTAGGAAGGACAAGAATCTGTGAATCAGTACAACTTATGTTAATCTGATGAATAAAATTTGATACAACAACAACAACAACAAGAATCTGTGAAGAAGTTGTGACAAAGAACACTGTGCACCACTCTGGAACAAACTACCATTACATGTTAAAAAAGCTAACAACTTAAATACTTTTAAAAACCTTCTGGAAAAGGTAAGTTTAATTGTGGAATCCAAATTTGATTTCGATGAATGATTTTCAGTAAAATTCTAATTCCCAGAACAACTGCAAAACTAACCGGAAAATTTAATGTTGTATCTGCGTCGGGCCCTTCCATTATTCAAGCAGTACGTGAATGTTACCACTTGTCTTGATGCCACGCTAGACCTACGTTATGGTAATATCAAAGACGCATACAAATCTTTCCATCTGCCAAAGATAGGAAAGTAAGACCATGACACTATCCACCTAGTCCCTTCCTATAAAACGAAAATAAAGACTGAAAGTGTTGTGAGTAAGACAGTGAAAGTGTGGATGAAAGATGCCAGTGAAGGGTTGAAAGGCTGCTTTGAGTGTACTGATTGGAATGTGTTCTTGGAGTCCACAGATGATGTAGATAAAGCCACAGACGTTATAACTGATTATATTACCTTGTGCAAAAACATGATTATTCCTACTAGAACAATAAAAATGTATCCAAACAACAAACCCTGGATCTCAAAGTCACTGAAGAGTACAATTAGTGAGAAAAAGGTAGCATTTCAGATGGGGGACAGAGAAGAAAGGATAAGAGTACAGAAGAAACTTAGAGATGAAATTAGGCATGCTAAACTAGAGTATAAGGACAAAGTAGAGGAAAAGTTTAAGTCAGGCAACATGCGGGAGGCGTGGAATGGTTTAAAAGTATTGACTGGTCAAAATAAGCCTAAGAGTAATTGTCAGCTTAGTGAAGAAAAGAGGAGCGAGTTTGCAGAAGAACTAAATGACTTCTATTGCCGCTTTGAGCGTAGCGATGTAGCAGACGACCTGCTAAATGCGATATCTGATCTGCAAGGGAGGGTGGAGGGAGTAGCAGGAGATAACCTAGGCATCTTGGACTGTGAGATCCAGGCGAACGAAGTTGAGTCCCTTTTTCGTAAGGTCAACCCCCGCAAAGCTTTTTGCCCTGACAACGTCTGTGGTAAATTGTTAAAATCGTGTGCTTCCCAGCTGTGTGAGGTTTTTAGCAAGTTGTTCACTTGGTCTTTAAAAACCTCTGTTGTTCCATCTGTGTGGAAAAATTCAACTATATGTCCCGTTCCCAAGTCCAGGAGCCCATCAGAACTAAATGATTATAGACCAGTAGCCCTCACTAGTATAGTGATGAAGTGTTTTGAATGCATTGCGTTGAAGTTTCTCCTCCTTAGTACACAAACGTCCCTTGACCCACTTCAGTTTGCATACAAGCACAATAGATCAACCTATGATGCAACACTCACTCTCCTCAACAATGCCTACGTCCACCTTGAACAACCTGGTTCTTTTGTTAGGATTCTATTCATAGACTTCTCTTCCGCTTTTAACACCATACAACCCCACCTCATGGCTCGCAAACTTCTGGCTCTGAATGTCAACCCAAGACTGGTTCTTTGGATTGTCAACTTTCTTGTAAACCGCTCACAGTCTGTCCGCTTTCAACACTGTCTTTCTTTCTCCCGTTCCACCTCCACTGGCTCTCCCCAAGGCACTGTTCTCTTCACACTCTACACAAACGACTGTTCTGGCTCCACCGACATCCGTTTCATCAAATACTCTGACGACACCGCTCTACAAGATCTCTCAATGCTCACCCCGTCTATGTAGAAGTAGTCTCTAAGTTCACCGCATGGTGCAATGATAACTATCTCAACCTGAATGTAAAGAAAACAAAAGAACTTATAATAGATTTCAAAAGAAACCCCATTGCCATACCAGACTTGGAGATAGGGGGAGAAAGGGTGGAAAGAGTCAATGAGTACAAATACTTAGGCACCATTGTAGACAATAAACTCAATTTTAATTCCAACACAACAAGCATACACAAGAAATGTCAATCCAGAATATATTGCCTTCAGAAGCTTTGCTCCATCAATGTCAGTCGTCCAGTGTTAACCAACTTTTACAGATGTTTTGTTCAGTCTGTTGTGACCTTTGGCTTCCTGTGTTGGTATGGAGGGTTGAGTGAGAAACACAAGAACGTATTGAACAGGATTGTACACGTCTGTGCGAAAGTGACAGGTGAAAGGCAGGATGAATTGTGTGTGTTGTACGAACGTCAGGTTGAGCAAAAGGCATATCAGATTGCGAGTGACCCGAGCCATGTTCTGGCTACACACTATGAACTCATGCCGTCAGGGCGCTGACATCGAATGCCGAAAATGTCCACAGTGAGAGCAAGAAAGAGTTTTGTGCCCTATTCCATTTATGTTATGAATATGTCGCAAGCAAGATTGCAGGAATGAGTGTTCATGATCTATGTACAATTGTGTTTATTGTGAGATATGTTTTATTTTATTTTATTTTTATTTTATTTTTTTCTCTTGATGCAGTGTTTAAGTGATATTTGGAACGTATCCTAGTTAATAATGTTTGCTCTTAGCTACTATGGGTGTGTGCGTGTGTGTATAGGTGTGTGTGTTAATGTGTGTGTGTGAAGGATGAGAAGGTATTTTGGAATAAACGTTGTAATAATATGCAGTGAGAAAGGCAATATTTAATGTTGGAATAAATGTGATAGTAAGTGTGCTGTGTGAAAGGCAATATTTAGTCTATGTACCTTAGAGAAATGACATGTTTAATGTTGGAATAAATGTGATAGTAAGTGTGCTGTGCGAGAACTTGAAAGTAATGTCCAGTCTATGTGCCGTATAAGTAGTAAGGAAATGAATATGTTGTGTTATATAATTATGTATGCATAATATGCTAATACTTTTCTAGTTTTTGTCCATGTACTCTTAATTTTTATGTCGGATTGCAGACCATGTATTGAATTTCTCAGTTTTAGATCAATAAAGTTATATTGTATTGTATTGTATTGTATTGTATTGTATTGTATTGTATTGTACCTGAGCGTGGATGCGTATTTTAACGGGGGATTTGAAATTAAAACTGTTGAGTACAAATGGGTTGTTATTATAGACAGATTTAATAACAACTTGACTGTCAAGAATCCTATCCTAACCTATCCCCTAACTCGGAGGTCGTAGGGGCACCACAGATGATCGTTTAACCAGCGTACTCCATCTTTCCCTGTCCTCAGCAACCCTGATTGTTTCGCTCAGTGTCAAACCAGTCCATTCTTGAATGTTGTCCTCCCACCTCTTTTTCGGTCTCCTTCTTCTTCTACCTCCTTGCACTGTGCCTTGCAGAATGGTCTTTGCAAGACCTGATGATCTGGTGACGTGGCCATACCATCAGAGTTTCCGTGTTTTCACCACTGTGAGCAGGTCATCGTGTTGTCTAATGGCTTGTGTGATGGTCAGTTGGACTTCGTCGTTGGTGATGTGCTAGGTATAGGAAATGCCCAGAAGTCTTCTGTAGCACCTCATCTCCATGCTTTTTAGTCTTCATTGGAGATCTGCTGTGAGCGTCCATGTTTCACAAGCATATAGGAAGATGGAGATGACAAGGGAGCACAGCAGCCTTACCTTGGAATGTAGACTGATGGTCCTGTCTTTCCAAATTGGCTTCAACCTCGCCAGGGCAGCAGTTGTTTGTGCGATCCTGGAGAGGGCTTCCTGTCGGGACCCATTGTCTGATACAATGGCTCCTAAATATTTGAAGCTATGCAAGAATGGGAAGTTGTAATGTTTGAAAGATGTCTTTAAACAAAGGAGATTTCGAAAGACTTTTTGTGTCCGTCATTTTTATACCGATAACAAAACTTTAAATTAAAAAATAATTAATCATAAGCTGAACTTAAAGCTTAAAATTAATTAACTAAGGGAAAAAACTGCATTCGCTTGGACATTTACGGTCAAAGGTAAGCAACCGCAACTTTACTTCTGAATGCGCGATAGTTTGTTTTTTTTACTTCCCTTAACTGTATGGGCCAACTAGTTTACATGTATGTGAGAATGAAGCCACCTTTAGTCTCATTGCTGGGGATTGCATTAAAAAAATCACCTTATTTTCTTTTTTTTGGGTTGTATCAATTTTTATTCATCAGATTAACATAAGTTCAAGGCCTTGCTTGTGCTGGATAAGACAACATAGCACTTTTAATTTTTAACAGCATCAACTAAAATCAATAGAATTTTTGTCTCTTTGTGTTGCTTGTTTATGCATGAGGAGAGGAGCGAGTCTCATATTGCTTGATGCTATGTGTGTAAGCGATGTGGGCCACGCTTGGTCTCAAGGCTAAAATTAATCAATACCACCTATCGCCGGATCAAGTTCTGGTTTAACATAAACACTTTATTGTTTGTTTTTTTGCACTGACCTTATTTTCATAGTCTGATAATGTCAAATCAACAATGTCTTTTAATATTTCAATACTTGTGTCATTTGTATCAATCACACAAGAATTTAGCCATTTCACAAATACATTTTGATTGCTCACATGTTTCCTATAAGAAAACAAATACTGCATAAACATAGAATAATGTTCGCATGGAAATGAAGCTACGGTGGCTAAAGTGTAGCACCGCGGATTTGTGATTGAAGAGGTGCGGGTTTGATTCTGTATTGCGCCATTATTTTTTATGTTGTAAAATTAATTTACTTGAATGTGTGTTTGTATGTGTGTGTGCGCGAGTGTGTTTGTTTGTGTAAATAGCTTGTAGAAAAAACACCCGGATTATTTCTATAATGGTACTGGATGCAGTTTCTCAAAAGGAAAGTCCTGCCTGACAAACCTGCTCGTCTTCCTGGAGGACATGACACGCATGCTGGACGAAGGGAAAGATGTAGACGTCATATACCTCGACTTTGCCAAGGCGTTCGACAAGGTCCCTCACAAGCGGCTTATTAACAAGCTGAAAGCACTCGGTGTGTACGGAAAAGTGCTGCAGTGGATGGAAGAGTGGCTGCGTGGCAGAAAGCAGAGAGTTGTGGTCAACGGACAAGCTTCTCCATGGGTAGATGTGACGAGCGGAGTACCACAAGGATCCATTTTGGGGCCGACCATGTTCCTGGTGTTCATTAATGACTTGGAGGACGATATGCTGACCAGCGTTCTAAAGTTTGCTGATGACACTAAGATCTACGGCGACGTCTCCGACCCAGCGGGGAGCGACAAACTACAGCATGACCTTAAGGTAGCAGAAATGTGGTCAGAGAAGTGGCTGATGCAGTATAACGTGGACAAGTGCAAGACTCTGCATGCAGGCCGTAAAAACACTTGTCATGTTTACACGCTGGGAGGACAAGAACTTGGAGCAGTGGAGGAATAAAGGGACCTAGGCGTCATCATGCACAGGTCACTGTCGGTCAGTCGCCAGTGCTGCGAGGCAGCAAAACGAGCCAACAGAGCAGTGGGGCAGATCATGCGAACAGTCACAGCCAGAACTAAGGTAGTTATTGTCCCACTCTACAAATCAATTGTACGACCACACCTGGAGTATTGCATCCAAGTATGGCGACCTTACCTCAAAAAAGACATCGCAGAGTTGGAAAAGGTGCAGAGGAGAGCTACGAGATTGATCACAGGGATTGGTCACCTGCCGTACGATGAGAGACTGGCTTTTGCAATTTGCAGAAATTAGAAGAAAGGAGAGACAGGGGAGATCTCATCGAGACATTCAAGATCATAAAGGGGCTTGAAAAAGTTTCTGCTGACAAATTTTTTACTTCATGCCAGTCATCATTCTACCATAGAGGTCACAGCAGCAAACTGTTCAAAGATAGGTCTAGACTGAATCTCAGAAAAAACTTTTTTCACAAAGAGTTGTGAACCCATGGAATGCACTGAAACAATCAATTGTTGAAGCTGAAACCGTCAACCAGTTCAAGAACCGCCATGATAAAGAGACAGTTAAGGGGGTTAAAATAAGTTCTCAAACTTCCTACCCCGTCGGCCGCGCTCAGTGGCCACACAGGTAAATATAAACATTTAAAAATAAAAATTTGATTTTGTCTTTGAATCGCGATCTCCCTCCACCTGTTTGAGTGATGGATGTGTATTTGTTGTGTGTGTGTGGATAAGACAGGCCACAGCGACTCAACCAAAGCTTTTAGGTTTTGAGGTTAGTTCAGCCAGGCTAGCTATAAATAGCTTCGCCGGTGCTTCTTTCCTTTCCTTTCACTGGAAGGGAGGGTGTAGGCAAGCTATAAATAGCCCGCAGCCAGCAAAATGTGGTGGAACCAAAGAGTGCTGCTCACATAGGCATTGAGCTGATGTAAGGCAAACGTGTATGTTTGTAAAAATCATAGCGCAATGAGCCTGATTGATGTGGGGAAGGCGTGTATATAGCATCCAGTATTATTATTGTTATTATTACATGTATTGTTATAGTGTAGTCTTCATTTCCTGCTTTAGTGCTCTGTCGCACAATTCAGTCCTATTGTGCGCATGGGCAGTGATGTTAAAAATTTAAAACCTCAGTGCACATGCTCACAATAGGGATGAATATACAGACTGTCAGGTAGGCTAGGATTACAGTTACCATGCTGGAACTAAAACAAACAATGCCATCAACCGGGCTTGTGTGTGCTTGGTATTGTGTAGGGAATGAATGCTTTTTGAAGTGTTTCAGTCTGATGTGTCTGAAATAATTGAAGAATGGTTGTAATTTTTTGTTGTTTAAAGGGCATATTTCATTTAAATTTCATCCACCTCAGACCTTTAACCAAAGACGCAAGAAATACGCATATATATTAGCAAATGATGGATCTCCAGAGCGCTTTGGAGTGCATTTAAAAAGTTCTTAGAACAGCATATATTGTAATGAAAGGACTCCTTGGAGCGTGATTGGCGTAGAACACCCAATAATACTATCTCTCGCCTGGGTGTAGAATTTCATCCAGTCACAAGAACTATTATTAGCATACACAGACAGCTCTTACAAAAGACAATAGATCAATTTCTATCAGTACAACTTATGTTAATCTGATGAATAAAAATTGATACAACAACAATTTCTATCAAGACCATCAGTGATTTTCAGGGTTTGTGACGTAGAGTGGATTCTTGGGTTTTTCTGTTACGTTTTCAATTGTGCTCGGCAATCTCCAGAAACATAACTTGGCATAGGTTGGCCAGAGGTTGTTAAGAAAAGGGGTATAGGCGTTTACACTGTAGTTTGGCTATACATTGGAACCCACAAAAGATGCTGGTGACAGGTCAGAACCCCTTGAAGGGAGAGAGGGAACTGTACACAGACGAAAACCTTTGATGATCTAAATAGTCTCATACCTAAGTCAAATAAGTACCTACTTGCAGGAATCTAAATGCAACCTTCTGCACAGGAAACCAGCAACTAACCAACTGCACCACCAGTCCACCCCTATTATTATTATTATTATTATTATTATTATTATTATTATTATTATTATTATTATTATTATTATTATTATTATTATTAATCATGTAACGTTACAAACAAGGAAAATATGAATAAGGAATTCCCAAAGAAAGTGGCACATAAGTATTTGGTGAATGGTTTGAAACCATGGATTCTTCCATAAATATAGGAATCAATGCCACACTCACCATGATTAGGTTTATGCTGCCTCCAAAGAACAGCAATGGATAGGGGGACACCATTGTACAGTCATGGATGTACACCTGCAAGTAATGAAAAATACAAATCAATAAATTACCAATACCACATCAGTGGTGGTATAATTTTCCGACTCGCATATCTATTCAATTCAATTCAATTCAGTTAATAATAATAATAATAATAATAATAATAATAATAATAATAATAATAATAATAATAATACAGTGATGTTGTTTTCGTCAGCAAATCGGCCAATCACCGATAAAATTCCAAAATATCCGAAAGAGTCATGTTCTGATCAGCCCGCTGTCCTAAGGTTTTACGCCTCAATTGGCCACCCTTTGTCCATTTTTTGTGTGCTTGCCTCATGTCTGTTTCGTTGTTATTGCTTCTGGCTATGTTAATTTCCTATCAGATAAATAAAAGTGTTATGAGTTATTGTTGAACATCGCGAATCGGAAGCGCCAAGCAACCGACACATGCATCAGCAGAGAGTTAGAGTAACTCCCCCTGTTGCGAAAGGCACGCTTCTGGCAATAACACTTTTCGTTTCCGAAATGCCGCCGAAACTTATCAGTGGCCAGCGCTTCCTCTCGTTTGGTGTTGGAAGAAAAAAGAGAAAGAGTGGAACAACCTAGTCATGTCATGCCAGTACATTTTTTAGCTTGTTTGTTTTTGTTTTATGTGTTTGCATCAGGGATTCACCTAAGTTCACAGTTCAGTTGAAGAGTTTGTTAGTCATCCATTCTAGTTATTTCATCAAGTTTTATATTTTGTTGTTGTTAATAAATGTAAATAAAACTTTTTTCGTCAGTGTTCTGTGTGTAGTATTAGTTGCAACATTTTTATAAGTCAAAATGATGCCCGAAAGATTTTCAAAATGTCCAAAAGGTTTGTGACTGAATCGGCCAAATGGCCTATGCTGAAAATTTCTAGCAACATCACTGATAATAATAATAATAATAATAATAATAATAATAATAATAATAATAATAATAATAATAATAATGTTGGATGCAATACGCACCTTATTTCTAAATCAGCATCAAAGTGCTGTGCAGGGTGGAGAACAACTGAATCAAGAAATCTCTTAAATCCGGCCTGGACCCAGGGGCCGCATTAGGCCCCGGTGGGGTCCAGGGGCCAAGCCCCAGTAGGGGTCCAGGAGGATGCGCGTGCTTTATAGGCTACTGGTCCCAGTCGTGGTCGCCCGATTTTGTTTTCTTGCTCATAGTAGGCCTATATAGGTTATATAGCATAGCTCTGTATAACAGTCGCGGGCGGGCGCTTTCTCTGAACGCATTGAATGACCGACAAAATAACTTGGATGGAGCATGGAGGTGTTCCGCAAAAAATATATCGGACGAAAAATAAAAATCTCGGAATTCAATATTTTTTTCTTGGAAATGCAAATGCCTTCCGCAGAAATCCACGGATCCGAGGAAAATTCTCCACCCTGTGCTGTGATTTGTAACTAACATACACACTCACATGTTAAAGACACTCCTAAATACACAATACATACATATTAATCACTCCAACATGTGGTGTAAAAATGCAAGTAATCTTGACCTTGATCTTAGCCTTGACCTCTTGCACTGAATGGATATTATTGTACGATCAAATAAACTACAGCAAAAGTTATTATATGCCAAAAACAGTGACCTTGGGATGACCTCACCTTGACATGACCTGTATGATCAAATAACCCAATGTTGATGCATATTATGGATTAAATATGGAGCCATTCCACTGTATGATTACTAAGGTTTTAATGTTTTGTAATGCCTAAAATGGCCTTGATATTCAAGATCAATGCAAAATTGGAATATATATAGAAGATCAATCTAATATCTCTACATACAACAAGTCTGGACAAGTACCCATTTGAACCTACTTTGGACAGCTCCAGTGATCTTGACTGAATGAGGTTGACCAAAATTGTACAGTATGTGTGTCTCACTGATATTTATCATGCATCAAAAGAATCATAAGCTTAATAATAATAACAGAAAAAATGAAATTTTGTGAAAAGGTCATTTTTTGACTAACCTTTACTGACCCTGTGATCTTGATGTCAATAATTCACCCATCATTGGTGATTTTTAATTTTTTTAGACTCGTATATGAGAGTCAAAAATAAAATTTGGACTGACGGACCAACTGACTGGCTGATAACCAGACTGCTACTATCGCTTTAGCAGTTTTTGAGATATTAAGCAAAACATGCTTAGTAACAAAATGAAATTAGTGACCTTGATCTTTGCTGTAAAGCAAATATGATGGCATGGGAGGCAGGCCACAAATATAGGTAATATTAAGTTGGGTCAAATATGATGGCATGGGAGGCAGGCCACAAATATAGGTAATATTAAGTTGGGTCAAATATGATGGCATGGGAGGCAGGCCACTAATATAGGTAATATTAAGTTGGGTCAAATATGATGGCATGGGAGGCAGGCCACTAATATAGGTAATATTAAGTTGGGTCAAAATCCATTTGGTGGTTCTTGAGATATGGTGTCCAAAAGATTGACAAACAGATGGATGGATGGGCAGACTGACATTTGGCTTGTTCTTTCCTGACTAAATCTGGAAATACACAAAAGTGAGAGCACCATGTACCTTCGATGTCTTGAGCATATGGTAATAGACAAGCCATTTGGATTCAAACTCTTTCTCCTGACTGTTCACTGACTTCGGGTGTATGAATGTTTTGCCACTGCCATTCTTAATATGTGTACCAACTGTCCTGCAACAAGACACACAAATACACACTAAAACCTCGGGCAGACCTACTGATTCTCATAAAATTTATCCAGTCACAAGCTGCAATAAGTTGTACAAGTTTACGATAAAATCTCATGCGAATCCATTGACACTGCGACTGAAGAAAATGGCCGACACAACAACACAAAGGTTGTCATCAGATCAAAGAGCAGAATAAGCCCCAAGTGTCTCCCTCCTCCCGATCCATGACCCTACCATCCATCGACAGAAGTTTCCGCCTCATCTGCTACTAAAATTGCTAAATAGGGCAAACAATCTTCTCTGTCACTCTCCAAACTGTTGAAAATCGAACTGTTGGCCATAGCTAATACAACATGTAGCCACAGGCTCTGAAGTCTCTTCTTTTATCTTTGTAAACTCGTAGCCCTCCTACATACTATATAGAACAAGGAAAGAGGCCTATGAGACAGCCGCAGTGAAAACAATTTCCAACTCTGTTGTATGGAATTAATTTTGAGTGTGTGACCGCACGATCAGTGTGACTGTGCGATAAGTCCTGAGATTAAATCGTATGGAACAAACTGTATGATTTAATGGGTAGGTCTGAGAAGGGGTTTAAATCCTTGTGTTCTAACTCAGCACATTCAAAAAGATTTCACTATAATTTCTTTAGACTTTGACACAATGGAAAAAGATTCTGAATAATAATAACTGGGATTTGGATATAATTATGAATGCGCAAAATAATGCACAAATCAATGTACCCAGTTCCCTTAACAGAAGATAACCAAACAAGGAGAAAATACATGGGACAAGACAAATTATCTGAGAATTCTTTCTGCATGCAATTCTCTAAGGGGTCACAGATGCAGAAAGAATGACTTTTAAACCCTGAATGAAACGGTTGCAAAAATTGAGACTGAATATTTTTCAATCGAAATGATATTCTAGTTGGTGAAGAAAGTAATTCATCACATAATGAATTGTAGAGGTTTTTTAAAATACAAAACTAGACAAAAGATCCTGAAGAAAGAAATGAAAAGAAGCATACAAGCATGATACTTTAATGTACTTAATTCTTATATAGGGTTCCCGCTGAAGAGCTGCTCAAACTGCTGGCCCGGAAAGGATCTAACTCAAGCAGCCTGAGGAACCCACTCCGCACCCAACCAAAATGTGGGTGGAAAGTGGAGCTAGTGTTGTGGAGACCTCTCTGGTATGCTTAAGCTTTTGGGCTCAAAACTTACATGGTTTTGTGCTTTGGTAGCTTGACCACTTTGGCTACATGAGGATAGAGACCTGCGCATAGCACTGCCTTTACTAGGCCCAGGTCCTCTGAAACAAACCACATGGAGCATTTATTGTGTCTGCAAGGATATAAATGTGTTATTTACAAGACTGCATAATTGTCATCACTTAACTTGAGCATATTTAGCAGTTTATAAGCACACCTCTAGAATGACATCCTTTCTGCAGCCAAATGCCATCTTGAGGGAAAAAAAATCTGTAGATGAATTTTATTTACCTGAGTGGATGTTTGCTTGCTTGTCACTTGGGTTCTTGCTGTCCACAAAGTTTAAATCATACAACACCTCTGCAAGCTGTTTCTTCATTCCAGACAACATCTGCACATAAAACCTTCAGTCTACTGTTTGCATTTTTGAGCTTACATCAATTCTTCAATCATTTTAAATAGCCTCAAAACAAACGAGTCTTCAAACACAAAACTTATCCAATTAAAAAAAGCAATAAAGTTTTAAAAAATACGCACAAAAAACAACAATAATTAACGACTGGCCAATCTGACAACCCCCCAAAAGTGGTTTGTGTGTGTGTTGCTTCAGACAAAAGTTAATCAGCTTTGGTGTGTGAACAGTGTGGTTAGATATTACCCTAAAAATGAGGCGTTAGGAGTTATTGCGTACATCGCTTCAGAAATGACTTTTGTAAGGGTTTCTAGTATCTAAAAAATTGAGGTAAGAAATTTTCACCTCACAATTTTTTTTTCATGTTACATTCATTGATTTTGGCCTTCACAATCACCCCATTTATGTCATTTTAACCCTTTGCCTCTTGCAAGGCCCATTCAGGCCTGCAAGTTCACTGCCTTTGTTTCCTCACAAGGCCTGTTCAGGCTTGCGAACTAGTCTACCGCGTTTTAACTGTCTAACAATTGTCAACCACAATGCATCGCTTTAAAATTTATGCCGTTAAAAACTTGAGTTTCAGGTTACTTTTCTTGCTAGATCTACACAGGGCAATAGTTTTTTCATGGTGATTTTTTAAAAACCATAATGTTTTTCGCCTAATTTTCGGTGTAACAAAGATGGAGGAGAAAGATATGGTGTTTGATAATTGGTGAAAGCGATATGACAATGACTTTATGGGCTTTACACTAGAAGAAATAGTGAAAGGAGAGGTGTCTGATGTTGACTTGGATTTAACAGTAACCCCAAATATCCTTGATTTTGACAATTTTGACGATCAGCAGAACAGATAATCTGTCATTTAGTCATTGTTTATAGTAACTAACGAAGTCAACGTACGAATTGGTAAAGACACCAAAGTTGCTAACATTGTACAGTTAGTTTCTACTTTCTGTTTCTTTCAGTAGGCCTATCTGTCTTCTTCATTTGGCTTTGCTTCTAAATGAAGAAGACAGGTAGGCCTACAGATAGTCAAAAGAAACGTAGTTTCTTCAGTTACATTTTTATTACACTGTTTCTTTTTTGTTTTTTTCTTCCATTTTGGTAATTTTATTTTCTTTAAGATCAGCACTAACACCAATGGCATCAACACGGACATCAAAGTCCAAGGCCAATCCCTCAACACAGTGCATAGCTTCAAATATTTAGGAGCCATTGTATCAGACAATGGGTCCCGACAGGAAGTCCTCTCCAGGATCGCACAAACAACTGCTGCCCTGACAAGGTTAAAGCCCATTTGGAAAGACAGGACCATCAGTCTATATTCCAAAGTAAGACTGCTGCACTCCCTTGTCATCTCCATCTTCCTATATGCTTGCGAAGCATGGACACTCACAGCAGATCTCCAACGAAGAATACAAAGCATGGAGATGAGGTGCTACAGAAGACTTCTGGGCATTTCCTATACCCAACACATCACCAACGACAAAGTCCAACAGACTATTACACAAGCCATTGGACAACACGATGACCTGCTCACAGTGGTGAAGAAACGGAAACTCTGATGGTATGGCCACGTCACCAGATCATCAGGCTTTGCAAAGACCATTCTGCAAGCTGCAAGGCACAGTGCAAGGAGGTAGAAGAAGAGGGAGACCGAAAAAGAGGTGGGATGACAACATTCGAGAATGGACTGGCACTGAGCGAAGCCATCAGGGCTGCTGAGGACAGGGAAAGATGGAGTTAAACGATCATCTGTGGTGCCCCTACGACCTCCGGGTTACGGGACAGGATAGGATAGGATAGGATTAAGATCAGCATTTCTTGTGCTTTTTAATAACAGCTTATTTTGTTAACTCTGTGCTGAACGATAGCCCTTGAAAAAGGGGAGTTTAGATCTGGACATTTGTGAAAACATAAAAATCTTGTCTTTGTATTTTTGTGCATGCATTTTCCGTACCAATCTTACACCTTTTAAACACAAAGAGTGAAAATTCAACATTTTATGGTATTTTTCATCACATTAAAAGAGGTGTAAATCCTTATTTTGTATTTTAAGTGTTTTTTCCTGAGCGAGGTGTGAACATTTTGCAGAGTTCCTTCTCTTGCGTATAATACTAAATAAGGGGAAGCTCAAAACTGGCCCGAGTGGCATTAGACACTTTCTCATACACACACTCAAACACTCACTCGTACACAATTCCACATGGGTATATAAACTGAGGCATAAACATCATATAATGTGCTTTAATTCACTGATACTGAGAGGGCAACCTCTGGGAATGAAGCTGTGTCTAAACTAGGTACTCCAAGCCCTTCATTGGCTCTTGTCTGCTCAGCAGTTTTGACTCAGTTTTCACTTCACTTTCAACACTTATTATTAATGTAAAACTGCATCAAAACGAACAGTGGCTGTATTCAAATAAAAATTGAAAGCTTTATCTTTACATCTGTGTTGTTTTTAATGCATGTTTATGCGAAAGATTCCGAGAAAACAGCTTTTGAATATGCCCCTATCCGAACGCTGAATGCCGCTGCAAAAAAATTGTCACCGTTGTTTGCTGAGAGGTGACTCGTTTCAAAGTCTAAGCGCTTTGCGATACTTCATTGGATGGCCTAAAAATAAGAACCAATGAGAAGTTCGGATACTTAGCTTCATTTACATATAAGTATGGTGGGCTCTCGTGTGTAAACGTTTTGTTACGAGCCGAACAAAGTGGATAAAGCGGTTTTGATGTAAGTTTGATTTTAACTAGAAGTTTAAAACTTAGCAAGAAATAAAGAGCAGACTTTCCTTTATAAAACTAGGGTATTTATTAATTTGTGCATTACTGTATCGCGGAGCGCTTTGCCGTAGAAAAGTCTACCCAAATGGTGTTCGGGTTTTCTTCCGGCCATGGCCAACTCGTAGGCCTATTCAGCGACACGAGTGCTGAGCGTAGTAGCACACCAGTAGGCCTATAATTTGACGGCACGCACTGCGAATTTGATGATTTCCCAACTTTGAAGCACCAAAACGGCTGAACATTACATGGGATAGGCCTGAAGAAAATTGGGCTTGGAGTATAACATATGAAGGGGTTACCTGTCAAAAATCAGCTTTCTGGTATCAATAATGGCTTCACTTTGAGACTCCAAAGCTGTCAATTTCTTCAATTCCAAAACGTTGCCAAAAAAAACACCAACATTCGGCATTTTCAAACATTAATAACTTTTTACCTATTTGTCCTATGGGGAAAAAAATATACCACTGTGTTCAGAATGAAAAGCTCTTTAAATCTATGTCAGTTTTGTGATGAGGAAATCATTTTTTTTAAATGGCTTTTGACTACCTATCTAAACCGACTGGTTCTAACTTTTAATTGCTCTGAAGCGTTTGCCTGAGGGGAAGAGTTCTAACGGCTGGTTGGCTGGATGAGATGGATCGCCAATGATGTTGCTGGCCCTTCTAACCCAATGCGTGCTATATATAGACGCCAGGGATGGTAAATCGCAACCAATGATTTTTGCCGCTCGTTTTACAACTCTTTCAAATTGAAACTTCTCGCCCGGCACCTCCAAATCAGACAGGGAGTGAGTTAATTTCTGCTGTGCATGTTGAATGTTGTGCTACAAAGTGCATTCTGTAAAATGACCTACCTTGAGTGTGTTGGCAGACAAGAAGTAGTCCCAGCAAAACTGTCGATCAGTGCCTCGTGACAAGCTTCTCTCCCAACCCTGCAAACATAATAAAATAATAATAATAATAATAATAATAATAATAATAATAATAAATTGCATTTATACAGCGCATTTTTCATTAGAATAACAACTAAATACACTTACATACTTCATTTGTATGCATCATCACAACATTCGCACTACATCATGTCCAGCATCATTCAGAAAGTATCATTAATGTTCTTACTATTTACACAGAAGCAGCTCTTGAGGGAAACAAGGTCTGTACAATGTCTTAAACCGGCAGGCAGGGCATTCCAAACCTTGGGTAATTTAAAAACTAAAAGACCGCTCACCAATTGTTTTAAGTCAATGTTTGGGCGTTTTCAAAAGTTTTTGATCTGATGAGCTCAAAGAACGAGTTGTAGTGTAGGTAGTGAGTACCTCAGACAGATATGGTTAAAATGACTGGTCGAAGTGGTGGAAAGTTAGGACAGCAATTTTGTATTCAATGCGGCACTTGACAGGGAGCAAGTAAAGCTCCTTTAAAAAAGGTGTGACATGATCACGCTTCCATTTTTTAAGCACAAGCCGAGCAAAACAGTTCTGTACATGCTGCAGTCGGATAACTTCATCAATGGGGAGACCAGCTAGAACTGAATTACAATAATCAAGTCTAGATGTCACAAAAGCGCTGACCAAATGTGTGAGTGGGTCAGTGCACTCAACAGTGTAGTCCTTCTCCTTCAGAACCACAGTTTATCAAATTTATCGTATATATCCAGTTTTCTGCCCATTGCCTCAACCACATATTGACGCCATATTTTGTTGTGAGAGCCAGTACCTTTGTCTCAGGGCTAGTTTCATACAAGTAGGCCTACGCACTGCGCATAGGCGTGCTAATGTTAAAGTAACACGAGGTCAAATCAAGGGAGTGTGAAAACTGGATGACTGATTCAGCAATGTGTGTGTGTGTGTGTGTGTGTGTGTGCGTACCTAACCATAACAGTGGGTTTATGCATAGGTTACACTTACGTGCAACTGGGTTTAAAAAAATACTGGGTTCCAAAATCTGAAACTCAGTTTTTTTTAAACCGGCTTTGCAATAGGAATAACAAAAAAAGTGTATACGCAAAGTCTGAGCGAGAAACCCACAATTGCGGTTGAGTCAACTTTGAGTTTGAGCCAGTTAACACTCCGCGATGTGTGTTCCCGCTGGTCAACCAGTCGAATACACGCACTGTCAGGGGAAGTAACTCGGAACGCCACACGCTACGTGCCGGTTGGCAAGATGGAGGTACGTGTTTTTTCGTTTTATTCAGTTGTATTTTGTCCTTCTGTCTCTGTAAATTGTTCTTTAATCTATATTTTGTGCTTCTAGGATGTGGCTTTAAAATGTTCCCTTGTTAAAATTTCAAGCTTTTTTGGTGTGCTTTTGTACTTTTAAAATCATATCAATTTTCGTGTGGATGTTGTGGTCGATTGTCAACACAGGGTCTGCATTTTTGTTTGTTACTTTTTGAAGAACGCAAAAATAAATTTGCTGCATTTTAAGCGTCCTTGTATCTGATATTAATGAAGAGTCTTGTGAAGTCTCTTGAACATTGAAACAGTTACCATGAGAAATGTATGTCTCCTTTGTTCACACTGGGGTTTTCAAAACTTGCATTTTTTCTCATTTACAAAAATGACGGTCAGTGAAGATAGTACAAGAAGTAAATAAGGGAGGTATTGATGTGTTATTTTATTCATATGTAGATTGATTAAATAAATGTTTAAAAATATTTTTGCAGAATAACAATTTTAGTAGGCAAAATGCAATGTTATCAGAATAAAAAACAATAACTTAAGCTTTTAACGTGTACCGTTTATTATACTGCAACTTTTATTTTTCTGTATTTTCCTTGTGTTCTGATGTAATTAAAAAACAAACACATGTTGCAACAAACAGTAAAATACAAAATTCTGGCTGCCGTTACCTACATAAGTTATAGCTTTTGGTTTATGGTTCACCTGTCTGTTTTCCTTGGATGAAGGGAAATAGAATATGTGAAAACTGATTGATGTATTAAACTGCTTAACATTTGGATTTTTTGTGGAGACCAAGCGTGTTTGCCAGTATCAAATTGTTGTATCTGGCAAACTCCAACAGTCTCAGACCCCTGTCATTTGTCTCGTTGTTGCAGTGGGGTCCACATTAATAGCTAGAGCACCATTTTCAGATCTGCATCTACTCCATTTCCCAAATTGTTAGCTGTAATTCTGAGTAAGCATAATTATTTTAATAAATTCTGTTATTCCTTTTTTCCCCAGAACATCCTGTTATGCCTCGAGTTTATCCGGTTGCGGAGAAGTCGCTGTAGTCCGACGACGACCCAGGAGGCGTTTGGAAGGAAGACGTCCCACTCCATCACCATCAACATCTTCATCGCCTTTATTGTACTCATCAGGTGACAGCTGGTGTGTGTCAGTACTTATTGAATTTTATAATATTGTTGTTCGCTTTGAAAAAAACACTCATTGATTGCTGTATAAAATCGGTGCCACAGCAAAGCAGTTAACAACTGGCAGCTCCACGCCTCAGATCAAACTGTGACCTGCTAACACAAGGTGTTGATGGTATATTGTTTCTACATTGCAAAGGGGGAGGTGAGGAGAGCTTGGATGAGGGAGGAGAATGGGGGGGGAACATTAGTGTACATGGCAGAGCTAGACATCCTTGTTGAATAAGATCAAAGTTTTAGCTCAATTTTACAGTTGTTAATGGGGCACATGAAATGCAGATTACATTATTATAATGTACACAATTCGCTCTGGGCTTTTCAGGTTGTATAGGTATGCTTTGGATTTTAAAAAGCAGGCATGTTGAGGAACCTTTGTACTTGTGCTTTCATGGGGTGGCCTCGTGGCGCAGTTGATAAGTCGCCGGTTTCCTATGCCGAAGGTCGCGGGTTCGATTCCCGCAAGGGGCGAACGTATGTGACTTAGGTACGAGACTATTGAGGTCACCGAGGATTTTCTCCGGGCACTCCGGTTTCCTCCCTCCCTTCAATAATGGTACAGGATGCAGTCAATATAAAAATTTCAAAAATAAAAAATTCGATTTTCTTCCGTCTTCTAATAGCGATCTCCCTGCCTTTACACCACCTGTTTGAGTGATGTATGTGTATTTGGTGTGTGAGAGGGTAAATGAGACAGGTGAGCGTGTATGTTGGTATAGATCGCCGCGCTTTGAGCCTTGGGGAAAGGCGCGTACATAGCATCCTGTATTATTATTTATTATTATTTACTGAGTAGCTAGTAAGCATAAGAGTTTCTATAACTATTTTATAACTTGGTTGCTAGTAACTAGTGTGTCGAAGTGGTTAGTGGGAAAAAATGCTGTTTCACTTCCTCCAGGCTTTTGTGCCCTTTTTCCCCCAACCTCTACCCCCTAAACTTTAAATGTGTTTTGCTTGTTTCTTTTACACTTTAAAGAGGGTGAGTAGTACATTCATGTACAAGAAAATTAAAGTCCAGAATATAATATTTCATTGATGAATCAGTAGACAGTATTGTCAGTCAATCCCTTTTTTGTAGTTGAGCCAGTTCAAGCCTCTACTCTTTTCAACTTCCATTCCCTTCTCCCACCCCAGGCCCACCACCCCACCCTTTGACCATCCTCATACTTTGGTTTGAAAATGTTCTTATGCCGCTGAATTTGTTCTGTTGTTTAAACCCTGTGTTCTGATGCTGCTACTTGTTCGCAGGAGGGCTGAAGAGCAGCATGAGGATTCTAAAGACTCTAATTCATCGGAAGGTTCAGTCAAGAAACAAGCTAGAAAAAGGCGTCAAAGCCAGCAGACCGAAATGCATACAACATCCCCATCATCAGCTTTGTTGCTGCCATCAGTGCTACCCCGTTCTCCAGGGTGTGAACCAAGTGCCATGAATCGTTTAGATATAGAATATATATTCAAATTTGTTTGCAAATCTATTCAAGATAGTAAAACATTGCATGTTTAAATAATAATAATAATGTTCGTCATTTGTAAGGCGCCTTAGCCTAAGGATCAAGGCGCTGGCCGATACAGGATCTAACTCAAACCGCCCGAGACGCCACCCGCAGCCTTTGGGCGCATGGTCTGACGCCCGGACAACTGAGCACAATCCTGGGCAGCCAGGGATGGAGGAGAAGGACCAAGTGCATGCTAGGTGTGTTCTTGTTACCGGCACTCACCCGTCTAGGACATGAGCGTCAGGATCTTTAAAGTCCGTTATGATGGAATGCATGCGACACAGACTAGACCTCGGTTTATACTCTCATCCGAAGGAGAAGGAAAACAGGAGTAAAGTGTCTTTCCCAGGGACACAACACAATGGCCCGGCCAGGGCTTGAACCCGGGACCTTCAGTTAATGTTGTCTGTCTGTCTGCCTTCCATCTGTGCAAAACTTTAAAGTGGCTAATTACACGAGACCTCGAAAATTATCAGTGATTGAATGACTACACTTCAAGGTCAAGGTCACAGGTTCAACAAATGTTAGTCAAGCTATGTCAATTTTCCACAAAATTTCTTGTTAATCCTAAGTTATTAATATTAACTAAACTTCAGATTGTTTGATGCATGATAGGTATCAATGAGACGCACATGCATATTTTGTCAACCTTGCTCCAAGGTGAAGGTCATTGGAGATGTCCAAAATAATAAAATCTTTTGCTGTAGTTTATTTTATCGTACATGAGTGCATTTATATCTGGAGGTCAAGGTCAAGAGCATCGAAATATCAAAGCTTGTATTACTTTGCATTTTAAACCCACCGTTTCAATCATTTAACTTTTTTTTTCTGGCATCTCATTTTTGTGTTATTTATTGGGAGTTCCATAAGGAGCATGTGAGTCATATGGACTTGCCTTTCCAGTGATTGATGGTGTTCATCATGTTCAAAGCTTTTTGAGGTGCTACTTGTCATTAAGTAATGGAAATTTACTGCTCTGTATTGTGTAGACTAGTTTTTAGGCCCGTTTTGTTATGTAGTAGATTTCTGTCTTAAACTTAAGAGAAAGCGTGGATTAATCTGGCAAAGTACCAAATTATATTTCTTTGCCAAGTTAATACATATGTTATTCTCGGGGTTCTTGTTCATCAAAAAGCAATGTCAAGACTAATGACTATTATAATAATATTCTGCTCTTCACATGGTTTTATTATACCTTTGAGGTGCTGGAAAAAAAACGAATTATAAGTGGTTGCACTCAATTGATCCTTATTCAGAATATATTAACGTAACGGGAAACCATAAACAATTTATGTAAAACTTAACTAAATGAAGTTGATAAAAAAGTAATAATAATATATACAAATTATGCTCTACTAGACACTTTCAAAATAAAAATGTTAACAAATTATGTCTGTGTTATGTTGTTCATATGTTTGTTTTACATGACCAATTCTCTGCTTTTTTATTTTTCCATTCCTCTTCTTTTCCAATGAAGATTTGTATACTTTTCCACCCTTCTCATTCTTTCTTTTCCTCTGGAGATTTTATGCTTTTTCTCCACGCTTCTCCTCATTCTTTCTATTAATTCTTCTTCATACTCCTCATACTTTTTCTTCTTTCTCCTTCTTGCCTTTTCTTCAATGATTTGATTTAAATCTGGAAGTAAAGTAATAAATTGAACATGAAAAAATTATCCACAGTTAACATTTGAGAACGACAAGATATCTTTTTTTGCAGATCTTCCAGTCTGGATTCAAATTAAAAAAAACTTTAAAACCATACAATACAAAGTAAATGTAAGCAAAGTAAATATGACAAAAATGTTTGCTTAATGCCGAATTTTTCTTTTCGATTTTTACTGACACCAGCTAATAATTTATTTTTTGGGCTATGGGGAGAAAAAGAGGGTCATGCACTGACCTATCCAGAGGTACACTGTAACAACCTCAGACCTTTCGGTTCTCAGTTCAATGCTTTAACCACTGAGCTACCGCCCAGTTCTTAAAGTAAATGGCAAAAGTCTATCCTTCAATAACAGCTCTAGTAGCCTATATATCAACTGAAAATATTGTAATTGAAATTATAAAAACAAAATCAGAGGAAATTCTGAGCAATAGTAAACGTTGTTTCATTAGTTGAATTAAACTAAAAGTGTCAGTGTACTGCACTCACGTACTGAAAATCTTGCAAATGCAACCTTGGCCATTTATACGTTTTGGTTGTGTCCGTGTGTGTGATAAACCCAGTTTTTCCACAGAAACCCAGATGTCCAATATGCATGTGTAAAAACCCACTGGTATCAAGGTAAAAGGTAAAAAAAAAAGGTAAAGGTAGTCCCATAGCCTTGTGGCCGTAGGGGAGCGTGATGTTGGAGATCACACTTATCTTGGGCCAGCGTAATGAGGGTGATGCCCAACTCTCTCCCTCGCTGCTTTACCTTCCCCACCCTCAAGAGAGTAGGTACTCAATCACAGTTGAGTCAACTGGGGGCGTTGTTGTTTGTCGCTTCACACCTTAGCGGTCACCCATCCAAGTGCTAACCGCACCGGACGGTGCTTCACTTTCGACACAGTAGCGAGTGCTCCAACCACTGCACTATCCGACACCCCACTGGTATCAAATGAACCCACTATTTCATAGCGCAATTTCTCCTTTTGTTTTTGTCAAAAATGAAAACGGTTGTGACAGATAACCTTACAAAAGGCTATTGTATCCGTTGAGTGAATAGGAATGGTCTGTAATGAAGGGAAAGGATGGAACCCAGTTTTGCCTTGTTTTGAACATAAACCCACTATTATAGTTTTGAACGTATGTGTGTGTGTGTGTGTGTGTACTGTGTGTGTGTTGACTAGCAAATATATATTTGCCCTTTTGTACAGTTCATCTGTTTTATGACTTTATCATCTTATCCTTTTATTGTGATTTGCTGTCAGCTTGTTCACGTGTTCACAATGTTTTATATGTGCTTTTGTGTGTGAGCTGCAGCATTGACCAAATGCATTCCTTGTGTATTATTCACTTGGCAATAAATTGAATTGAATTGCATTGAATTGAATTGAATTGATGCATCCCTCAAAAGAAACTGCCTCGAGGACGCAATATGCAGAAGCTCAAGAAAGGACAAACGACAAATGGTATTGATGTGGTCATGCATGGACAAAGAACTTACAATACATTGCATTACATTACATGGTTATTGCTTTAGGTCCAGCGGGCTCTTCAGAGCCAAATCAGGACCAGAGAGGCGTTGTGACGACACGAGTTTTCAACACGTGCTAGAGAAGGCTATATATTGTGCATAGTTGCACATCTCTAATATACAGTGTACTTAGATATCAGCAGTTTCTTTTACTGCGTATGAAAGATGTAAGTATTTGTGGTTTCACGTGCATAACGCGGATAGGGCATATGCAGAATTAGGAAATGGGGTTACTGAGCTCGACTCGAGTTTGTCCTGTGTGCTGGTATGCCGCGATTTAGCTAGCAGAGTCATTTTGGTTGCTTATGCATGCAGTCGGACTTTTGACAGAAGTAGCGTTGTGACTGTGTGTCAGGTCAGCGTAACGTCTTCTGGAAGGGTCTTTATTCGAAGTGTTTCGAACCACCCAAGGTCTTGTTGCCCTCGTCGGGACAAGGATGTTAAAAGGTCTGTAGTGGGAGGACTGTGACTGCCATCTATTGTGTAATATAGGTGTAGAGTTCTGTTCTAAAGCTGTGTGGCCCTCTATTGGGCACCTGCTAATGCTCAAGTACTTCGCCAGTATTGAGATGTCCCAGCCATAGCTAGCATTAGCCAGAAACGGATTTGAACTCTCAGACTAACCAGTGTGCTGTGTGTGTGTGTTATAGTGTTGTGTTGTGCAGTGTACTGTGTGCCACAAGCCGAGGACCTAGAGGTGAGTGTGAATCCTGCAATTCTTTTCCTTAGTGGCTGTGCTCCGAGTCTGCGTACGTGAATGAATGATGGTGAATGAGGGGGAAAGGGATGTATTTTGGTAAATAGTTGTTTATCGATTTTATATGATTTTCACATGATTTTCTTGGTTTAACGTTTGTATAAATAATGTCGTTGCTGTTGTTGCCAAGTGGGTCAAAGGGCGACAACGAAGTATGCATGTTAGAGAGAGAGAGAGAGGGGTGATGAATGTGATGAAAGGGAGACAATGTACTGCGTTGGAGAGGGGTGATGAAGGAGATGAATATGAGGGAAGCGTGTTTGTATTATAGTGTGATAGAAACAATTGTGAATGGGAAAAGATAATGTATTATAACATGAAGAGGGGTGATGAAGATGAAGGTGTGATTGAGATGAATCGCCATGGTGTGAATGGGATTGCAGTTGTAATAATCATGTATAGTTATATAAACAACCATGTATCATGGAAGAGATAAAATTATAGAATTAAGAAATGCATTGTGTTTTGAGATGCATGTATAAACAGGTCAAGATGGCGGACGGCGAAAGGAGTATTCCGTTATGAAGTGTTTAAGTTTTTGTGGACAAGCTAGTGAGATTCCTTATTTGTCCACAGGATTGGGCTTCGATTGTAGTTTTCTCCTGTTTTATCTACTGGTACCACTACTGTTACGCCCTACTACTGGTGTAATTCTGTGACGCCTACATGTCTCTGCGGTATCACTGTGACGGGTGACGTCAGCTTTGAGACCTCTACCCTTGCCGCTGAGGGGTTAGATGTTGCTTGGGCTCACCGCCACCACCGTTACGTCCACTTTTGTTGTCGGCGCCTCTGCTGGGGAGTGACCCTCCATCATTGCCGGACCTACCATTGCTTCGGACGAGACGTTCCAACAGCTACAGGATCTCAGCTACACCGCATCCACACACATACAGATTCGCATTCACACACCTAAAAACATATCTGGTGTAATTTACTTTCTTACTTGAGTAATTAATTAACTGCAGTATTACTCCGAGCTCATTTAATCGATAGTTAGGTTTCGAACATTGACTTTGAACTGTAAGCCAGCTAGTTCCATACGTTTGAATTTCAAGATTTTTTTTCTAATTGTGGATTTAATGTTGAATTGTGGTTATTTGAAATTTAACTGATTGTCATTGTTGTTGCATACTGTTGTGGGTACTCTGTTGTGTATAGTTCTGGGGTTTTCAGTTAGACAAGGGAGGTAATTGTTTAGTAAATACTGGGTTGGGGGTCTTGATAGGGGTTGAGGGTGGTTTAGTATCCCATATCCTGTGGGTGTGTGTGGCATTGTTGAATAAAAGTGTGTGATTGTTTATCTGGCATTTTGTGTTAGTTTCTTTTATTTGAGTTTCTATCCTTCCACTTGTTCTTTGAGCTGAACGTCGGGTGACGCGACAGGCGTTATTTTAAAATATTATAAAATGGATCAAATCTTTAAAAACAAGCCTGTTACTCTTAATTATTGAAACAAACTTTCACACGCAACCTCTTGAAAAATCTTCTTTAAATCTGATGTATTAAAAATACGTTATCTCGCTTCAAGCAAATCATTAAAATCAGTCTTACCAATACAATCCAACCAACACAAAACAAGACGACATGATTTATATGCGATAAAACAAACCAACTTCATGTAAAAATTGAAACAGGTTTTGACCATTGCATACCTTAAAAATCTCTTTAAAAGGTATTGAACCAAAATATGTTTCTTTTGCATCAAACAGATCAGCACATTCAGACATGAAATGGCGAACGGAAAAGGATTTTTCACATGCAAACCCTTTGAAAAGAAAACGGTGGGTGACATAAGTATGCCCAATATGAAGGCAAGACAAAACTGCTTCTTCTTTGCGAGTGGATGCAAAGTTAATAATAATAATAATAATAATAATAATAAATTGCATTTATACAATGCATTTATCATTAGAATAACAACTCAATGCGCTTACACACATCATTCGTACGCATTATCACAACATTCGCACTACATCATGTACAGCATCATTGAGAAAGAATTATTACTGTTCATACTATTTACACAGAAAACGCCTTGCGGAACAAGTGCGTTTTTAAGCAGCTCTTAAAGGAAACAAGGTCTGTATAATGTCTTAAACCGGCAGGCAGCGCATTCCAAACCTTGGGTGCTTGAAAACTAAAAGACCGGTCGCCAACTGTCTTAAGCAGACGCTTGGGCGTTTTCAACAGTTTTATATCTGATGAGCGCAAAGAACAAGTTGTAGTGTAGGTAGTGAGTACGGCAAAAGTTATGCAAAGAAGCTGACAAATCGGAAAGAATTTGAAATAATTTGTTGTTGATATGGTTAGACCAATCAGTCTGCCACAGTCGTTTACAATAAGATCCAGTCATACAACACAGGTCAGAATAAGAAACAAACTAGAAAATCTCTGAAGGGAAATCGAGATGCAGAGCTTCTTTAGCTGCTTTGTCCACTGCAATATTGCCGCGGATGCCCATGTGACCAGGTATCCACATAAAAACTATCTTTTTACACTCAGAAACAAGATGTGTATGGAGGTCATGGATCTCTGCCAGAAAAGGGTTTGATATCTTTCTCGTGGAAAAAGCCTGGAGAGCTGACATTGAATCAGACATGATTAAAAACGAGATTCTTTTGGATTGATAAATCTGTTTCAGAGCTAGATGGATTGCCTTGAGCTCAGCTGTATAAACAGAACAAAACTCAGGTAGATGTTGTTGCAAAGGCTGGTCTAGTTGTCTCCCAGAGACTGACGCAGCAGCAACCGAGTCTCCTTTCTTTGACCCGTCTGTAAAATGTTTTTCATATACTAGGTATAAAGCACACTGTTCTAAATAAAGTTGGTTATAGAAGGTTTCAGATGTATTGTTTTTGATGAAAGCGGACAATTGCACATAATTTCCATGGAGGAGCTTCAGTACGAAGCTCATCATCATTGATGGAAGCAACATCGATGCCTGCTTTATTCAAATGAGCCTGCATTCTGATGCCAAATGGAGGACTTGCGTTAGGTTTGGCTTCAAATTTCTGCACCAAATCTGGGTTGAGAACAGTCATAAGTGGGGTTCATGGGATCAGTTTTTAATTTTAAATAGTAATTCAATGACAATTTTGTACGTCTCAGCTCCAGCGGAGGTTCGTTAGCTTCCACGTAAGGCTTTCAAGGGGAGGTGCGAAAAGCACCCAAAGCAATGCGTAGTGCCTGATGAGCAACTGGATCTAACATTTTAAGATAAGACTTTCTTGCAGAACCATAAACAATGCAACCATAGTCTCTCGCAATCTCTTTAGCCTTTCGCACTGCACAGCACTCATACAACTCAGTCAGACTCTTCTGTTTCTCTCCAATCACTTTCCCGCACAATTTCACCACTCTGTCAAGCACATTCTTGTTCTTCAAATTTAGACCTCCATACCAGCAAAAAAAGCCAAATATTAAAACAGATTCGATAAAACATCTGTAAAATGTACACAAAACAGGCTGACTGACACTTAAGGAACAGTTTTCTGTAGCCAGAATAATCTTCTGACATTTCTTGTGGATTACAGCAGTATTTGAATAAAAAGTGAGTTTGTTATTTAGTACAGTTCCAGGGTATTTATACTCGCTCACATACTCAACTTTCACACTATCAATCATCAGATCCGGAATGACAGCCGGTCCCCTACGGAAATCTATAAGAATTTCTTTAGTCTTTTTAACATTTAGGTCCAAGTAATTCACTTTGCACCAGGTGGTGAAACGGGCAACTTCCTAAAAGTAAACAGAATCAGAGTTTGAAAGGTCTTGAAGGGCTGTATCGTCAAAATATTTGATAAGAGGGGTGGTGTCAGTACCATTACAATCATTGTATAAAGTGAACAATACTGGAGAGAGAACTGTACCTTGAGGTGATCCTTTTCGGACATTCAAACGTTTAAACAAATTTTCAACACTGCTGCCATCAATCTCTAAGCCGACCGAAGCACCACCCTCCCCATCCCTCCCTCTTAGTTCTGTTATCACGGAAGACAACTCGTCCCTCAAATCCTCACGTTCAAATCTGCAGTAAAACGTATTAAGAGAGTTAGCACACGTTCGTTGATTTTCATCTGACTCTACGCTAGTTACAGTGTGTGGCCTTGACTGACCAACCAGTCAAATCTTTTAACCCTTTCCATGCATCAATCATATTTCCTGACTAAAACTGCTTCTCTACTTAAACAATAATTTTGCTGATCTAATGTCATCTCTAAGTTTCTTTTGAATGTTTTTTCTTACTATTCTATCCCCAGATTGATACGCTATTTTCTTTTCGTTGATGGTGTGCTTCAGCAACTTCGAGATCCATGGTTTATTGTAAGGGAAAATCCTGAGATTCTTTGTTGGTAAGATCATGTCTTTACAGAAGAAAGCATAACTAGAGACAACATCAGTGGCTTCATTTATGTCAGCAGAAGAGTCAGTAAAGACATTCCAATCAGTACATTCATAGCAACCTTGAAGTTGTTCAACATTTTCAGTGGACCAGAGTTTTACGGTTTCAGTGACAACAGGGTTAGTTTGCACAATAGGCCTATAAGCAGGAAGGAGATGTACAGCATTGTGATCAGATTTACCAATATTGGGAAGTTGAATTGATTTGTAAGCATGTGGTATATTTCCATAACAACGATCTGGTTTACCATCTAATCTTGTATTGCATGTTACATAGTCAATTTATTTATTTATTTTCTTATTTTTTTATACAGACCATCCTCATTTATAGTAAAATTTACATAGCTGTGAACACTCTAGCAATATTTGCAAGATTGTAGTAGAAGTAGTAGTAGTAGTAGTAGTAGTAGTAGTAGTAGTAGTAGTAGTAGTAATACTTCAGGGTGCTGTAACAATTTTTCTTCAAAAGAACTCAAAGTGCAGCGATCTGTACAGTGCAGAGAACATAATTCTTATGACATTCAAGATTCATAACATGACATATAACATAACAAATGTATTTGTCCAAAAGACCACTTTGGAAAAGTTATTTCCCAACATGCAAAACAAAAAGAATAAGATTTGTTTAAATAATATCAGTTTTTGAATAATAACAAGTTACTATAAAAATAGCAATGACAATAATTACCACAAAGGGTGATGGCGAGTACATGATGACATCATGATGATGACTACAGTACACTCCGAAACATGCATCCAATCAGCATTGATGCTTCTCTAACAGTTTATCCAAGCACTTCTTATCCACCAGAATGTTAAAATCAAACAAAAAACACATTTTAAAAATGAACAGATCAGAAAATATAACACATTAAAAAACAAAATTCTGTTAAAATAGAAAAGAAGATATACCAACTTTCATGGCATTGATGAGGAGAATGTGATCACTCTTACTACCATCAGACAGCTCTTTCCTTTTAGCATCAGCCTCTTTTTCCCTGCCCTGAACAACAATTATTTGCAAAGTGGATAAATGTCTCTTTAAAAAGAAAAACATCTTTATTTGAAATAAAACATATTCAGAATGTGTATCAGAATGAATTAAATAATATTCACTTATACATAAAAGTAAATGGACTTGAATTGTCAAAAGAAAAAAACAAATATGTTATTATTTAATAAAGGAACTGGTCCAAAACTGTTACCAAAATTTTATATTGGTAATGAAGAATTGCAATATGTAAATGAAGTTACATTTCTTGGCGTTTATTTTACAGCAAATTTAAGTTGGAAAAAACATATAATAATAATAATAATAATACAGTACATTTGTATTGCGCGGTACCTCGCAAACGGTAAGGAATGCGAGCTCGCCGCGCTTGACAACACACGTGCAATCACACACCCACACACACACACACACACACACACACACACACAGAGAACAGGTATACACTTATCGAATGGTTAAATAATTACAGTAAAAAAAACATAGCCATGCAAAGCAAAAGATAATATGAATACCAAGAACCGAGCCGGTGCCGCCACCATCCATGAACAGATGACGTTACTTGGTAAAAGATTATGGGGATGGAAGGGAGGAGGAGTAAAAATTACTGAGTTTGCGTGTTAAAAAGGTGGGTCTTTAATTGGCGCTTGAAGGAAGAAAGTGATGGAGCATGTCGGAGTTGCATCGGTAGTGAGTTCCAGGCAGTTGCAGCAGAGAAAGAGAAAGATCGTTCACCATAGGTATTTGAGTGAACACGGGGGATAGAAAGCAGTCTTGTATCAGAAGAAGAACGGAGTTGTCTTGCAGGAGAGTAGACAGAGAGAAGGTCAGTAAAGTATGAAGGGGCAGAACCAGTGAAGAATTTGAAAACAATAGTTGAGAGCTTGTACAAGATGCGAGCTCGAACAGGGAGCCAATGAAGAGATCGGAGTAGAGGGGTGGCATGGTCTCGTTTTTTAGCTTTAAGAACAAGGCGGGCGGCAGAGTTTTGGACTTTCTGAAGTTTTTCAAGAAGGTAGAGAGGGGAGCCAGAGAGGAGAGAGTTGCAGTAGTCAAGTTTGGATAGAACAAATGCACAGACAAGAGTGTTGGTTGTTTCGGCTGTAAGATATTGTCAGATGGAGCTAATGCGGTGAATTTCGAAATAGGCAGAGCGGCATATGTTGGAAATGTGTTGGTCAAGTGACATGTCAGAAGACAGAATGAAACCTAAGTTGCGGGCATGGTCAGAAAATGAAATGGATGAGGTTCCTACTGTGATGCTATTTGGTAAATCAGATTTGTCTGATTTCTTTTATAATATACATTATTTGTTGCAAAAGGCTATTAAAAGTTTAAATTTAATAAAGATTGTAAGTTATCAAAAATGGGGACAAGATACACAAAATTTGATTCAACTGGTGTGCATGCTTGTTCAATCTAAATTAACATATGGCCAAGAGGTATACTTCTCTGCTCCAAAATACTTATTAAAATTACTTCAAAGTGTATGGATAGCAAAGCAATTAAAATGGCTATGGGTGTTCCAATACACACAAAAACATCTGATGCTTATAACGCTGCAGGTGTATTACCATTACATGAATGGAGAAAATTATCATGTGCTAAATATATAGTGAGGGCATCTGCAGTTGACGATTTCACAGATTCAGAATTAGAAATACACTCTGATTTACATTTTCCCAAAAGAGCACAGAGTATTAATTATTTACAGACTATTTTAACGTATACAAATGAGCTCATGAACGAATCTAATTTAAATTGTAAAATCGATTCAAACATAATTTCACAAATACCTATACCTAATTGGGAACTTCAACGAGCAAATTTTGACATGGACTATTCTCAATTAAGAAAACAGGAAAAAGGCATTTTATTAGCAGCAGAAGCAAAGGAACGTATCTATGAAAAATATTATTCTTACCTACAAATTTATACTGATGGTTCTGTTTTAGAATCAGGTGAAAGGAGCAGGTTATGTTATACCTGCTTTAAAGGTTAACGAGGCTTACTTTTTAGGGAAAGGGCATTCAATATTTACTGCAGAACTTATTGCTGTACTTATGGCATGGAATAAAATCATTAGTTTACACACTGACTTTCTCAATATATTATTTTGTGTTGATTCTAAATCAGTTTTACAAACTTTGGATTCAAATTCTAATAAAGAAGGCTGTTATATTATAGATGAAATTAAATATCTTATTCATAGTTTAATCATAAATGGAACAAATGTTCAATTTTGCTGGATACCATCTCATAGCGGATTAAATCATAATGACTGGGCTGATAGGATTGCAAAAAAAGGGGCAAAAAATGGAAGTACTGTTATTCAGCTAGATATTCCATTCTCAAAAAATGAAGTATATCGTATAATTGAGAAAACTATAAAAAATAAAATTCCTTGCATTAAATTATATAATGGAATGTTACATTCCTCGCGTACTGTTATCAGTTTAGCATATCGTCTTGCTTTGAACTCGTGGAGGACAAAATACTGTAAGGAAGTTGCTTGCATTTGCAAACAAGCAATTTCTATTAATCATCTCATTAATGAATGCAGTGCAATTGCGCAATATATTCCACAACATATTCAAAATATTCAGGATAAAAATATTATTTACTGGATATCAATTGCAAAATCATTAATATACAGTCCTGTTGGATGTTTTTTATAAAAAAACAACAACAGTCAGTGCAGATTATTTACTAGATCTAATAGATTGTTTCTATGAAGCATAAATTAAGAACATGGAATATTATATATGTATAAATTCAGAACATTGAATTACATAATTATATGAGATATAATGATCCTGATTCGGCTTATTATATCCCGCTGGATCCTGTAAATCATGAAGATTTTTTTACAAGGATTGGTTAGTAGTTAAATTGGACGTAATTTGTATAATTTCTAATTATTTTAAAAATTTGATTGTTTAATTGTTCAGTTTTGTGTACTTTGTTTAATCCCTTTTTCCCTTCATTATGACCATTCATTATTTGTTTAATATTTCCCCCTGCTCCCATTAAGTCTAAAATCACTTAGGTGAATAGACGTTAAATTAAAGAAACAACAACACGAGTTCATTCTTAACTTGTATATTAATTTTGACAACTGTCGTGAACAGTTTGTTATAATAACCTTTTTAATGCTAGTATCTTGAAATACTGCTTTTTCTAATAGGGAATACATTTCAGGACAACACATACTCAAATTGTTGACAGAAATGAAATCTATTGATCTTAATGCTCCCTCTTTGGCCAACTTGTCACACACTTCATTCCAATGAATTCCCCAACAGAAATCAACAACTATACCTCTAGAGAATATACAATGGATTATATGTTTTTTATATATGAATTTATTTCTTACTTTGGAATTACCCTGTTTTAAAGCATACAAAACCGCTTTTGAATCGACACAAATCAGTAAACCAAAGAGCTCTAACGGTAAAGTCATAATGTAGTTGAGAGCCATTACAATAGCATAAAGCTCACTCGTAAATATAGAAAACCCCTTTCCTATGTAATAGATTACATTTAATGCAGGAATAATAAAGGCCAATCCACTATCTAAAGAATCTAATACCGAACCATCTGTAAAAATCTTCAAATGTTTTAAATAATTATTTTCAATATTTTCTTTTACCTCAGTAACTAAGAGATTAGTGTTATCATCTTTTTTAGTTACACTATAATCAATGTTAAAATTTGCATTTCTGTGCTCCCATGGTGGAATAGGTGATATTAATGGCATAACAGGAATTGCTGTGATATCAATGTTATACTTTTGAAAAAGATCTTTTGTTAATTGTGGAAACACATTTAAATATATGCACAAATTCAATGAGAAGTAGCCACAAAATATAATTACCATATTTCCAGACTATGCCAGTATTTACATTCACTCGACCCCTGCAGTTTATTGTTTGGTGTTGCTTATGTATGGTGGTTTTCCTAACCCAGATACTAATATATTCACATTTAAGGAATTGGCATGCAGTTTATTATATTCATTTGCAGCTTATGTAAGTTGTTTTTTCATGAATAGTTTACACTTTTTAAATGTAGAAAGGTACTTTAATGACTTAAGAACAAATGTGTTACAGTCATTTCAATGGAAAGTTTATTTTATTTCTCTAGTTATGTCCCTTCTTTCCCTCTTCACAGCCGCTGGCCACAACATTAAAGTCGCTATTTAGCTGCAGTCCCAGCGAGCCATGACAGTCTCTGTGAAGCATCATATCGCCTTGCTTCGCTGGGCTAGCAGGGGTCAAGAGGTCATCCTTATATATCATGTATTAAAAATCGGCTTTCAGTTGGTTTACGTGTAACTCTCTAGCGAGTGAATGCGACTTTTCCGGAATACCATTTATTTCAACAATGTATAGAGAAAAGGTGGCACATTGTATTGGTATAATTAGTTTCAATGGAGCCTCAGTTTGTAGGAAGATCTCACCATTTATTTATGGGTCATTTTTGTGACCTAAAGGCACTTTTCCGTGTGTTGTTCATTCCCTCTCTTTCTCTCTCCTCTCTGTGTGTGAGTTTGTGGTGTGTGCGGTACTTAACCAATTATACCCTACTTTTCAAAACATCAACACCTTATTGTTTGGCAGTGACCATCTCTCCCTACAAGAAAACGCCAAAATCTTTTCAAAAGTTCACACATTCCTCACATCTAGTGACCGCTTCATTTAGAAAATAGCCCAGTTATGCAAATGCACCTCTGATTGGTAACCTTGATACCAGCTAAACCAATCCCCATTTGTTTCCCTCTCCCTAGTAGTTACACCCCATCCCTTCGCACCACAAGTTTATTAATAGCTGTCAGAGAGAAACTGACCAGATAATATTGTCTCTTCGAATGGAATAGACGAGTTCATCACTATTTTAAATATCTGTTCACGTGCAAACACGTAGTCCCGAACTATTTCTCTGTGTGTGTGTTTGTGTGTGTGTGTATGTGTGTGTGTGAGGATGTTTACACGGCGTTATTGGGACAAACTAGTGAAAGTTTACATACGTTCTTTGGACAGACCTCCTTGTTGGGACGTCCATTTAATGATCCGCGAGGGTTAGGTTAAGGGTTAGGGTTAGGGTTAGGGTTAGAACACTTTAAAGTACTTAAAAAGGGGGTCGTAGCATGACCCATTGTCCACAGAACGTATGTGGCGATAGAGGAAAGTCCAAATAACGGTGTCTGCGCAAGTATGTGTGTGTGTGTATGTGTGTGTGTGTGTGTGTGTGTGCACACTTTGTTTTTATTTTACTTTCTTCTTTTTTTTACTTGCACGTGACTTTTTTTTTGTTCTCCCCTCCTCCAAACTGATTTTTTTCTCTCATTGTTTTAGATTGCTGCAGGCATTTATTTACCTTTTAATCGACAACTACTATATTGTGTAAAGTTTACTCTTGGGTGCATGTATCTGTTTCTCGTTAGTTAGTTTTTTCATTTATTTCTTTATTACTTTTTTTTTCTTGTTCGACGTTATTGCATTTTTTATCTGTTATACTATAGTTATATGTTTGTTCTCTTTTCATTGTTGAACAGATTAATTTACGTGCTTCTGTTTTTTATTGCTTTGTACTTGTTCTTGTTCACCAGACATTTCATTGATGATGATGATGATGAACACTTGTATAGCGCGATTCCATCCAGGCCAAGTAAGCATGCTCGGTGCGCTGGGGAAAAAAAAATAAAAAAAATAAAATCTGTTTTGGTCACTGATTAAAAAGATGTGTCTTCAGCTGACGCTTGAAGGCTGCTTTGGAGCTACACTGACGTAGCGAGAGAGGAAGTCTGTTCCACAGGAGAGGAGCTGCACATTCAAAAGACTTTGCTCCAAAGTTCTTTTTCTTATGTCGATCGACACTTGGCACAGAGATCTTGCACTGTGAGCTAGACCGAAGGTTTCGCTCAGGAGCATGCCAAGGCAGGAGTTCTTGCAGATACTTGGGTGCTGATCCTTCCTTGCATCCAAACACAAGGGAAAGTATTTTATGTTCAATCCGCTTTTCAACGGGGAGCCAATGAAGTTCCTGAAGAACTGGTGTAATATGCTCATGAGTCTTAGCTTTTGTCACAATCCGAGCTGCTGTGTTTTGAACTTTTTGTAGCCTCTGCAGCTGGCACTTGGGCAAGCCCCAAACACAGCTGTTGCAGAAGTCCAAGCGAGACTGGATGAGCGAAACAGCAAGTGTGTTGGCCGTTTTTCTGTCCAGATCTAGCCTAAGTTGACCCAGTGTTCGCAGACCAAGGTAGCATGATCTGACTGTGGCGCTGACCTGAGGCACCATGGTGAGGCCGCTGTCCACAAGAAGACCAAGGTCTCGTACTGTGCTGGACACCGGAATAATCGAAGAGCCAACTTGGAGGGAGTCCACAGATACCTTTCGACGACAGGCATCTGAGCCACACAGTAACACCTCTGTTTTCTCATCATTTAATTTTAACCTGTTGGAGAACATCCAAGACTTGATCTCCCGACAACAGCTTTCGAGACTCTGGATTGCCTCTGACGTGGAGGATGCGCTAGGATGAAATGCTTTGTACAGTTCACTGTCACCCGCAAAGAGTTTTCGGCTGATTCCAAAGCTTTCAATGATTTTACCAAGCTGGGTAGTGTACATGGAGAATAATATTGGCCCTAGAACAGACCCTTGTGGTACACCACAAGTGAGAGGTACGTCAGGCGATGATGCCCCATCGACGATAACACGTTGTGTCCTGTCTAACAGGTAGGAGTGAATCCACTGATGAGCAGATGGTGTAATTCCTATTTCAGCAGAGAGTTTCAGGAGAAGCAGGTTGTGATCAATGCAGTCAAACGCTGCACTCAAATCCAACAGAACCACAAGAACAAGATCACCATAGTCCGCACTGCACAAAATATCATTTAAAAAGCGAGTCAGTGCGGTTTCACAACTGTGACCTGGCTTATAGGCAGACTGGTAGACGTCCAGCAGATCATGTTTAACCCTCTAACACGGGGAGCGACCTAGAGCGACCGATATTTTTACTATGTGCATACTCGCGGAGCGACCGGTAGCGGCCGGTAATGACGTGGTCTGATCAGAGCCTGCCATGTGGAAATCTATTTATAGCAAACGTGCGAGATTCTCGCACACGTGATCGTGACTTCCTGCTGTTTCCGGCGGTGTTTTCACGGCATTTTTAGAGTGTGTAGAACGCACACAGTGAATTTTCAAAGTTTGATTAAATTTGAAGTTTGAGAGGCGGAGAATTATGGCGTCAGATTCTTGCAGAATCTGATGAAGAAAATGACCCATTTGAAGGATTTTAGGAGGCCGATTTGGTACAGGTTAATGATGGAGAGAATAGTGATTTGGACTTTCACTTTGACGATCTTTTTCTTTCGGATTTGAATAACAAAAACGATGAACAATCGGTGCTTTATTATTTGAGTCAGTGATCGTATTGCTGCATGTTATGCAGTATGCAATGTTGACATTCAGATTTTTTTTTCAGTTGCAACACATTGTAAAAATGTATGTGTAACATTTCATTTTGAAGAAAAATATGTGGTTGATTTATTAATAATGATAAGTGGAACATAATTTTGGGTGGTGCATTTTTAATTAATTTTTGTATGTGCATAGTGTATCATTTTGACGGAGTTACTTGCCTTGACCTAGGAAATAGAAGCAGGTAAGGCTTAGGCTCCTGTGGGGGTTAGAGGGTTAATCAGGTGCTGCATCAGTTGCTGACAAACTGCTCGAGAGAGCAGTTTCGATACATACGGTAGATTTGACACTGGCCTAAAATTCTTAGATTCATGTTCATCGAGTCCCTTCTTTTTCAGCAATGGTTTGATAGCTGCTGCCTTGAACGACTTGGGCACTGTGGAGGACTGAAGGCTACAATTTATGATCTTGAGCAGCACTGGCAGCAAAACATCCAAGCAGTCCAACTCCAGTCTGGTTGGAGCAGGGTCCACTTCACAGGATGTGGGTCTCGACGACGAGATGATTTTTCTCAGCTGGTCCTCAGATATTGGTTCAAACGTAGTCAGCGGAGAGCCCTTAAATGATGATGGTACTTCTGGAAGACTACGACTGTCTCCATAGCTTGTCCTAATTGTCTCAATTTTATCAGTGAAGTAGGCAGACAGACTATTTGCAGCATCTTCTCTGGACAGTTCCGGCAACACTGGGGACCTAGGTTGTTTCCCCAGGAGATCGTTGATCACTAAAAACACTTTACGTGGATCACCACTTGCAATGTCAATGAGGGTTCGTACATGCCTTGCTCGAGCTTTCTTGACTTCCTGGGAGCAGCGATTTCTTGCTTGTTGATAGATTTGACGGTCGACCTCTAAACCACTGTTATGCCACCGCTTTTCAGCTTGTCGACGAGCTTTCTTGGACCTTTTTACAGCATCGTCAAACCACGCAGTATCACGCCTGTCAGGGATGCGCATGGCAGTCTCAGGAGCATGTTTGTTGAGAAGTTCCATCAGGGTATTGTTGTACAGAGCTGCAAGTTGTTCCACACCCTCAGGAGGAGAAGAAAGCAGCTCAGATTCCTTCAGGTCATTGCGAAAAGCATCCATGTCAATATTCTTCAGATGACGCATTTTTACAGTTTTTCTGGGGGCCACAGGCCTGTCCATGTTCAGCTCACAGGAGACAAGGAAGTGGTCTGACAAGAGCACGTCCTCCACCGCCACAGTCTGCACAAAGACGGGCTTGTCAGACCGTGATACAATCCAATCCAGAGTGTGTCCACCGCGCTGTGTAGATTGATTCACATGCTGAGTGAGACTCGCGGAATCCAACATCTGCACTAGTTTGCGAGTAGTACTATCTTTCGGGTCATCCCAATGAATGTTGAAATCACCCACAATGAGAACATTCTTGTTTGATATGGAGTTTAATAGTGCACCAAAATCCTCATAAAACGTCGAGACTTTCAGTTTATTTTCTTGTGAAGGAGGGGGTCTGTAAATTGCAATTGTCCGCACAGAATGCTTACCACTGGACATCACAAAATCTAAACACTCAAAAGAAGAGAAGTTTCTATTTCCACATTTCCTAAGCACTAAATCTTCCCTATAGATAAGTGCAATGCCACCTCCACCTTGACAAGTGGAACGAGGACAGTTCATGAAGATATAGCCAGGAGGTGTCATGACTCTGATCTTCACCACTCTGGTACAACCATGTCTCAGTCAATACCATCATATCTAATGACTTGTCCACAATAAGCTCATTAATATCCAAAGCTTTTTTCCTTGATGATTGTATATTCAGAAGGGCAATAGTTATAAAGTTTGATTTTTTGGTAATACATTCTGATTCACTGGACACAGAGAGATTGATTGATGATGACACACCCACATTATCATAGTCACACACCCCGGCAATTACAAAGGGGAAATTTTCAGACAGAGTGTCTGAAGCAGTTTCATCAGTGTTTGAAGCAGACGCTAAGTCAAGCATAGGCATAGATTCATTAGTCATAATAGGCTCAAGCGAATTGCTATCAGGCCTATCTTTCTGTTTTCTACCCCCTCTCACACCTCTGTGTGTTTTCCTTTTCACTAAACATAGTTCTCTGCAGATTTGAAGCACAATACTTGACAGCCTAGAAGTTGGGCCACTGCCAACCTCCAGTAGTTGTTGCACAGAGTAAGAGACTGTCATTATAGTTCACTGGTATAAATACTGGTGTAGCACACTAAAAAAGTTCACTTCACAATTCTCCAATGTCTGACAAAATATTTCAGAAAAATTTATATCAGATTGACCAGTAAAACAGACTGCATAAAATAGCACCAGAAGTAAGAGAAACAAAAAAGTAATTTAGGAAATATTTCAAAAAAATATGAGAGCAGGTGTAATCATGCTGCACTAGGCGCCCTGAACACAACTCACTCAGAGAGAGAGGGGGGAGGGAGGTAGGGGGTGGAATTGTCAAAGGGTAACACTCATTTAAGCTTTGCTTTTGTGTGCCCTTTATGTTCTCCATGCCTGGTTTACTTGTTTCGTGAATAATAAAATTCTGTTTAAACCAACTGTAATGTTTTGGAAACAAAAATCTTTTGGTTTAGAGGTAATTTTCAAACAAAAAGCACGTGTCGAAGCACTTGTTCAGAGGTGCCAACCCCCTAATCTTGTTGTCAGTATTTCCGGACCCGTTTGTCAGTATCTTTTTTCTCGCAAACCCAGCCTATGACACTATAAAGTAAAAACAGGCTTCCCTCTGAAACAGCAGGCTATTTTTAGTCCTCTAAAATCACGATAAAAATCAGCTTGTTGGACACCACACTTGTTTTACTCTAAAATCACCATGAAAATCAGCTTGTTGAACACCACACTTGTTTTACTCTAAAATCACCATGAAAATCAGCTTGTTGAACACAGAGACGTTCGGTGAGTGCAGGAGTACTATTATGAGACCAGAAACCGGTACAGAAGCACCACTGGCAAAGATAAACGATCGGCAACTTCTCCTCCGTATTTTTATAAAAGCTACCGTATTTCCGTATTTAATTCTCTTCGCCGGAATTAAATACGGTCAATCCGTACTGGTTGGCACCTCTGCTTGTTGCTGGCGAAATTTTCTGCCTTGTTCGTCGTCATCAAGGCACGCGCAGAACATACACGGCAGAAGAGGTGGCGCATATGTTTCAGGAAGAAAACTTTGATGATGATATTGGGGATGAAGATTTTGATGCTGGTGATGATGTTTATTTGACGGAGGCTGGAGGGAGTGATTACGATTCGGATGAAGAAGAAGATCGCCGCCTACAATCTTTAGCAGACGACAGTAGGTGAAAAAAAAACTTTGTTATTTTCACTAGATCTATAATAATATTATTTGCATTTTACACAGACTATTTCTGTATTTATCAGGCTTTGATTACAGTCCATTTTGGTTCACATAATTTTTGGTAATAAATCTTATTTCTATTTTGCAATTCTTTGCGTATGACTTCAAGAATGGGTGTGCAGTTGAGCGAGAGTGAATTTGTTTGCTAATGCCCCTAACTTTCCATCCCATAATTGTACTAACCAACAATCTTACACTTTTTTGTGTCTGTTCTTTGGAATCTTTATTCAATTTCCTTTCATTTGATATATACTTTTATATATCTAGGTGTAATAGTTTAGCAACAATGGCATATATAATAAGGCATGAGTGTTTTTAATCGTAAGTCAAAATTTTCTATAGCACAGAGCAGGAAAAACATGTCAGCAGGCTAAGGGTTAACTCACTGAAGTCGTGCCGTAAACGGTTTTACGCAGAGGAGCATGCCGTATCTATGTTTACATCTGTGTTTACATTTTCTTGTATAACAGAAAATGAGTACCAAGGGAAGTAAGCAATACACATACTTGAAAGGGGTCTTTTAAGAGTAGATTGCTTCCCTTTGACCATATTTTTGACAAAGATATTATTTTTATTTTATTTTATTTTTAATCTAAGACTCCAGTTTCCTTCCGAAAATTTTGTTTTACAATATTAATAGTTATGTGACAAATGCCTCCTCAGATTGTGCTTTCATGATTATTTTTGTGTAAAATTCATTTCTACAGTGTTTTAACATCATAAAAACAAGAGAATCAAATATTTTCATAACAAAATCGGGTGCAACATATAGGTATTGTGCTTCTATAAAAACATTTTTTTTATTTTTTTCAAAAGTGATGTTTTTTTGGTGCAAAATATCTTTTTTCTGGAGGATTATAGCAGATTGGTGGTAAGTGAAATTAAAAATACATACTTTAAACTTTCATTTGCAATTTATTTTATGTTTCTATGTTGTCTAGTACATTTGGTGTGAATTTTTAAAAATAGCCTAAAATCCTGCGACTCTGGAATGATGCCGAGTCTGGCACTCTGCGACTTCAATGAGTTAAAACAGAGACTCCATCAAATCAAAACTAATGTTTGCTACTGGAAGCAGACATATGTTGCTTACAGAAATGTGGGGTATGTTGTTGGGAAAAGTAAGGATTTGAGCAGCGTTGTGTAAAAAAACCCATCGTATTTGCATGTATTTGCAAGCTCGCAAAGTGTTGGGTTTTACACTTCATTTTAAACAGGCATACAAGCAACACATTTTATCAAAAAATAAATGAATTTGGTGTTGTTTAGCAAAATTATTTTTCTTTTAGATGCTAACAGCGATCCAAAAATGTTAGGGACTCAAAAGATAGTGATATTTTAAGAAGGTGTGTTGTTTTTTTCTGGCTGCTCTAGCAGCAATGCTATAAGTGATAGAACAGCTGACACGATGTGCTTGGCACGCATGGTTTATGGCCGATGACGCAATAGTGATGGCCGACGTAAGTAATATGGCACTGTGTCTTCTTAAGACATAGTATGGCCCTGAATCTTCTTAAGACAAAGTATGGCCATGCGTCTTCTTAAGACATAGTATGGCCCTGTGTCTTCTTAAGACAAAGTACACAAGAAGCTAGCTGACCAGTGGAATGAAGAAGGCATCTCTGAAGGAAAGGCTGGCTGCTACAGTGAGGATAGGGTCCAGACAGCAGAACATGGCACCAAAGAGAATCATCTTGCCAGTGTGGGGATCCATAGGCATGCGGGCCAAGTGGTAGCCAAGTGGCAGTAGGTTTTCCTCGCTATCCAATGCATTCTGCACAACATATATACAGTACCTTTAGGGTAAATTGTCACTATCCAATGCATTCTGAATAACACAGTTACAGTGCCTTTAGGAGAAAGAGTCAAGACAGATTCTATTTGCACACATTCTACAGATGCAGGAACTATAATGAGCCGCATTACGACTGAAAACACTAACATCAAAATTATACATTTCACAGCCAAGAGGGAATTGCAATAACCATAAGCCAGGCAAACCTGGCTCACAATTGTAAAAATTTACAAAATATTGTAGTTTGAACAGTATTAGAAATAGCTGGATAAAGCATACTTTCTAAAAGGTAGTTTAATTGTCTGCACAAATATGCTATTTGGAAATAGAAGAAGAAAAAACCCATCAACCTTGTTTTTTTTCTTTTTTAATTTATTCATTTATTTATTTCAAGTTCCTATTTAACTATACAGTGAAAAAAGTCACAATGAAGATGAAGCGATAACTTGCCATTAGCAGTCAATGGGTTAAATAAGATATAAGTAAAAATGTATTGACTACCCTGAACCAAATACATAACTAGAAGGGCAAAGTCCATATGACACACATACCCCTTTTTAAATTTGCAATATTTAACATGAAAATGAGTGCCCAGAAAAAAACAAAATGAAACGGTGCAATTAAAATGCAAATTAATACCAACTTTGATCTTTCTATGTTCTTGACCTTGAGATGATAGTTTTAAGGTTAGGTCAGCCAGGCTAGCTATAAATAACTTCGCCGATGCTACCTTTCCTTTCACTGAAAGGGCCGGTGCAGGCAAGCTATAAATAGCCCGCAGCCAGCAAAATGTGTAGGCACTAAACAGTGCTGCTCACATTCACATAGGCATTGAGCTGGTGTGATTGACCTCCGACTCCAAATACACTCATGCACTATCAAATAAACTACAGCAAAAAGGTGCATTATGTAAAAAACCAAAACAGTGCCCTTGGGATGACCTTAACCTTTAGTGACATTGGCCTTGAGATGACCTTGACCTTCAAGTGACCTCTCATGTATGATCAAATTACCCAATGTTGTTGCATACTATTAGTTAAATATACAGCCATTCTACTGTATGATGACCTATTTTTTTGTATGTTATTGCAAGGACTAAAATGACTCTGGCCTTCAAGATCAAGGTAAAAACGAAATACATATGAAAGATCAATCTATCATCTCTAAATACAACAAGTTTGGACTTAGTTTAAGGGACAAGGTCACTTCAAAGTAAATATACCGACTTTGAACAGCTCCAGTTACACTGACCTTAGAGTGTATAGAGTTGACCAAATTTGCATAGTACGTGTATCTCATTGATATCTATCATCCATCTAAATCATGTTCAATATTAATAACTTTTTTTTTTAAGTGAAATTTTGTGAAAAATATTCAATTCTTGAGTAACATTTGTTGACCCTGTGACATTGACAAATTGAAGTCATTCATTCACTGTTCATTTATATATATCATCTTACCAAGTTTGGTTGTGATAGTTGAAATAGGTTCTGAGATATTAATCCACTTACAAGTTTTGCGCAGACAGACAACAGATGGTGGACAGACAGACAAATAAAAACAATATTTTAAATGTCATTTTTGGACTATTTAGGACAGATTAGCAAACATCTGAAAATTTTGTTGGGGGTACAATACATAGGCTCACATTGCTCTGTATGTGAGTCAGTAATAACAAAATGAAAACATCAAAACTTCAAGATGAAATGAACAAAATCACTGATAGTAGATCATTTCTGGTCTAAACTCACTTTTAAATAGGAAGAATATGCAACTGTTGCTGGAGCTATCATTACTGAACAAATGAAAGAATAACTTGCTTCAATGGAACAAGAACAACATGCAAGCAATTCAAATGTATGTCTAGATACCTTCACAGCTAAAAAATCAGCATTTTATAGTTTTAATTTTAGTTTTATATAGTTTTTGGCTTTATTCTAAAGAACCAAAATAAAAGCATGATGGGCTATGATCCAAGGTATCTGCAAGACAAAAATACATATAAAGATAAAGCACAAAACATTTGAGAAAGGGCAAAGGTCAAGGACTCAAAAAGGTTGAGTGGTGGCTGAAGTATTTACATACAGAACAGGGTTCCCCATTACGCCGATATCGGATATAGTCACGCATTAGACCCTCTAAATCACGCCTTAGAACCGCTGATCAGGCAAAAGAAGTGCATCTTAAATATTTAAACTGGTGCTGAAAACAGGCCTGGAAAATCTATCTGCGGCCCTGACCTTGAAGTGAAGTCATCCATTCAATGATAATTTTCTACGTCTCATGAATATACACCGTCCAGAGGTGCCTACCCCCCAGTCTGAACATTTGTGTACTGCTGCATGAAAAATGTGTATTTTGTGTAATTTCAGATTTCGCGCAACTCGCAACATTTGATCAAAGAATTATTGTCATAAAAACTGCCACATTCACAAAACATCAATTCATACTAATTCCAGCTCACCATTTTAATCCTCATGAAACAAAATAATATAGAACTCAGCAAGTTATGGTCACAAATGCACACTAATATTATTTTTTGTTTTGTATTTTACTCCATAACCCCCCAAAAGATCTTCATATTGTCCAACAATTAATTAATATGAATTATGAATATATATATATAAATGAGTGATTCTCCAGTACTCGTAGGGCTAAGGAGTTGCAGCATTCAAAACCCAAAATATTAATTTATACTATTTGTTTTGGAAAAATCTAGCCAGTCTTGTGATTTACTAATGTTATAGTATCTGGAAAATCAGCAGCTTAAAAAAAATAAATTACTAGTATTTTTAATTTTATTTAAATTACGATTATTATGCTCAAAATGGCGCCGACGAATTGGAAAACCTTCCATCTGCTTTATTATTGATCTATATTTCAACACCAATGCTATCAATCCTCAATTATTTGGTTGTGTGTGATTATCGATAGTTTAGTAAAGCAGCAGAATGTTGGAAAACCTCAATATAATTTGTTTCTGCTGTGAAATGTGGGTTGGAAAAATGGGGTAATTTGCGCAGCAGGAGCGTCACATAAACATGCTCTTTTAAAAAAGGTGAAGCAGACGACAAAGTAATGAAACAAAGAAAAATGTAATCCCACCTAAACATCTCATGAAAGGCACGTATTATTTTATGATTTATAAGAATACAGATACTGCAGGGGGTTTTGGATGGCTTGTTTTGATTCTGACGTCACAAACATCACACAAATGACCGGCGTTTGTTTTTTATTCATATTTTAAGAACACGATAAAATTGTGAGGTCCGAAAGGTACTGGAAGGTTTATTTTCAAACACTGCACAAATCCTGATGACGTTTTGCGGGGAATAGTCATGTGATTTGGTTTTGTAGACCAAAATCAATTACGTGTCACACACACGGTATGCCATGTGCGCAAGTTACAGCGAAAATTGTTCAGTGCTGTTTTGCCCGACTTGAAAGATCGACGCTGGTTTTCCCCCCTTGGAGGTGCCGGAGGTTTCAGTATAAATAGTGTCCCAACTTTCTGGAAATGTAATGCTTTAAATTTCCACTGTCGCTGTCTTTTTTCTTTCTTATTCCTACTCTGTTCTATCAATCTACTAATACTATACTATCTTCTTCTTCGCTAGACAAGTCACCTTTCTTTCAAAACTCCACAGTTGTGTATGAGGGCTGTTGGGTCAGCTTGGGAATATTAGATGCTTTCTGCCAAATGGTCACTAAGTCTTCCTATGATATTATTATTATTTAGCAATGTAGGCATTTCTTTCCACTTCCCCAGCATCCCAGATGAGGCACTTGTGCTCAAAATATAAAATTATGGAAGCAAAATTGGACCGACGAGGACAATATTTTTTTTTACATTTTGACCGAGTATTTTGCCATAGTGCAACATGATTAAACCTGCTTGACACTTATTTCATCTTACCTCTATTATTGTTTTTGTTTTTTTTTAATCTTCTTTGCACTCATTTTTGGTAATGTTCATGCACTGGTGACGTGCGTCATGCAGGTTACCATTTTCAGGTTATTGCTTAAATTTCATCACAAAATAAAAGTAATTTGCCATAGTGCAACATGATTAAACCTGCTTGACACTTATTTCATCTTACCTCTACTATTGTGTTTCTTTTTTCTTATCTTGCTTTGCACTCATTTTTGGTAATTTTCCTGCACTGGTGACGTGCATCATGCAGGTTACCATTTTCAGGTTATTGCTTAAATTTCATCACAAAATAAAAGTAATTTTATTCTATTGTTGTTCTTTCGTTTGTCTTGAAGTGAAATATGTGTTACTAGTGTCTTTTACCGATTTTATGAAAAATTAATTTTACAGTAAAACAAATTAAAGAAATGGTAACCTGCGCATGGCGTCACACAATTGCTTGCCTCACATCTATTTTGAGTGTCGCAAATTTCCTCAAAATATTATTCATATGGGTAGTAATAACAGTTATTTAGTTATGGTATTAGTTGTTTGGCAACAAAAGTTATTTCAACTGGTCATTATAATGGTTTTGTGTCACGACGTCATACAGGTTACCAGCATGGGAGTCCCCTATGTGTCCAAAGCGTCGATGTTACTGATTTATCGTTTTCAAATTCAGATAGGTATTGCAGTTACCTTTAAAATGGAACTAATTATAGGTTTCTATGAATAATTTTAAAAAATTGGTCTGTTTCCACTTTTTCCTTACGAGGACTGGAGAATCACTCAAATGCATAATTATTTTCGTATATTCTGCTGAAACTGGCAACACTTTTTGTTTTCTGAGCATACTAGAGTGTTCTGCATTTTGTTGTGTAAATGCAGTGCCTTTTTATGCACTTTGTATTAAATTTAGACACCTCAGCCACTTTTGGGAAAAACATGTTTTATTTTTATGTGAGGGTTACCCACTTTGAACAGTTAAATGAGTGCCTTAATATTGACCGATTTTAACAATTTAATTTTTTTAAATCTTCTAAAGGTTTGTACTATATAATAAAAACAAAATAAAACATTCTGAACCAAAATAAAATGTTCGTCCGTAATACCTAATCTAAGTGTCGCTGAATGTCGTATGCAGAGCAATGCTGAACTCCTTGTTGCAGTGAGCATAATGAACTCCTTTCGAAGATTCGATTATTCCTCAAAAACGTTCACGGTATTCATGTAAGAAATGTTGTCGCGCTTTTTGTTTACTTGCAACCTAACCCGCTTTTCTTCAGACTAGCTCTCATCGTCACTCTCGTGTAAACGCATTCGCGACACCATGTTTAGCACAATGGCGGATACAAAGTCTCGCACTACCTCTCACGCACGAGATTTTACTTTTGCGCATGCGCTCTAGGGTCAGCAAGTAAAGAAAATAGCAGATCAGAACATATATAAAATCAATGCGAAATTTTTTTTTTTAATTGGTACACCACGAAAATGCGTATTTTTAAGGAATTGCTAGTATTGTCATATTTTATGTTGAAAATTCATAAAAATATGCGCCAGCGCGTACGGTAGGCACCTCTGACCGTCTTACCAAGTGTGGTGATAGTTGAAATAGGCTCTGAGTACTTCTCCACTTTAAAGTGTTTGCATAGATAGACGGAGGACGGGGACAGACAGATGGACGGACGAACATGTTTTTCTATATAATCTTTTGGACTTTAGGACTCATATTGCATACAGGTTTGCACAATTTTTGGATTTGTTTTTTTTTTTTTAATTTTTGGTGGGTGGGGGATGATGGGTAGGGGTTGAGGGAGGGGGCTTTGAAGAGAAGAAGTACATAGACGCATTTTGAAAGCGGAGAGGAAGTACATAAAAATACACTCTACAGTGGGAAAATCTCCTTCCATTTAGCACAGTTTTAGGTCTATTGTTATACTGCCAGAAATAAAAGGCATAATCAGACTAGGCAAAGAACTTCAAGCCCTCGACCCAGGAGCTGTGGAAGACTGATCAACTTAATAGAACCATCTCTTTCTCTTGTGTAAATTTACAAAGTGATCTATTAGATACATGTGAATGTGAAGATAGCAGTGGTGGAAGCTGTGTCAGAACACACTTCTAGAGTTGACCGAAGAGTACTGTAATTAGCCACATTACTTGCCCAGATTACACCACAATGCACCATTTAGCATTTGACTTTTGAAAACATGTGGGGGGAGCATGTCCCCGGATCCACCTAGGGGCTAGGCACTTTGGCTGTCGACACCCTTGGTTCCCAATCCTTATGTTTCCTTATTCTTTTTTACACAGTTTTCATGCCTGCAGATATTATGTGGAAATACAAAAAGCAGATGAAACTTACAAAACGTAAGCTTAACCAGTAGTGAATCAAATAACAAAAGTTGAAGGTTTTACCAGCTCCTGTAGCGTGACAATGGCTTTGTGCAGAGCCTCCATGGATGGTGGCTGCATGGCTTTGCTGACAAACAGCTCAATGCGACCCAGCTTCAGCAGCTGTTCACAAAAGCATGCCACATTTTCACACTGGGACAATCAAGCATCACATTTTCATACTGGCACTCAAATATCCTTAGTTAAAGTCATATTTGATTATAGCAGACAGCCTTTAAAATGCACGGACGATAACATTTAGATTCAACATTTGCAAATATCAGAGACAAAATAAGCAGATTAGTAAAATAATGCTTCATAGAATACACAATTCTGGTTTAACATAATACACCTATAGGACTAATCAATTTGTTTTGGTTTTTTTTCCATTTTTTTTGCATAGTTTCACTTCTAAAATTATGCATATGCAAAGAAGAAAGGAAGCTCATTCAATTACTTCACACTTGCCAGACAACATATTTTGATTAAAGTTTTGCTTTCAATTGCATTATTTATTTGATTAATTTAGTATATATCTTCTTTTAGACAAGTCAAATCCAGCAGCAATGACATTATTATTATTTACCACTTCAGTCACATGCAGTAAAACTGTCATGTGCAGTTAACTGTCCCAACTTGTCATGTGCAGTAAACTCTTCCTACTTTAATCATGTGCAGTTAACTCTCCCTATTTGTCATGTGCAATAAAAAGTCCCAATTTGCCATGTGCAGTAAAGTTTCCCGAATTGTCATGTGCATTGAACTGCCCCAACTTGTCATGTACAGTTAATGGTCCCAACTTCAGTCATGTGCATTTAACTGTCCCAATTTGTCATGTGCAGTAAAGTGTCACAACTTCTGTCATGTGCAGTACTCTGTCCCAATTTCCGTAATGTGCAATACACTGTCCCAACTTCAGTCATGTGCAGTAAAGTGTCCCAACTTTAGTCATGTACAGTAAAGTGTCCCAACTTCAGTCATGTGCAGTTACTGTCATGCCAAGCTATTATAAGACTGATTTGAACAATGGTGTAGTAAAACCCTGACATAAAACATTACGAGTATTTTTTTTTTTTTAGCTAGGAAGTATGCAAACAAATAACAATGACATAAGAACTTTACTTTGATTTGCAGACAAAGTTCTTCTAGTCTTGTCCGCAGCATCTCTGGAGGTAAGTAGTCAACCATCTCCAGCCACTTCAGGCCTGTATACAGGTGGTAGCAGTAGCCTGCCTGTACTCTGTAAACACACATCATTCATGTACTGTGGTCACATCTACTCCAATAAAAAACATGATGCGACAGCAAGCATAACAAAGAGGATAACACACTTTCTGTCAAACATGGATTCAGAATGGAGTTTGTGCATCGTAAATCATTGTCATTATCATCATAATAAAATGTAAGTGTGCAGACCTAATTCACTATCTGACAATTTTTTTGAAGTTTAAAGATTAGAAGATTTCTACCCTTCTATTCTAGGGGTCCTAAAAACCATGTTTGTTGGAAAGACACAAAATCCTTATAACTATGAGGATTACAAAGTCCATTACACTCTGAAACCTTATGCAAACATATGAAGTCATTTTATCGAACAAACATATAGAATCAAACAAAACATGAGCATCCTGAATGGTAATCTGTCCTCTGCAACACTGAAACATCAAACTTTATCATCTGCAAGGTCAAAGACATGGTGACATCACAAACAGGCTGCAGTGCTGAGAGAGCACCATTTTCTAGATCTAGATGCATTATGCATTTTGATTTTCCCTGTCTGCAAAATGCCAGGAGAATGTGACTCTGGTGACAGTACCAATCATACCAATGTCTTAAACACATAAACTTGAGCAGAAAAGAACAATACGCAAAGGATCAGAATCTTTCACAACACACACAGTACTTACACACATAGCTGTGCAAATTGCTGAAAACTGAATGAACATCACTGTACAGGAAAATATCACAATAAAAACTGGGACAACCGCACATAATTCAAACACAACAGGCTTATTAAAATTGACTAAATGTAACTAGAGACAAGCACTTTACACCTGTGCTCCCATAACTCGATAAAAAGGACCAAAAGCAATGGTGCTAAACAATTTAGGGTGAAACAGGTGGTAGAAGTCTCTTTCAGATGAATAGATTTACTGGTTTGATAACACAGATACGATGACCAGAGACCTTACCTGCCAGCTCGGCCACGACGCTGCCTAGAATTAGCTTTGGACACCCACTGTGGCTCCAGACAGCTGATGTTGCTACCAGGGTCATAGTCCTTCACCTTGATCTTGCCGCAGTCCACCACAAATACGATGTCATCGATTGTGATGCTATAACACCACACCACAATACAAGTACAATACCTTTATTTCTTCAAGAAATCATGTTTCTGGTGCATGTACAGAAATGACAAAACATACCCTGAGCATATTATAACTACTATCATTATGATAGCGTAGATATAAGACCTGCCATTCTGCTTGTCATTTATTATCTCAGTGATGCTGAGAAAAGCACTGGTCGATCTGACGAACAAGTAAAAAACAGTGCTTATGACCTATGGCTTATTTGCCCAATGTGCATCTTTTTAAACTCATTCATCACTTCCATTTCTTACAATAGTCAAAGTTTCGCAAAATATTGCATTGTCTGTAATCATATGCAGAAAAACTTCATTTTCATAATGTGTTTGTTCACAATAGCTAGTGAAAATTTTAAACTACTGACTTTGGCAGAGTCTGCTGGGCGAGTTCAAAATTCTGGCAGCAGCCCTGCAAATGTTATATTTCAGAGATCGTTCTAGCATTTTCAAAACCGTGTGTGATCTGCCAAAAACAAAACAAACACATGCATCTGCCATGATTGTCAAAAATGACATCTGCCATCGAATGTTATACATGATGTCAGAGTCTCAACAGCCTGCAATCCGATTTACGATGTAATTTTGACAACTGAATTGAAGGCGGAAGTGGGGATGTAACAATTATCAACAGATTTTATTTCTTGTGCTCGAATAGAATAGGCCGGTGTGTCGTAAGAGGCGACTAACAAGGGTGATGTCAGCACAACATCACTGGGTTTTCTACACAGAAGTAACCGCCCAGGACAGAGGAACCTTAAGTTACTACAAGTTCAACGACCACGTGCTTGGAGCCAAGGCGAGCCACACTGTGCTTGTGGATATCGGCTGTGGCCAACATCCTGGAGAGGATTGGGCCCTGCCAGGTCTCTCTTGCCCAAGACACACTGCATGATGAAAAGAACCCTTCACTCCATACCGGATTGGTCGTCGCCAGGGTCACCAAGGACCATGCTTTCCGTTAGTCACCAGGACAGTTTTTGTTGTTGTATAAATTTTTATTCATCAGATTAACATAAGTTGTACTGATAGCACCAGGACAGATGAGATAAGTGTGCTACTGATGGACAACTTAGCAAGATCCGCACCAGAAACAACATCGTCATAGGAACCTGGAATGTCAGGACCCTAACTGGGGATGGAAAATTAGAAGAACTGGCCCACGAGCGGGACCACTATCGATGGAACATTTTAGGTATTACCGAACTGCGCTGGAAAGGCCTAGGTGAAACAATGACCGACAAAGGCCACAAGCTTTATTTTCAGCGGGAGAGATGACAGGCATGAACACGGCATTGGATTCTTGGTCCACAAGAACATTCTAGCCACTGTCATGGGTTGCAGCCCAGTTTCCAATAGACTCATTACCATTCGTCTGAGCAGCCTCTTCAACATCACCATCATCCAGCGAAGTGGAGGATTTCTATGAAAATCTACAGACTATCCTTGACCAAGTGCCGAAGAAGGACATAGTCATATTGCAAGGCGACTGGAATGCCAAGGTTGGTCTGCAAGGTTGTTGTGGGAAATTTGCACCACTGCTCATTTTGCTCATGACCACCACCTTCAACTCAGCTGTTACAGATGCCGCCACTGAGATCCTTGGAAAGCACTGCCCAAAGAAGAAACCGTGGATCACACCTGAACTTTTGGACCTGTGTGATAAACAAAGAGAGATGAAAAAGAAAAAGAACACCTCACAGGGAGCTGATGCCTACCGAAAAATCAACAATGACATCCGAAAAGGCATGCGCACAGCAAATAAGAATTGGATATAAGATCAATGACAGGACATAGAGAACAGTCTGAACAAGAACAAAACTGTGAAGCGCTGACAAGTGTTAAACAGCCAAAGGTCTCCACGATCAGCAGCAAGTCTTGAATATGCCTTACAGAAGAACAAGAAGTCTTGGATAGATGGACAGAGAACTGCTCTGACCTTTACAACCACACGCCAAACAGAGACCCATCATTCTACCATGTCCCCAGAACAGAAAAGAAGAAGAAATCCTCCCAATTCTCCTAGAAGAATTTGAGGCAGCAGTTCAATCGCTGAAGAAAGGGAAGTCAAAGGGAGTGGACAACATACCCGAGGAACTGCTTCAAGCAGGAGGAGAAGCGATGATTGACGCCCTCACCATTATCTGTAACAAGATCTGGCATAGTGGGGAGTGGCCTACTCCATGGACCCAGTCGCTTGTCATCACTCTTCCCCAAAAAGGTAAACTTCAGGAGTGAAAATTACTGCACCATCAGCCTCATCAGCCATCCCAGCAAGGTCCTCCTGAAAATAATACTCAACAGGTTGAAACCCCAAGCTGAACAAATTATAGCTGAAAAACAAGTAGGATTCATGGCAGGGCGAAGTACGACTGAACAGATTTTCAACCATAATAATCTGTGAGAAATACCTACAGCACCAACAACATCTACATCAAGTGTTTGTAGACTTTAAGAAGGCGTTTGACCAAGTCTGGCATGCAGCTCTGTGGGCAACCATGAGAGTGTACAACATCAGCCCTAAAATTATTGAAGTCATCAAAAGCCTGTATGACAAGGCTACCAGTGCAGTGGTTCAGAACAACAATCGGTGTGCATCAAGGGTGCCTACTCTTTCCAACACTCTTCAACATCTTCCTAGAGCGCATCATGTCAGATGCCTTTACAGATCACGAAGGCACAGTCAGCAAAGGGTGTAAAGCAATCTCCAATCTTCGTTTTGTGGATGACATTGATGGATTGGTTGGAGAGGAACAAGAACTTGAACAGCTGGTACAGAGGCTTGACGCTACCTTCAGAGCCTATGGAATGGAAATAAGTGCAGAGAAGACCAAAATGATGACCAACAACACCAATGGCATCAACATGGACATCAAAGTCCAAGGCCAATCACTCCACAGTGCATAGCTTCAAATATTTAGGAGCCATTGTATCAGACACTGGGTCTTGACAGGAAGTCCTCTCCAGGATCGCACAAACAACTGCTGTTGACAACCTGGCAAGGTTGAAGCACATTTGGAAAGACAGGACCATCAGTCTACATTCCAAAGTAAGGCTGCTGCGCTCCCTTGTCATCTCCATCTTCCTATACAATACGCTTGCAAAACATGGACCATCACAGCAGATCTACAACGAAGAATACAAAGCATGGAGATGAGGTGCTACAGAAGATTTCTGGGCATTTCCTATACCCAGCACATCAACAATGGTCCGACAAAATCACATAAGCCATTGGACAACACGATGACATGCTCACAGTGGTGAAAAACGGAAACTCCAATGGTATGGCCACATCACCAGATCATCAGGCCTTGCAAAGACCATCCTGCAAGGCACAGTGCAAGGAGATCGAAGAAGAGGGAGACCGAAAAAGAGGTGGGAGGACATTCGAGAATGGACTGGCTTGACACTGAGCGAAGCCATCAGGGTTGCTGAGGACAGAGAAAGGTCGAGTACGCTGTTTAAACAATCATCTGTGGTGCCCCAACGACCTCTGAGTTACAGAATAGGATAGGATAGATTTATTTCTTGTTTTGTTTTGTTGGAATCAGACCATAATTACAGGCGGGGGATCCTATCCTATCCTATCCTATCCCGTAACTCGGAGGTCGTAGAGGCACCACAGATTTTCGTTTAACCAGCGTACTCCATCTTTCCCTGTCCTCAGCAACCCTGATTGTTTCGCTCAGCGTCAAACCAGTCCATTCTCGAATGTTGTCCTCCCACCTCTTTCTCGGTCTCCCTCTTCTTCTACCTCCTTGCACTGTGCCTTGCAGGATGGTCTTTGCAAGACCTGATGATCTGGTGACGTGGCCCCTCCATTGGAGTTTCAGTATTTTCAACACTGTGAGCAGGTCATCGTGTTGTCCAAGGGCTTGTGTGATGGTCTGTCGGACTTCGTCGTTGGTGATGTGCTGGGTATAGGAAATGCCTATAGGCGGGTGAGGGTGAGGGGCCTAAAATCTGTTTTTTTATTTTTTATTTAAGGACTATTTTATTGCCTCAATTGGAGCAAAGCCATTTTGTTTAACCCTTTAACACGTGGAGTGACCTAGAGCGACCAAAATTTTACTATGTGCACGCTCTCGGAGCGACCGTCAGCAGCCGGTAATGAAGTGGTCTGATCAGAGGCTGCCATTTGGAATCTATTTATAGCAAACGTGCGAGACTCTCGCACACATGATCGTAATTTCCTGTGGTTTCTGGCTGAGTTTTCACTGCATTTTTAGAGAGTGTAGAACGCACACAGTGAATTTTCAGTTTGATTAAAGTTTGAAGTTTGAGAGGCGGAGAATTATGGCATCAGATTAGAGAATGACCCATTTGAAGGATTTTAGGCTGATTTGGTACAGATTAATGATGGAGAGGAAAGTGATTTGGAATTTCACTTGGACTATCTGTTTCTGTCAGATTTGAATAACAGAAACGATGAACAATCGGTGCTTTATTATTTGTGGCAGTGATCGTATTGCTGCATGTTGTGCAGTATGCAATGTTGACATTAAGATTTTTTTCCAGTTACAACACATTGTAAAAATGTGTGTGTAACATTTCATTTTGAAGAAAAATATGTTGTTGATTTATTAATAATGATGAGTGGAACATAATTTTGGGTGGTGCATTTTTAATTAATTTTTGTATGTGCATGGTGTAGCATTTTGACAGAGTTACTTGCCTTGACCTAGGAAATAGAAGCAGATAAGGCTTAGGCTCCTGTGGGGGTTAGAGGGTTAATTCTTACCCATGATTTAACCCTCTAACCCCCAGGAGCCTAAGCCTTATCTGCTTCTACTTCCTAGGTCAAGGCAAGTAACTCCGTCTAAATGCTAAATGCACATACAAAAATTAATTAAAAATGCACCAACAAAATTATCTTCCACTTATCATTATTAATAAATCAACCACATATTTTTCTTCAAAATGAAATGTTACACATAAATTTTTACAATGTGTTGCAACTGGAAAAATAATCTGAATGTCAACATTGCATACTGCACAACATGCAGCAATACGATCACTGACTCAAATTATAAAGCACCGATTGTTCATCATTTTTGTTATTCAAATCCAACAGAAAAAGATCGTCAAAGTGAAAGTCCAAATCACTTTCCTCTCCATCATCAACTTGTACCAAATCAGCCTCCTAAAATCCTTCAAATGGGTCATTTTCTTCATCAGATTCTGTAAGAAATCTGACGCCATAATTTTCCGCCTCTAAAACTTCAAACTTTAATCAACCTTTGAAAATTCACTGTGTGCGTTCTACACACTCTAAAAATGCCGTGAAAACACCGCCAGAAACAGCAGGAAATCACGATCACGTGTGCGAGAATCTCGCATGTTTGCTATAAATAGATTTCCACATGGCAGCCTCTGATCAGACCACGTCATTACCGGTTGCTGCCCGTCGCTCCGCGAGCATGCACATAGCAAAAATATCGGTCGCACTAGGTTGCTCCGCGTGTTAAAGGGTTAAATAAAAATGCAGGCATGGACATTACAAATTCGTCAAGTATGCACAAAACATGTGCAAACGTGATCCATGTATATTTTAACTGTTGCAAACCTTGTTTCAGCAATGTTGGTAGCGATGACAATTTTTCTGACCCCATGGGGAGGACGATCGAACACTTGTCGTTGGTTGACAGTAGGCATGAGTGAATGAAGTGGTATTATTACACACCCTGCAAAACAAAGCACCAGTTGGCAATCATCACTTTCCCACTACTGCCATTACTTCTATAATTTTTTTCAATAAACAGTGAATAGATTATTTCACGTCCAATTACAGATTATTCTCAACTCTACCATAGACCCCATTGTTGTTCACTTTGTGTGGAAAATTCACAGAACAGATATATTCAAATCCTTGGTCCCAAGCAGTTTGAAATGATCCCATGGTGACTGCAGAACAAATGTAAATCCTACCTGAGGCAAGAGTGGCATCTGCCTGCAGCTGTTTGTGCAGTTTGCTGATCTCTTCCCAACCAGGCACAAACACCAGTATAGCACCATCCTGCCCAACAATTGCATACAGCTTTCAATGCTAACATTTCAATTCATTGTTTTTCCCAACCAGGCACAAACACCAGTATAGCACCATCCTGCCCAACAATTGCATACAGCTTTCAATGGTAACATTTCAATTCATTGTTTTTTCCAAAACAGAAATAATGACACAATATTGGTGGAGCCCAATGACTTTACAACAGCTACACTAACTCGTCCTTAACATCAAGAATAATAATGTAGAGCTGATATGTATACGTGTGCTAAAGCTCAACAACAAATTTTATATAATAGCAAAGTCCCCCAAAGACGCATATATAGTCATTAATGGATCCTGCGACTGACCCATCGATCAACATCAAAACAGGAATCCAAATCCAGATCATTTATCTACACTAGCTATGTTGCTTGTCATTTGCCAGAACCAGTCAGAACTTGCGAAAACAAACCTCTTTTGTGGTGACGATGTATCGAATCAAGGTCACAATAAGGTCAAGGTCAATGTGGCTGTAGTCAAAGTGGCGCAAAGCTTCAATGGTTGAGCGTGAGTATCTGTGGTCAATAGTGAAAAGCCAAACTTTATAAAACATACCAAAACAAAGCAACATTATTTTTGAAGGTGATGAAAGGTGGTAATTAATAATGAAAGTAGAACTTTACAATACATTGGAGTATTATAATTTATCCTTTAAAAAATTTTTTGCTTACAGATATAAGTACTGTACAGCTGCTAAAGGCAATTATATGTGCTTAAAAACAGGCAAAGCAAACATGTGCACAAGATTTGGACCCCATCAGTACAGGCAAAAATGATAATGTTGCATGTTTATTTTTTATACACATACATTCACACTTTTACACAAATGTACACACCTTGCGTCTAGGTTGCGGAGCCAAGCCTGGTAGTTCCATTCTTCCTCGTCTTGTGTCTGACGGTTTTTTCGTCTCAGACTGAAACTAGGTTTCTTACGGCTACTAGGGCTTTGCTTGTACCTGGACCAAATGTTGAAGCAATGGTAACTTTACATAGTACATAATTATGGTACTCTTTGTACCCATTCGTTTAAGAATTTATTAGTCCTATACCAAGTTTTAAAATCATACATGGAAATATATTTTCTTCTGTATGAAGTGCTGTGCTTATCACATTCAGCAGCTGTAAATATACTTGAATTAGGAGGGCAAAGCTCATAAGCCTCACATGCTCCTTATGGAACTTGCAATGTTTAATACAGGCTGGCCTACCTGAAAAACGTGTTGACAGTACTTCAGGCAGTTCAAAAACAGATTCTGGAAGCTTTGATCAGAGTTTTGCAAAATGGATTTTGTGTATCCTTGCAACACATTAATATTGACATTGTGCACAAAGTGTACTGATACACATGCAGAAATGCATGTTTATTAATCAAATAATATTACAAAGTATAAAATGAAAAGACAAGTGAAGAGTTCTCAGTTCAGGTCAAAAGAGGGCAATTAAACATTCTTTCAGTTTACAATGTATGCACGTATTTGGTTCCAGTTCACTTTTGATGGACTTTAACAGCTTCTTCAAACTTTTGTGATTTTGATGATATACGCTTTGCAGTCATTGCGACTGCCATGTGCAACTGTGAAGTCGATTTTGCACACAGTGCATCTTGCCAACTCTGGCTCTTTGGAAAATGTAGTCAGACAATACCACTTTTCCTTGTTGAATTTGCAGAAAGCTTTCTTTCAAGCCTGCTGTTTAGTTTGTGGCTCATCTTATTTCGCATCGGGAGAATGGGCTGCATCACGGCTTTGCTTATTTTTCCGCCAGTATACACAGCGATCAGAATTGAGGAAATGAAACACAAGTGCTGAGAACTTGCGATATGTGCGCATGATTGTACTCCAAGGCTAAATTACAAATGAATATGGGACCGATCGTACAGTAGGCAAGTCTGTTTAATTTAAAAATGAGTGCCCAGAAAAATACAAAATAAAATTGTGAAATTAAAATGCAAAGTAATACCGACTTTGATCTTTCTATGCTCTTGACCTTGAGATAACACTAACCTCCAGCTTCAAATACACTCATGTACTATCAAATAACGTACAGCATTAGTTGTATTATGCCAACAAAAACTGTAATCTTGGGATTACCTTGACCTTTAGTTACCTTGACCTTGGGATGACCTTGACCTTTAGATACACTGATCTTGGGATGACCTTGACCTTTAATTACATTGACATTGGGATGACCTTGACCTTGACCATAGGACGACCTTGATCCTCATGTGATCTCTCATGTATGCCTGATCAAAAAACCCAATATTGTTGGAAACTATGGGTTAAATAAACAGAAAGATCAATCTGTCGCGAGAGGCTATTTCAACCCTGCACTACGGTTGCTCGCCTGAAATAGTTCAGCCTGCTGTAGCCTTTGTAAATTAAAGCCGCTGCCTAGCAGACGACTCAAGTCAGTTGTGGGCTAAGCATGTGTAGGTTAGATAAGGTAGGCAGTGACCTCACCCTGCTGACGTATAGCCACCACCCCTGATAGACAGTGATCAGATCTCACGAGAACTTTTGCGGGCTTTTTGCTGACCGCAAGGCTAGGCAGTCATTGTCTAAACCTCACACGAGAAGGAGCTACGCTCTGACAGATCTCTCTAGCAGAAGACTAAAGCAGGTGGTGGATGAAATTCAATTCATCGCAGTATAGCCAGGCCCTAACATTGTCAAAAAGGTACATGATTAATCTTTTGGTTCATCACGCTTTATTGATAATGTTGTTGGATTAAGTTTGTGAAGTTTTGCCATGTTTTAGAATTGTGATAGTTAGTAAAACTTTGTGGACCACGTGGCGGACACGTGACTGGTTTCGGCACCACGAGGTAGCCTCCACTGTCTAACTCTTGTTTCTCCTATGTGTATTTTTGCAGACCAGTGGCTGTACAGGAGAATGTGTATATTGTTAATTACTTCTCCATGTGTTTATTTTAGCCATGATGTAGGTATATGTATAGAAGGTTGGAGATTCCAGTGGACCACGGACACAGAAGAATTGGTCGTCTCTTGTATTGTATAAGTGGAGCGCTCTCAACTGAGGGCTGTTTCTGCCATCAGTGAGATGCTCTGCACAACCTTTGTATACAAGGCTTTGCAGAAGTTCGTCTCATATTTTGCAGATGAGCAGGCATCGTGGTCCATGGCAGGGAAGAAATCCTACAAAGAGGCAACCCTGACACGTGGCCTGCAACCTTGAGCAGCGAGAGCATTGGGCTCCACTAGCCATAGTCAACTACCAAGAAGAAGAGACAACTTTGTTGTTGTTGTTGCATCAATTTTTATTCATCAGATTAACATAAGTTGTACTGAAGAGACAACAACACCGCACCTCTACTATACAGTTAAGTCCACAGAAGAAGTGCACGAACACTACTCTAAAAGGACTGTGCGATAGTCTACTCGTCCAGAAAACTGAATAACAGGACAGAAAGAACTCATAGCCCAATGATGAGACAGTAATAAATATCGAGAACAGTAGCTGCATAGACCAATCAAGGAGTGAACTACTCGAAGGGAAATTTGGACATTTAAGTTAGTGTAGAGATTAGAAGATTTTGTATAGAGTAGAGGAAATAAATATGTGATATTATATGATGATTATTATATATATATATGTGATATTTACTGTTAACAAGTGGCTGGACTGCCTATGTTTCATAGCCGAGTGAGAGCTAATGTGTCAGTGAATCTTTTACCATTTTCTCCCTATCTCTATAACCCTATCCTCACACAGACCGAGCTAAACTTATAAATGTATTAAGATTAGTCATATGGTGATTACACTAGCTGATCCCCGCAGATGATAGACGAGTGGGTAATAGCATTCCATTGTGCAGAGCCCAGCAACAATAGACCCACTGTAACACAATCTATCATCTCTAAATACAACAAGTTTGGACTTTATATCTCAGTTTAGGGTCACGGTCACTTCAAAGTACCTATTCTAACCGACTTTGGACAGCTCTAGTGACCTTGACCCTGGAGGTTGACAAATGTGCATAGTATGTGTCATGCATCAAAGAATCATGTTCAATAGTAATAACCTAGAAATAAAAGTGAAATTTTGTGAAAAATTGTCATTTTTTCACTATTTGATGACCCTGTGGCCTTGACCTTGAAGTGGAGTCCTTCGATCACCGATCCTGTATGTTTCTTGGGTATAGTTAAAATAGATTCTTAGTACTTAGCCACTTTAAAGTTTTTGCACATATAGGCAGCAGATGGCAGGACCGCGGAAGGACAGACTTTTATATATATGAGTCTATGTACTCACTCCCCAAAAAACAAAAGTCAAGATTTTTGCAAATCTGTGCGAGATGAATCCTAAATATTATTTTTTTTAATATTTAGGACTCATCTCACACAGATTTGCAAAAAAATCTTGACATTTGTTTTTTGGGGGTTGAGTACATAGACTCACATTTCTATGCAGGACAGACACCATCCTATCAACCTACTCATAGTAGTGTAGTTGGCCGTATGTGGTATGTACATTGTGCAGAGTCCAGGAGCTGCATGGAAGGGACATACCAGCATACTTGCTACATATACTCTGTGTGAGGTTTAGACTTGAGTTAGTCCAGCAAAATAGAAGGAAAGTAAAGTAATGGAAAAGAAAGAGCACTGACCCTGTCAGCTGTAGCACATCTTCCAAGAGGAATTCCTGCACTGGGTAAGTGAAGCCTGGAATGTTGATAATTGGGCTGCCATCTGTAAACATATTTTCTTTAATGCAGAACAAACACAATAAAGGATCTGGGTAGCATTACAACCCATATTGGCATGTGCAGTGTAATTATAAAATGGTGTGAAGACTTACTGAAGTACTTGGAGAACATCTCTGCATTGAGTGTGGCAGACATTAGCACTACCTTCAGGTCAGGTCTTCTGGGGAGTAAGTCCTTCAAAATGATCATCAAAAAGTCTGACTGCAGATCACGCTCATGGATCTCATCAAGTATAACATGAGTGGCTCTCTGCAGCAATCTGCACAATAAGATGCAATTATTTAAATTTCTATCCTATCCCATTGTTACACTCGGTTTGATGATGGTGTTTTTCTTTATCAGTAGTGGATTCAGCCCCAATGCTGAAATACTGATGAGTGTAGCTCAGATTCGTTTATTCACGCAACCCGCTCAAGCAGCATACAAGTCACTAAGTCGACGTATGAAGTTTTCCACTTTTTATTCAGCACACACCAACAACTGCATACAATTCTCAACTCAACTCAACAACTTTCACAGCAACTCTCAACACAACACACAAAGCATCGAATATATAATTTTTTTCTATCCTTCGAGATGACGACAGTTTGTTCTAGAAATGACGCATTACAACTAACCAATCAGAATTAAAGATCGTCATCACTGACTTACGTCATACATCTCTCCACACATACCCCGAACCTTCTCTTTCTTCGACAATCGTCCCGAAACTTCGATCGATAGTAAACAAGGAGATCCAGAGTATTCTCCAACAATATCGACCAACGAAAATTATCCACGTTATACAAAGCCTCTCCTAACAACAATGCAAACTCAAATCAAAGGTAAATAAACTCCATTATTGAATACTTTGCAAAACGAAACGATTAGATCTATCGTGCGCGTTTTAGACATACTTTCGTTCGTTTCAACGTAACACCCATAACTCGAAGGTCGTAGAGGCACCACAGATTATCGTTTAACCAGCATACTCCATCTTTCTTTGTCCTCAGCAACTCTAATGGCTTTGCTTAGTGTCAAGCCATGTCCATTCTCGAATATTGACCTCCCACCTTTTTCAGTCCCCTCTTCTTCTGCCTCCTTGCACAGTGCCTTGCAAGGCCTGATGCTCTGGTGATGTGGCCATACCATTGGAGTTTCCGTTTTTCACCACTATGAGCATGTCATCGTTTTGTTTAATGGCTTGTGTGATGGTCTGTCGGATTTCGTTGTTGGTGACGTGCTGGGTATAGGAAATGGCCAGAAGTCTACTGTAGCACCTCATCTCCATGCTTTGTATTCTTTGTTGTAGATCTGCTGTGAGGGTCCATGTTTCGTTAGGAAGATGGAGATGACAAGGGAGCGCAGCAGCCTTACCTTGGAATGCAGACTGATGGTCCTGTCTTTTCAAATGGGCTTCAACCTTGTCAGGGCAGCAGTTATTTGTGCAATCCTGGGGAGGACTTCCTGTCAAAACTGACGACTCACAACTACAAGACAAAGACAAACCTGACAACATTCAGGCACTCCTGACTCGCACGGCCGACTGCTGTGAAGACGTGAAGGACTGGATGACAGCAAACAAACTTAAACTGAACGACGACAAAACGGAAGCCATGCTGGTAGGCACACGCCAGAAACTCCCTCAGCTCCCCTCCTCTCTCCATCTTCAGCTTGACGGTACCTCTATCCCTCTCTCCGACTCTGCCAAGAACCTTGGCGTTATCCTTGACTCTTCTCTCTCAATGACTAGCTTTGTCTCTGCAACCGCCCGGGCCTGCTACTTCCACCTCCGTCGAATCAGTCAGATCAGAAAATACCTCACCACTGAAGCTGCCACCAAACTTGCTGTCTCCCTCATCCTGTCTCGCATCGACTATTGCAACTCCCTTCTTTCCGGCCTTCCCCGCTCCACCACTCTCCCTCTCCAACGCGTTCAAAACAATACTGCCCGCCTCGTCCTCAGAAAGAAGAAATCTGACCACGTCACTCCCTTGCTCAAAGCCCTACACTGGCTTCCCATCTCCCAACGCATTCAATACAAGACCTTGTCTCTCTGCTACAAGTCCCTCAACAACTCCGATCCTCTCTATCTCTCTGACTTACTTCACCCATACATTCCCTCTCGCTCTCTTCGCTCTGCCTCCGACCCTCTCCGCCTCCACATTCCTCGCTCCAAACTCAGCACGTTCGGGTCCCGCTCCTTCTCTGTCTACGGCCCATCCATCTGGAATACTCTTCCACTCTCTCTCCGTCAGAAACCCGCTCCCACCTCCTTCCAGTCTGCCCTCAAAACTTACCTTTTCAAGCAGTTCTAACACTATGACCTCACTACGCACCCCATCGCCAGCTGTCTCTTGCATATAGTGTCTGGTCTGTTTGTGGTATGAGTATATTTGAGTGAATGTATTTTTTGCGTAATTGTTACATGTGTCATTGTCTAAAGCGTGCACATGCGTGCGTGAGTTGTGAGTGCGCGCTTAGAGTTATAATTATTATAAGATAAGCGCATTATAAATACAGTAATTATTATTATTATTATTAAAACCCATTGTCTGATTCAATGGCTCCTAAATATTTTATGCTATGCACTGTATTGAGGGATTGGCCTTGGACTTTGATGTCCATGTTGATGCCATTGGTGTTGTTGGTCATCATTTTGGTCTTCTCTGCATATTTCCAATCCATAGGCTCTGGAGGTGGTGTCAAGCCAGCTGCTCAAGTTCTTGTTCCTCTCCAGCCAATCCATCAATATCATTCGCAAAACCTAGGTTGGAGATTGCTCTACCCCCTATGCTGACTGTGCCTTCGTGATCTGCAATGGTATCTGACATGATGCGTTCTAGGAAGATGTTAAAGAGTGTTGGAGAGAGTAGGCATCCTTGACACACACCGATACCGCGATTGTTGTTCTGAACCATGGCACTGTTGTGGAGGACTACACTGGTAGCCTTGTCATACAGGCTTTTAATGACTTCAATAATTTTAGGGCTGATGTCGTAAACTCTAATGGTTGCCCACAGAGCTGCAATCAGGACTAGGTCAAACGCTTTCTTGAAGTCTACAAACACATGATATAGATGTTGTTGGTGCTGTTAGGTATTTCTCGCAGATTATTATGAGGTTAAAAATCTGTTCAGTGGTACTTCGCCCTGCCCTGACTCCTACTTGTTCTTCAGCTATGAATTGTTCAGCTTGGGGTTTCAACCTGTTGAGTATTATTTTCAGGAGGACCTTGCTGGGATGGCTGATGAGGCTGATGGTGCGGTAATTTTCACACTCCTGAACGTTACCTTTTTTGGGAAGAGTGATGACAAGCAACTGGGTCCATGGTGTAGGCCACTCCCCACTCTGCCAGATCTTGTTACAAGTAATGGTGAGGGCGTAAATCATCGCTTCTCCTCCTGCTTGAAGCAATTCCACTCCTGCTGACTTTCATTTCTTCAGCTTTTGCTGCCTCAAATTCTTCTAGGAGAATTGGGAGGATTTCTTCTTCTTCTCTGTTCTGGGGACATGCTAGAACTGATGGGTCGTTTGGTGTGCCAAGACTTTTTGTTCTTCTGTAAGGCATATGCCAGAGTTGCTTTGGATCGTGGAGACCTTGGGCTGTTTCACACTTTCAGCCACTTCACAGTCTGATAGGCCTTCTTGCTATTGTTCTTGTTCAGACTGTTCTCTATTTCCTGGCATTGATCTTCTATCCAGTTCTCCTTTGCTGTGCGCATACCTTTTCAGATGTCATTGTTGATTTTTCGGTAGGCATCAGCTCCATGTGAGGTGTTCTTTTTCTTTTTCATCTCTCTTTGTTTATTACAAAGATCCAAAAGTTCAGGTGTGATCCACGGTTTCTTCTTTAGGCGGTGCTTGCCAAGAATCTCAGATAATTTAATTATGAAGACTTTAAGATTGATGTCTTTGTAGAAGATAAAATGGTGTAAAACCAAGTAAAAACTCTTGAAGCTCTGATAAAAATCAGTCAGCAAGACTGGGTCAGATAGGAAAAAGGGATAAATAGAGGGAAGGAGAGCACAACTCACATCATCCAGTGCTTTTTCTGTCAACAATGGTACATAAGTGAAACTACCGCCAATTCATGGAGAGTTGGATCATTAAGACTCTTGTGACCAGCCATCCATGTGGCATGAACCTCCAGAACTAATTCTCCTCTTTTTCTGTCCATGTCTCCTAGTTCTCCATTTTTAATTTTTCTGTGTTCTTTTTCTACATTTTCCCTCCCTCATACTGGCCTCCATCTCTCTCTTCAACTTTTTCCTCCCTTCTCTTTCATAATTCCCCCCTCCTACCCTGCCACCACCCTGCAATTTCTCTAGAAAACAACTTTTTCTTACTATTTGTAATAAACATTAGTCTCCCCCTCCCCTCCCCCCACTCTTCCACGTTTTGTGTGTGTGCGTGTGTTTTGCACTCACCTACCTGCCCCTTTTTTCAGAATTGGCAATCTCATTAGCTGGTTGACTTTTATTTGAGCTCGAAGTTTCCTACTTTGACCTGCAAGGTCAATTCTTACTTTATTTATGTTATCTTTATGATCGTCTATTTTTCTCTTAACATTGTATCCCAAGCACAGATAAATCTCTACATCGCAGCTTAGTCATAAATGAACAAGCAGAGTTTATCCATATGGGCGAAGGTAGTGCTATTGAAAGCATCCTTTATTCGGTTCTAATCCAAATACATTTGACTTTGAAGTATTAAACCCATTCTCCAAATTCTGGCTAGCAAACACACGTGGTTCACAGATTCTTCCTAAATTTAGATCAAATTTTATGTTATTTCTTTGACAATGACGAGTCAAAAACACTTCTCTGCCAGAGAAATTGCTGTGTTGATTATGAACTATGATAGTAATGATTCTGATTCTAACCATTTTAGAAAAGAACACATCTAATTTTTATTGGAAACTTTTTAGTAGTTTCCCAAATAGATTTTTTTTTGTTTTTTTATACAGTACCAGTGAATTCTAGGAAAGGCCTCTGCACAGCTGGGCCTGAGTTTAACCTTTTTTCAGGCAGACCGCCCTCACATTGCCTAATGAGAAAAATGCAGCTCAAGAGAGACAATTCCTTATAATACATCACCCATACAAACACAAAATTTTGTAAAAAATCTAAAACAACAAATATTGAACTGAAACCAATTTTATTAAATTCAAGATGAATTTTTCTTTCAAGGGATGCATGATTTGTTGTGAGTGTCTTGCACATAAATCCATTAAAAAAATCCAAACATTAGAAGAAAAAAAAAGAAGACAAATAAACAAACACAATGGCACAGTATTATCACCTAGCAATCAATGTGTCCACATAACGATCACTCAAATCACTCTCCAATGTTTCAAAATCAATATCCAAGTCACTCTGCTTGCTTGGATCAATTTGCACAAGATTGCCTGCATCGAATCCCTCAAAAACTGTGTGTCTTGAACGGCTGGGATATAATGTTAACCCAATACCACCTGAATCTCCTGATACGGCCTGCCGGAAGTGTACTATTTCTTCCCTGAATCGCCCAATATGGCCTGCTAAACCTATACCCGTTTCAGTCTACTTTTGGTTTCTCCGTATCCTACAATGCAATTTGAAATACACATGCTCCGTGAGTGCTTTGCTTAAGCTTCCTGTATCTGCTTACTACAAAGCAATCGACCACATAAAAGCAATTCAGAGACTTTTTGAAGTTGTGACTTGTGTTTGGCTTCAAAATGGACGATGACGCAAGTTTAGATCGTTGGCAGCAAATACTGTGTAGTTCTAGCAATGATTGAAGAAGTTGGAAAAGTTGACAAGTCTGACATTGATCTGCAGTGCTTAGTTAGAGAACATGATTTTCGTGACTATTTTTCGTCGGTTTATTTTTTCTAAAGTTTACAGACTTACATACTTTGCTTCACGTGAAGCAGTGTAAACACGAGAAGATTTCATAAACAAATGCACGCACAAAAACAAGGTGACAACAGAATACTTTAACAATCTTGTTAATAAATGTGTTATTAATGTTCATTAGAAGTTGTGTTATTTTATGGATGCTTGCACATTTCTAGATGATTTAAATGAAACACACCCAAAAATTATCAGACTGTTTTTTAATAAAACTCTGGTGTTGTTTTTTTTTCCCACAAATAACTCTGGAGAGAATCATACAAGAAACTTTTTACTTGACACTACAATAATTTCAAATAAGTACATTATTAGATTTTGGGTGATTTATTTTGTAATGTTAGTGTGCTTGTTGTACGGAGTTCCTTCCCTTTGCTCAGGATTCCTATAGTTGGTTATTATAACATCAAGTGGGATTGGGTTAATGTATGGTCTTTAATTATTAATATATTACTGCACACTGCAGAACCAGATTTTTAGGTTTGCAAATAATATAAAATCAAAATGTTATACAAAAGCAGCATTACAAATGCATAATAATTAATATGAAAAATAATATATGAAGAACATAAAAATACTTACGGATCTTTTTCAAGGAATTTGAGAACAATACCTGTTGTACAAAACAGAATAGAGCCCTGTGGCCTTGGTTTTTGCCTGCAGAACAAACACAATATATCAATAATATAATGCTCGAATCATTGGCATTAGATGCTCTAAAGCAACACTTACTAAATGCATTATAATGGACAGTAGACATTCAACTACTAAATGACACAAGCTGTTCTCGGACATAAACCATTTAGTTGGTGATCACCAGCATATATAATACATAAAATACTCATGGTATTGTATTGGCATTTTACCCATGTACCAGTATTTTCTATACTGACGGCCATACAACAGCATGAAACATGAGCAGATGATTACAGTAAATCGTATTCAAGTAAATGCCAGTATGTGAGTAATATAGATGCATATTTGGTTCATCAGATGCTTTTTCAAGAACTAAAGTTTAAGGTCTTTTCCTGTAATGCCAAAGAGCCACAGAATACCCGTAAGCAAAACCTTTACCAGTAAACTGTACTAAATCAGCACAAAGTGGAATAACTGGTATTTCAGTATACTTTACCCAGGACAAGTAATAATAAATCTCTCTATGCAAATTTCCATAAGCATGTGTTCATTTTGTAATAAACTTCCCTTGCGTGTTATAAAATGATTAGCGTTATTCTCAGAAGATTCCAAATTTTATATTAGTTTGTAAACAGTTTTTAATGTTCCAATTTCACGTAGAAACACATTCATCAAAAGGCCTTTCTTATACAATTACACAAGTTGAGACAGAGAGATAAACTTGAAACACTGAAGATGTAAAATACACAACAGTTGGAACACAACACCAATATATTTTTTGCTAATTTTATGGTTGTCTTTTTTCTCACTCAAAGTAGTAGAATAATAATTTAAGCGGAATTAAAGAAAACTATATTCCAGAAAACTATAAGTCCTAGAGTAATAAAACAAGAAATAGCTTAACTATAATATGATTTCATCTCTCTCTGAAGCAATCCCGTCCCCGGTCTGACAATTACATTTATCAAATTATAAAAATATGTTATTCATTTACAAATTAGTTTTAATGTTTCCAACAAGCGAATCATAAAATATAAATATTCAAATTACCGTGTCTGTCATAAACAGAATCCAGAATCACCACAGTGAAAAATAGAAGTAGCCTACACAGTACCACAATATTTCCAAGTGACGCAATGTGAGCATTCACTTTTTTTCACAGCATCTTTCACTCCACTATCCTAGTCCTATTTCAGCCTTCAGTTCTCCAAACAGTCTTTATATAGTCGAGTCTCATCACCAAAATATTAATGAACTAGGAAATATAGTACCCATGCAAAGCGAATGCATATGCCACGAGCTTATGTCAACAGCCGTCGCTTGTGTCCTAGCTCCATACACACGTGATGTATACACAAATGTAAATATTTGCCAATTCACTTCGTGACACATTTTCATATACCTTTATTTATGTCAAAAAGAAATACAGAAAAGACGAAAAATACAAGTTTACGTACACTTCCAGTCGTATTTGATATCCCACACTGCTGTTGTCTCCTCCACATTTCTCACAGCGTTCTGTTGCCACTCTCTCTGCAACCTGCATACACATAACTTAGAGAACTGTAAACAGTCTACAATTAAAACAAGAAGGGCAAAGCCCATATGACTCACATGCTTCTTATGGACCATGAAAATAAGTGCCCAGAAAAACCAAAATAAAACAGTGGCTTTAACCTTCACTGGGCTAGCCTTTGGACTACACACAAACGCCAACGTGGGTCGTTTAGGACCCATACTTTCCACAAGGATTTTGGTGATTATTCTTATTCCGACTATGCAGATGATGATGTTTTCTACAAGGCTTGACAACATGCTCGACGTTGTTAACCAACGTCCCAGAACAGATCCCACGTATTGAGCCAATACAGACTCTCAGAACACACCATCGTGTATGCAGAGTTCAACATCCATGTGCAGAATAAAACGCCAGTGTCCAGGTCAGTCCCCCTATACAACAAAGCCAATTGGGAAGGTCTCAAGAGTAGCAGTCAGCAGCATCCCCTCTCACATTGGCGATCTTAGTGCCCATGGTGTCCTCGGATGCTATGGGACTACTTCCGGACTACGTTTCTTGAAGCTGTCCCGGCCTACATCCCACAAAAACAGACTTCTACCAGCAAAAATCATCAGCCCTGGATAACATCTATTATCCGCCGACTCATTAATAATTGTGAGAGGGCGTACAGCGATGAAGTAAGACTGGATCCCCTGAACACCATGATGAAATGAAGAAACGCAATAGTGAAACCCAGCACCACCTCCGCCGAGATTACTGGGATTATGTGAACAGCACCTTAATCTCGGAGGACCTCTCAGAGCAAGCCCCTAAGTACAAGCGCTTCTCGTCCTTTATCAAGAACTAGAGATCGTCAGCCGCTGGAGTGGCTTCTCTAAAGTCTGATGGCATCCTGCGTTCAAACCCCAAAGGGGTAGCACCGGCACTGAAAGACAGTTTCAGTCAGTGTTTGGAGATGGCAGGGTGTACACAGAGGAGGAGTTCAAAGGCAAGTGTAAGATGCCGCCTAGAGGTGTTCCTCTACTTGACAGCATCAGCATCTCTGAATTGGGCATCAAGAAGATCCTGAAGCTCTGGTACAGATTGGATCAGTGCTCCCATTCTGAAGGAGCTAGCGCAGGAGGTAGCACCAGCCTTGGTCTGCATTTACCAGCAGTCCTTGGGAGCTGGATAGGTGCCAGCAAACTGGAGGCCTTTGTGACATACATCAATCTACAAGAAGGAGGAACACTACGACCCAGCGAACTATTGGCCTGTTCCCCCGACATGTATAGCCTGAGAAGTGATAGAGCACACCATGGTTTCCTCAACAATGGGACACTTTGAGAGAAACAACATCCTCTGCCCATGCCCACAGCATCATGATTTCAGAAGACAGCGCTCCTGGGAGACGCAACTGATTGAACTTGTGGATGACTTGGTCGAGTGTTGTGGCCAAGTGGGCTAAGGCAGGACTAACTTTCCTTGTCCAGAAGCCAGAAACCAATGGCGCAGACAGGTGTGGGTTCAATCCGGCATCTGGGCGTTATGTTTCTCCGAATATTATTTACTTTCGACTCGGGCAACGTATCGGGGGTTTTCTCTGGGTACTCCGGTTTGCTCTCCCAGCAAAATTTCAAAATCACAAATAATATTAGGTAGGTTGGATTTGGGCACGCCACAGGCTGCGACTACGCCTTCCCCAGGGGAGGCAGCCCAGATAGAAAGGGATAATAAACTGTAGTAAAAAAAAAACCCACAAACCCCCCCCCCAAAAAAAAACATGGAAGCTGTCAGGCCTTCAAACAGACATGATTGTCATGGACATGGCCAAAGCTTTTGACAGAGTTAACCATAGCTTGCTTCTACATGATCTGTGCCGTTATAGGGTCCAGGTCAACGTACTCTGCTGGATTGAGAGTTTTCTGTCGGAGACAGTCATGGTTGAAGGTCAGAGTCACCCGAGGCTAAGTATTAGGCCCTTGCCTTTTCTTGGCTTACATCAACGACCAGCTAGACACCTTATCATCACTGTCCACTGTTTGCTGATGACACTGCTGCCTACAGAACAATCCTGGCATGCTCCTACCAACTGCGCTATCGCACGCTGGATACAGTGACATCAACAAAATACCTGGGAGTCACACTCCTGAAGGAGATCAACTGGGACCAACATGTTGATGCCATCACAGCCAAGGCCAGCAAAACTCTCGGGTTTCTGTGGTGAAACCTGAAAATAGCTTCGAAAAAGGTGTACATAGTCTTTGTTCAGCCCATTTTGGAATACACCAGCTCAGTATGGGACCCTCACATTACATTACATGATTATTGCTTTAGGTCCAGCGGACTCTTCCAAGCCAAATCAGGACCGGACAACCCCCGATCTGCATAAAAGATCTGCTGAAACAACCCTAGTGGTAAAACTGAAAGCTCTCCACCAGCCAGTCACTTTACAATAAAGACATCCCACGCAGGGGACGCTGAGGCTGTACTCTAATTTATCGAACCCTCGTTTACAAAAACAAACTAGAATACAAACATCATTATAAATTATCAACAAAACACATACATATAAAATGCCTACATTGCTAAATAATAACATCATAGAAAGCCCTAGTGACCACCTTGCAAAGCGTCCAATATTCCCAAGCTGATCCAACAGACCTCATACACAAATAAGGAGTCTTGTCCCGGAAGAGTTTTCAAGAAAAAAGGTAGGTGACTGGTCTAGCGAAGAAGAAGATAGTATAGCAGATTGATAGAACAGAGCAGGAATGAGAAAGAGCAAATGAGAAAGACAGTGACAGTGGGAATTTAAAGCACTAAATTTCCAGAAAGTGGGGATACTATTTATACTGAAACCCCCGGCACCCCAACGGGGGTCGGGATCCTCACATGCAGAGCTGGAGGAATATTGAGAAGATCGGGGCAATATAGAGACGAGCAGCGCACTCCGTTCTGGACCTCTACCACCTCTAGTGTGAGCTTCATGAAAGGATGTCTAGGATTTCCCAATCTCAGAAGACGGCGAAAGAAAGCCAGACTCAGCATGCTGAAGAAGATCACAAATTGCCAAGCCCAGGTGCGACACAGCAAGCTGCAGCCTGCGCCTGCCAGCAGCCACAGAGGTCATGATACGCAGCACTGGGCATTCCAGTCCCTAGGCCTACTTGTGGAGGAAGAAAGAACTTCCTATAGTCTGTCCTGCACTGATCCTCCACAAGTAGGCCTAGGGACTGCAATGCCCTCCTCTCCATCCAGATAGGTAGATAGATAGATAGATAGATAGATAGATAGATAGATAGATAGATAGATAGATAGATAGATAGATAGATAGATAGATAGATAGATAGATAGATAGATAGATAGATAGATAGATAGATAGATAGATAGATAGATAGTCATTGTTTTTAGGGTCCAGCAGACTGCTGAGAGCCGAATCAGGACCACTCAAAACTATTCAAAATCAGATTAAACCATTAAAATTAAAATATGGTAAAAAATGTAAATAAAACTGCCTTAATTAATGAAATCCAAACAAGCACACAAACAAGATGACATGACAATAATATAATGACAGTCTGTGTGGCTGATAACTTTAAACTTTCTGATAACTTTCTGGCAGTTTTTCCTCAGGTATTTAATATGCAGCAGAAAAGTAAATTTGCTGTCAAAAATAATATCCTAAAATGTAACTTGTTTAGAAACTTTGATGGGTTGGCCATAAACATGGAAAGAAGAGTTCAAAACCTGGTTCTGTTTGCGATTAAAATGAATGCATTCAATTTTAGAAAACAAAAATTTGAAGCCGTTTTCTTCTACTCACACATACATTTTATCTATGCAAAGCTGAAGACGCTCCACTCCTGCCAAGGTTTTAACCTTAGCTGAGATGGAGAAATCATCAACAAACAAGGATTTATATATGCCATATTTGATGTTGTTTAACTATGTTGTTGATCTTAATGTTAAACAAAAGAGGAGGGACACTCATCTCCTGCTCAAAAGGATCTGATAAAAATGAAGCCAAGTTGGATCTGAAACTTTCAACCGGTAAAAAATATTCTATAAAAATTGGTAAGTTCCCACAGAAGCCCAGGAGTTCTAGGTTTTTCAGAATCCCAAACTTCCAAGTTGTGTCATACACCTTTTCTAGATCAAACAACACAGAAACAACATGTTCACCATTAACAAACGTGTCTGAGGAACGACTTAAAACGAACAAGATGATCTGATGTGCTCCTTTTTTGCAGAAACCACATTAAGAGATATCAAAAGCGTTGATGGATTCTAACTGCCACATCAAACGCTCATAGATCATTCTTTCCATAGTTTTGCACAAACAGCTTGTAAGGGCAATGGGCCTGTAGCTGTTTGGATCAGAGTGATCCTTACCAGGTTTATGGATTGGAACAACTGCTTCCCGCCAAGATGGGGGAAAGGAACCAGAAGACTAGATATGATAAAAAGCAGCGAGGAGAATTTGGATGGAATCTTAAGGCAGGTGCAAAATTAAATAATGAATATCATCAAGGCCGGAAGCAGAATTATTGGATTTCAAGATGGAATCTGCCAACTCTTCCGTAGAGAAAGGAAGGTTATATGTTTCAGAATAATTGGATTCAAAAAGATAGGATTCTCGTTCTTTTTTAATCTTTGATGTTTTGGAATTTCCTAGAATAATGAGCAGATGACGAATTATGGTGGATGGTAGAGGCCAACAAATCAGTCACCTGCTTTTTGTCAGTGATAGTCTGTCCATGTTTTTTCAGGCTTTGATCACAGCTTTAAAGTTTTTTCCTCTAATTTTTTTTATTATTTTCCAGCTGTTTTGGAAGAGGTTTTGGTATGAAGTTTGGAACAGAAGGTTTTCCAAGATTGACGCCTTTTTTGTTTAAAGATGTACCTAGTTTTGGCTCACAGCTTTTGGTGATTAAGTTTATTTTCAGCAGTAGGATTTGGAAATAAACTTCTGTAACGAAAATGGATATTTCAAGAATTGCTTGTATGCATGCGTAAAATCTGCATGTGGCGGCAGGGATAGCTCAGTGGTCAGAGCGCACGACTTGTGTGAGTGTGTCTTGGGCGACGTGGGTTCGAATCCTGACTTCAGCAAACTATTTTGTGATTACTGGATATTACGGGTCAGCGCCTTGAGAAGCTCTCTGAGCTTGTAAGTGCGCTATATAAGAGAAATCTCTTTCTCTTTCTTTCTTCCTTCTCACAACTTCATTAACTCGAAAATAAACTATAAGCTTTCACACCCTCTATTAAACCATAACCATAAATCAACAAAATAACACAAGTATAGAATCAACAAGAATCACGACGGGATAAATACAATTGTTTCTACTCACGTCATGTCGCAGAATAAATACGTTGAAAGAATAAATATATAAACCACTCACAAATAACACACAATTCCCAGTCACTGTCGCCAGAGAGAGAGGAAACGAAAGTTGTAAATAGTCTCACTGTAGTTGTGTTGGATTCTCTAGTCTGTCTCCATTTCCTCAATCGCATTCTCCTTCTCCTTCTGCCTTCTCCCCTCTTCTTCTCTGCTCCTCCTCACCTCAGACTCCCTTTTCTCCTCCTTGTCCTTCCTTCCTTTGTCTTCTTTTTCTACTTCTGCGTTCTCTTCTTCTTACTTTTCTTCTGCTTCTTTTTCTTCGGCATCCTCTTCTTTTTTTTCTTTAATTCTTTCCTTCTTCTTCTTCTTCTGCTGCTGCCACTGCTGCTTCCTCTACTTCTGTTTCTTCCTCTCGTTTCTTCTTCTTCTCTCTTCTTCTTCTGCTGCTTCATCCACGTCTTCTTCTTCCTCCTCATTTCTTCTTCTTCTTCTTCTTCTTGAGGCCCCTGCAGAGAGACTTCTGCAGACAGAGGAGTCAACCTCAATTAAGTTTCTAGATACATAAACTTTCTTCGGACGACTACATATACCTATCTCTCTCAGTGACAGGATCAGTGCAGCAATACAAATTCCAATTTCATCCATATTGAATACAGTTCATGACATAAACACAAATTCTATAACTAATTACAACAACTGATTATAATGTCAATGACACCAATTAATTTCATTCATACAAATAAAATACTTTACACTCAATTGAAGTTTCAACTTCAAATCAAACAATTATCTGAATTCAAATTCGTTATTCGAAAATTACGGTGAAACACCATGTTCGTCTACTTCCCACTCCATCCTTCACATTAATATTGTAAGCCACACGCGCGGTCAACTTTCCCCCCTCACCCAAAGGAAAGGAAAAACTCTTCTTCCGAGGGCCAGAGCTAAGCGCAAGCCCCGCATTCAAATCTTGTCAGGATAGTGAGCACAAGGGCAATACGCGCTCGCTCTCGCGGTTCCTTCTTTCCATCCCTCTGAGGAGGGAGGAAGAACCCACCGTTGCGGGCCGACAAGCTAATATAAAAATAAAAATAAAATAAAAATAACAGCTCTTCTCTTTGTCTCATCTATGTGTGTTGAATGCATTTTTCTTGCGATCGTGTAACATTTATATTTTCTCCGACTCCACGGTCAACTCCTATAGCAACGACCAGGAATGGGAGACCCCACGCACACCTCAGTGTAAAGAACTTCTTCTTAGTCTCCCTCCTGGTCCATTACATTCCACAGACCGTGGAGCAGACAAAATCTACTCTGCCTTGCTTGCACCCATTTTATGTGTTACTTGTCTGCTATGCCTTGTGTTAATAATTCCTCAACAATAAAGGAAAACATTCACACGTTCTGTCACTCCCATGAAAGTTAGAAAGAATATTTACTACAATATCAAATAGATCTAGCGCAGATAGAAACGGTACGAAAAACCACACGTACAGAATACTAGTAACATAGACATTAAAATAAACAAAAACTCTTGCTTTGACCGTTCAAACGTTGAATTTACTTATTTTCCTCAAACTCCTGAAATCAATTTCTTTGTGATATAAAAATAATACAATGTAGCAAATATAACAATTATTCTACACTACACCACAATATTAATTACTTCCAGACAGCAAAAAAATATATATATTCTAAACTTCTAGGGAATTTCACATTTCAGAATTATTTATTTCAATTTACGTTTAGGGTTTTCTCAATAAGAAGAGAAAATAAAATCTAATTTATAGATTACTAACATTTATAACAACTTCTTCAACAAAATAACTGAACAATTCTAACTTTAGAATACTATTTACAAAATTTAGAACTCTGTTAGGTGAAATAACTTTGTAAAATTTACTTTCATTTTTATATTTCTTATCAATTTCATTTTACTTGCACTTTCACTTTATTTTTAACGTGAGCAAAGGCCAGGCTATTATATCTTAGGTAAATTCTGCTTGGGTTTAGGATCTAAAGTAACCAACAACTAATAATAAGACTTCTATAGTTTTTTTAAAAGGAAATAAGCTCACGGGTGCTAACGGTTATCAAAACGATTTGAGACACACATTCTGCTCAGAAACAGTCCTTTTATTACCGCATCTAAGCAAAACATAGCCGTTGGCCAATCAAATTTCTGCCAGCGGACCGTGTTGGGGACAAGAAGACCCGTATGTCGTTGTCCTCTGCACAAGTCGGCGGTGCAAAGCGAAAGAAGCGCCGCAAACGATCTAAGATTTCTACTTCTTCAAAGGTTGACAGTGATTAATTTCCCGTGCAAAACATGAGCCAGTATCGTTTGACTTCTAGCATCGACGGAGCATGGGGCTTATTATTAAATTACGAAAGAAAATTGGCTTGCTAAATCGGACACAGCTGAACACATTTGATCCATTTTGGGACCGTCTTCTATACATAGGTAAGTTGACACAAGTTCAATTGTCACTCAAATACACTTCGTAACTATAAGTTTTATGATGAGACCTGCTGGCAAACTTCAGTTAACAACTAACAAGCTGTCAAGAAAAGATTCTGAGTTCCCGATTTTCCCTCAAACTAAATTAAAAACGGTGCAAAGGCAACAGTAGGAAAACAAATCTCACTGGTTATCATGCTAAACTTCGAGACTTTTGGCACACTAAACATCGAATCCTTTTTATAAATAAATTAAACATTTTCACACAATTACACTCTAATGTCTCACTGCACAAGAAAAATTATGTTATTTTACTACATTTGATCAAGCGGATTCACTAGATTCAGTCTAGAAGTACATCAACAACAAACTAGATCTAAGCAGTCACAATCTTCTTCATATTAGGACTATTCGACCGGCCGAAGCTTCAAATGAATAAAACATAAATTCTCAGTATGCAATTTTTCCAGTGACCAAATATTCACTCAAAGCTACACAAATGAATACACAAATGCAGTAGAACTTTTCATCATTGTTATTTTTCGAATCTAAACTGCTGTTCAATAGATTAGTTCTTGGTTCTAAATATACAGTATCGTAGGCCTATTCCTACATCTCACAGAGTGAAGAAAGTTATTTTGTAGCAGAATTACAACAGTTCCACTTAATCTTTGGCTCGAATAGTATCCACTGTAACATTTCTGCATGTTTAGGAAAATAAAGTCAAAATAAAGTCAGAATGAAGTAATTTTCCTCACCTTAGGCTTGGAGTTCATTTCCAAAGTGGTTTGCTAAATCTCAGCAGACACAGCAAGGGAGAAAACAATAACTTCTGCCAGGAATTTGTATTTTAAATGAAAACTATTTTTCTGCGCATTCTTCAATAAAAAATTTCAAGAGTTATGATAATAGATTGTTTTGGAAGAAATAATAATAAAAGTTCATGTTAAAATAAGCTCTGGCCAGTCCAGGGCTTACAATATCAAAAGTTATTTATTAAGAATTTTATTACATCATATCCTATCCTATCCCATAACTAATTAAGGCCGTTTAGGCACCACAGATGATCGATTAACCAGCATACTCCATCTTTCTCTGTCCTCAGCAACCATGTGGCTTCGCTCAGTGTCAAGCCAGTCCACTCTCGAATGCTGTCCTCCCACCTCTTTTTCGGTCTCCCTCTTCTTCTACCTCCTTGCAACATGCCTTGCAGGATGGTCCTTGCAAGGTCTGATGATCTGGTGACATGACCATAGCATCGGAATTTCCATTTCTTCACCACTGTGAGCAGGTCATCGTGTTGTCCAATGGCTTGTGTGATGGTCTGTCGGACTTCGGTGACGTGCTGGGTATAGGAAATGTCCAGAAGTCTTCTGTAGCACCTCATCTCCATGCTTCGTTGTAGATCTGCTGTGAGGGTCCATATAGGAAGATGGAGAAGACAAGGGAGCGCAGCAGCCTTACCTTGGAATGTAGACTGATGGTCTTGTCTTTCCAAATAGGCTTCAACCTTGCCAGGGCAGCAGTTGTTTGTGCGATCCTGGACAGGACTTCCTGTCGAAACCCATTGTCCAATACAATGGCTCTTAAATATTTGAAGCTATGCACTGTGTTGAGGGATTGGCCTTGGACTTTGATGTTGGTGTTGTTGGTCATCATTTTGGTCTTCTCTGCACTTATTTCCATTCCATAGACTTTGGAGGTGGTGTCAAGCCTCTGTACCAGGGGTGGTGTGCATGAACGCCCGTATCTCTTGCCCATACGTAAATTTTAACCATAAAGTTACGAACGGGCAAATTGGCCAAAAAAACGTGTGCATGAGCGTTCGTAAGTCTCCAGTCGTTCGTAAATTCGGTCGTAACTTTACCGGTGCTATCTCCTTGTTGTAACTCTGTCCGTAAGTAAGAATGCCCATAACGTCATTCAAAAGCGCATGCGCGAGAGCAAACATGGCTTCTAACAGGCTTGTTTATCAAGTCATGTTTCAAAGAACAATTATACGAGAACGCGTGTTTATGGAGCGTTTGAAACCTTTTGATTATTGTGATGATTCAGAAATTCGATCGAAGTTTTGGTTTCAACGTGCCAACATAATAGATTTATTTGAAATCGTTGAAGACGACCTAGAATTTGTCGTAGTTGTTCGCTACAAACTACATTAAACAACTAAGCTCTATGGCGTTTATTTATCGGTATCATAGCATCAAATGCAGCTGAATCACTTTTCCTTGAGCTAGAATACGGGAGATCGAAGTACTAAAATTACAGCCGCGGTATAATAAATGAAACTAGCGCTGCTTTTCTTACACTTTGCGTTGCTGAGACTGACCGAGGCCTACGTCTTCTCTCTTGGCTGCTAGCCTTAACCTATTACGCGGGCGGTGACATAAGGTTGCAGACCCTACAGTCTCATGGTGTGGAGGTGACATACGTACATATTTTCAAAGCTCCGATTGGTTAAAATCAAAAGCAGAGGGTAATCCCCGATGCGGGCTAAAAATATCACGCTCCGTTACATTTATCTATCGCTCATAGCTATGGGCAGTGCTACGGGCACTCATGCACACGAGTTTCTAGCTGGTTTAAGACCACCCATAGCTATGACCGATTTTGAAGATATGGGCAAAATTTGTGTACGACTTTTATGTAAGCTTCATGCACACCACCCCAGCTGTTCAAGTTCTTGTTCCTCTCCAGCCAATCCATCAATGTCATCCGCAAGGTTGGAGATTGCTCTAACCCCTATGCTTACTGTGCCTTCGTGATCTGCAAGGGCATCTGACATAATGCGCTCTATGAAGAGGTTGAAGAGTGTTGGAGAGAGTAGGCATCCTTGTTTTGAACCAGTTTCCGATGTCGCTGCTATGAAGGACTGCACTGGTAGCCTTGTCATAAAGGCTTTTGATGACTTCAATAATTTTGGGGCTGATGTTGTACACTCTCATGGTTGCCCACAGAGCTGCATGCCAGACTCAATCAAACGCCTTCTTGAAGTCTATGAACACATGATATAGATGTTGGTGCTGTAGGTATTTCTCGCAGATTATTCTGAGGTTAAAAATCTGTTCAGTGGTACTTCACCCTGCCCTGAATCCTGCTTGTTCTTCAGCTATGATTTGTTCAGCTTGGGGTTGTTGAGTATTATTTTCAGGAGGACCTTGCTGGGATGACTGATGAGGCTGATGGTGCAGTAATTTTCACACTCCTGAAGGTTACCTTATTTCTTTATTACATACAAATACAATATAATCATTTGAAAATACTATTACAGTTATAATACAACATTTCAAATGATAAACAATATATACCTGCAGACACAGCTGCGAGAAGTCCAGGACAACCAATCCTTAGTATGATCAAGAAAAGAATTAATCGATTTTTGAGTGAACTGTCATGTGACCAGCTTAACCAATCAGAGTTTAGCTCTCATAAAAAATTACCAATATTTTCTCACAAGAAACAGACTAACAATAATATAAATTTTTCATTTTATGACTAACTTGTTCACCCTGAAGTCATTCATTTACTGATTATTTATGAGGTCTCATTGCTATGTAAGCGAGTCAAAAATGTTTGAGATGTACTTCACAACTCTATTAAGTTGCATGCTACCCTAACTTGATAATAAATTGAGCACTACTACTGTGTACACTACTGTCAGTGTAATCAGCAACTCAAAGGGAACCAATATCAAAAAGAACAATGCTTTTACTGAGTGGAAAAATCCCTGCCAGAGTTGTATTTATTTATTATTTAAAACTTTATGGGTACAACGAACACGGTTACAACATAGCTTCACTTACACCAAAGGTACGTTTTTATCCCAGACACCATATTTTGACGGGTATAATGGTCCAAGTACGAAAATAACAACCCAGCAAACGCCGAAATCTTGGAGTGATATTGGACCATTATTGTTTTGTTGGATATCTCGGCTAAAGATATCCGTGATTGGGCCAAGATTGACCCAATATTGTTTTTTGAATTAACATTAATGCATAAATGCATGATTTAAATGTCTACTTTCATTTTCAAAACAAAACCAAAGACCACTTGACTTAGTCTACGTTAATAATGCTAATTTTAGATGTTCCCACACATTTAAAATATCCAAGATGTGTCCAATATTGGTCCAGTATAGTGGGTTTTGTTTTTAACCTTAAAAGTATGTATACTTTTCTTCACAGCAAACACCACTAACATACATCATATATTGTGCAAGTTACAGCAGTTAAGTTGACTGTATCTATTACAGAATAAAAATAGCACATAATCTGCAATCCATGATTGCTCCAAGATTGGCCCATGCCATCTTTGCGCACCGAGTCGACAGATATTCAAGGGGAAGCATCCGCGACACTTGTATATATTTTTTAGAGGCGGTTGTTTGCCTTGATTTTGCACTTTCGTTTTCATTTCTATCTTTATTATTTTTTTCTTAATTTTATTTTGCGAACAGAGTACGGGTTCTGAAACAAAACCAAGTTGTTGCATTATAGATCTAGTCTGTGATAATTTTAGAAACATACCAGTTTTTTGTCACATTAAAATTTAATCTCTCATAATTTGACTTGCGCATGCGCAATACGTAACAAGGGAAGTCAATCCACTGGAAATAATTCGCAACGGATGGCCATCGACATCTACGTTTTTACGCCGATTGTCGATTCCTTTGATCTTGCTCAGCCATATTCTCGACGTGTATGTTTTCTTACAATACAATGGAGGAGGCAGGGAAGAGGCTACTCTATCCCAAGTGTCACGGCATAAGGCCAGACATTACACCCCCCTACCCTTCCCTGCAAACTATCTACTTACCCTTAATAACAAAATAACACAAAACTCAAGGTGCAATAATAAACAATTTATTTCAAACAAAACGCTCACTCTTTCTCACGCAATACAAGCATTCATTCTATACATTCTAACTAAATATTTAACGACCAAAAAAATGAAATTGGGTGATTCAATGATAAGCCTTAAACTTGAATTAAGCAAGATGAAAATCACTTTAGAATAATAATGTTATCTTTTAATAGAGTCTTGGCATCATTCAATCTAATGTTTAACCAGACGAAAGTCTATCTCAAGTCATGTCTTTTCTTCATCTGATAACCACAATATGCTGATATCTTTCTGTAGATCTCACTCTCTTGCAAGTCGAGCAATAAAGTTTATACGTATATAAAATAAAAGAAGTGACTTCCTGCTGTCCAGAGCTCGGGCAGGCGTCGCATGCCCTTATGCCGCCCTACCGTATAATAATGCTCCAATAAAGACCCGATTTTCACTTTAAGATTGGACCAATCTTGGAATCCAATACTGCTCCAATATTGTATCCAATATTGACCCTTTATTGGGCCATTTTTGGTGTGTTAGCTGGGAAATGATGTACATTCGGGGAAATGACGTAAAACCGCACAGTTCTTGTTTGCAGAAATGTTGTTGTCATTCAGTTGTTTGTAGAAAAACATACATGCTAATGGGCAAGTTTCTTCTTAACCCTTTGGAAACTGCATCATTTTGCAAAGTATCAGTTTAAAAGGCATGCCATTTTCCAGCAGAAATTTTCTTTTTTTTTCTTGGCTCACAGGAACTTTTTACACATAATTATATGAAAGTATTCATTTTCTGAACAGACTGTAAATAGATTGAATTTTCAAAATGTCTCAGAATAAAGTACATGAATGTGTATTTTCCGAAAAATATAACCCCCAACATTATCATTGAGACTATTACTGTTATCCAAAGGTTAATAGAAGCATTTAGTTTAAGAAAAAAACGATACAAAATACAAGATCTTACTGATAGAGTTGACGATTGCTGATTGTGCATCTTTCACACTGTCATAATAAATCTATAGGAAAATAGTTCGGAATCCGTCAAAACGATCGCTAATAACGATCATTTGCAAGGCGAGAAGTTTGTTCTTAGACACAAAGCAACTGGTTCAACGGTTTCATTCTTCTGAGGCTGATGGATTGGCCCCTTTGCCTTTTTGGCCCATACACACAAGGCCGATAGATTGGCCAGATCATCTCCTAAAGGCTATGATCATGGTGGCAAAATGGAAATTTCAGCTTACTCTTATAGAGAACTTAAAATAGCATCGCATTTGGGAGCACATCCACACAAGAGAACAAGCCGATATAAGATAAGATAAGACAACCTTATTATCTTTTACAAGAAATTACATTGTGGTGTACAATTACAATCAACATGGAATAAACATCACAATAATAATATCATTACCAGGCTGCAGAACAACTTTGAAAAAAAATCTCTGAAGTTTGGCCGGGGTCTAGGGGCCGCCTAGGCCCCTGTGGGGTCCAGGAGCAAAACCGTGGTGGGGGTTTTCAGGGGGTGAAGCCCCCCTTTAGGAAAAGAAAAATGGCACTTTTTAAGGCCATTTTGTTATATTTCCTGGATGGAAATACTGGAAAATGTATAGCTATGTTTTGGGGAAAAAAAGTTTTTCTTTAGTATGAACAGGTTAAAAAAAAAAAAGAAGTGCAAATTGCCTTTCCATTTGTTCTGGATGTTGCTTTCATTAAATGGCTCGCCACGATTGACAATTATAGAAGCACAGGACATTTTGAAAAAAAGAAGAAGCGGCTTAGTCTAACGCACAAACTTTCAATCACAGTTCTACAATGTCTCCGTTATTGTTCACAGACTTAGCGCATATACTAAAGGAGAAACTCAGAGAATAGCATACGCGGTCGGCGCATCTTTCTTTCAGTTGGTCAACAATACGCGCGAAATGTACAGCATAAGAGGCGCCTGCTAAAGTTGTAGCCTATAACAGTGAAGCGGTATTAGCGGGCGGCGCACCTTTCTTTCAGTAGGTCAACAATAAGCGCGAAATGTACAGCATAAGAGGCGCCCATAAAGTTGTAGCCTATAACAGGGAAGCAGTATTAGCGGGCGGCGCACCTCTCTGTCAATAAGACGACATGAAAATGTGGATCGGTACTCGGAAAAAAAATATTCTCGGAACCTTTTGTCTCTGAATTTTTTTTTTTTCTCGGAAATTTCTTTATTCTTACTTGGAAAATTGCGGATCCGCGAAGAGTTCTGCAGCCTGCATTACATTACATGATTATTGCTTCAGGTCCAGCAGACTCTTCCGAGCCAAATCAGGATCAGTATAGCCAAATCAGGACCACAAAATCAAGACCACAACTCCCCTGAAAGAGGACTCACCCCTGATCCACACAAAAGATCCGCCGAAACAACCCTAGTGGCAACATTGAAGGCACTCCACCAGCCGGTCACTTTACAATAAAGACATTCCACGCAGGGGACGCTGAGGCTATACTCTAATTTATCGAACCCCCCGTTTACAAAAACAAAATAGAATATAAACATCATTATAAAATATCAACAACACGCACACATATAAAATGCCTACATTGCCAAATAATAACATCATAGGAAGCCCCCGTGAAAACCTGGCAGAAAGCGTCCAATATTTCCAAGCTGAGCCAACAGACCTCACACACAAATGAGGAGTTTTGTCCCGGAAAAGTTTTTAAGAAAAAAGATAGGTGACTGGTCTAGAAGAAGATCGTATAGTAGATTGATAGAACAGAGTAGGAATGAGAAAGAACAAAGTAGAAAGACAGCGACAGTGGGAATTTAAAGCACTAAATTTCCAGAAAGTGGGGATACTATTTATACTGAAATGCACGGCACCCCTATGGGGGGATAATAATAATATCAACAACAATAATAATGACAATGAGGATAAGCTGTCACACATTAATATAATTACACTTACGCATGCTAACATTAAACTACAGCAAATGTTAAATGAAATTATTTTGGACATACAAACACACACACTCACACACACACATGTCATTTATTAAAGTAATGAGACAGCCTTTGGGATAAAACTGTTTTTCGTTCTGAGAGTTCTGACCCTTGGTGTTCGGTAGCACCTTCCAGAAGGCAGGAGCTGGAAGTGGTGCGCAAGCACATGAGTGATATAGCCAAGGAATTTGAAATTCCACCATCAACAGCTAAGCACATTCTCTTAGAATACAGAATACAATTCAGCCAAATGACAGTTACACTGCATACTGAAAAATGTTGGTAAACAGTCACACATTCAAATCACAGGCAAATATTATCATTCCTACAGTAATATATCTCTCACACAAAACGCTTTATAATACTTCAAAATCTGATACACACCATTGCAACACTGAATGTAATCACACTGGATACATAAAATATCAAAAATGGACATAATTATGTATATTGTACACAAGCCAATTATAATACAGAATGCTTCAAGAAATGAAGCATGCATGCACACAGAAGCACTCAGCACAGGCCACTATTGGTGCTATCACAAAGTATACAAAATAATTCAAACATGCATATATACACATAAATCTATGCATGAATAAATTAAAAATTATAATTGCGCAAGAGGTGACACTTCCGGTCGCTGCGCTCGTGGCGACTAGTCTGTCAACTGTGAAGAATTTTTTTTGGATGTACTGAGAGATCGTGACTGTTGTTGGACATAAATGGCTGTGGAAATGAAAGTGAAGATCGCGAGGATGCTGCTGGTGTTTTTGTTTTGTGTGTTGCTTGTGTCAGTGCCGAGCGATGCCGTGTTTGTGCCTGTGACCGGTGACAGCCCTGTTAGCCCGCTGTTACAACAATACAGTGTGCAAGAATTATTAGGCCTACGTGAGTCCCCGCTTGTTGTGAAGCCTGTGCTGGATCTACCAAATGAAATGAAGCCAAGAAAACGGGGGAAGATGGGAGGGGTGCGGCAGAGAAACAAACAGAGAAAATATAAACCTTATCTTCCATCTGTATTGATAGGCAACGTCCAATCCATTAAAAATAAATTAGATGAACTTTCTGCCAACACTAAACACTTCGAAGAATTTAGAACAGCGAGTCTAATGTGCTTTTCAGAGACATGGCTAAATGATCAAGTTTCAGACACACACGTAGACATCGATGGATTTTCAGTCTTTCGGGGAGATCGAACAAACGAATCAGGAAAGAAAGGAGGGGGTGGAGGAGTAATGGTTTATGTGAATAAGCAATGGTGCCATCCGAATAACATTACAGTCAAACACAGATCATGCACTCCAATATTAGAAATGCTCACTATAAGCCTAAGACCTTATTATCTTCCAAGAGAATTTTCTCATGTGCTAGTAACTGTTGTGTATGTAAGGCCAGATAAAACTAACGCTACAGCTGCTAGTGAAGTAATAGCATCACATATCTTAGATCTGGAGACCAAGGCTCCTGATGCAGTGAAGATTATTACAGGTGATTTCAACCAGTGTTCTCTAAAGAAAACTTTGCCTAAATATCAACAATATGTGACCTGTCCTACACGTGAAAATGCCATCCTAGATCTTTTCTACACTAATATAAAAGATGCATACAGATGTGTGCCTATGCCACCTCTTGGGCGCTCCGACCATGACCTTGTTTACCTTCGACCATTATACTGCCCACTCGTGCAGCGGGTGCGACCAATGAAACGGACAGTTTACAAATACAACATGGAAAGTGTGGAAGAACTACAAACGTGTTTTGAGACAACAGACTGGAGTGTGTTTATCGACAGTGCTAAGAACATAAATGAAGCAGTGGAAAGCGTTACAGACTATATCCGATACTGTGAGGAAACTATAATACCTAAAAAGACTGTGAAGATATATGCCAACAACAAACCCTACATCACCAAGGAAACTAAATTAACTTTGAACAAAAAGAAACAGGCTTACAAGAACAATTTAGATAAAGAAACTAAGAAACAGATACAGAAAGAAATAAACAAGGACATTCGAAAAGGGAAAGAAAAATACAAGGAAAAAATTGAGGAACATTTTACAGAAAATAATATACAAAGAGTGTGGGAGGGAATGGGATTAATGTCTGGGTTCAAAGGTAAGAAAGGGAGGAGTGCACAACTTGGGGAATGTACTCAAGAATATGTAAATGACCTCAATAAGTTCTACTGTCGTTTTGACTGTCAAGATTTTTCTAGTCAGAGAGAGCAGTTAAGGGAAGGATTAATGGGGAGGAAAGGGGAGGAAGGAGAGGTTGAAAGTCAATTAGTTAGTGAGGAGGATGTAAGCTTAGCATTTACTAAGTTAAACACTCGAAAGGCTGCTGGTCCTGACAAAGTTACACCTAAGTTACTAAAAACATGTGCTAACCAACTTGCTGGTATTTTTACTGTTCTGTTTAACATGTCTTTTACTCAGTCTGTTGTACCTACTCTTTGGAAGATGTCATGCATAGTACCTGTTCCTAAAAAGAATCCAGTCAAAGTTTTTAATGATCTTCGCCCTGTTGCTTTAACCTCTGTCACGATGAAAGTTTTTGAAAAATTTGTTCTTAATAAGTTATATGTTTTAGTATCAGATTTTATTGACCCACTGCAGTTTGCCTATAGAAGTAAGAGAAATGTTGAAGACGCTGTTCTTTTTGTCCTCAACAAAATGTACTCACATTTAGAAAATGCAAATTCTTGTGTCAGGCTTATGTTTTTTGATTTTAGTAGTGCTTTTAATACTATGCAATGCCATTCACTTGTTCAAAAACTAGCAGGCATGAATGTTGATATTAGAACTATTCTATGGATTTTTGACTATCTTACAAATAGACCTCAGTTTGCCAGAGTTCAAAACAATTCCAATTCTATTGTATACAATTCTGATATTATGTTGACTAATACAGGAGCCCCTCAAGGAACTGTTCTAGCACCTTTTTTGTTTTCTTTGTACACCGCAGACCATAGACAAAAGCACGAATCCTGTCCCCTGATAAAATTTGCAGACGACACAGCACTCTCTGGTCTTATTACTAACAACATGGACAACATGTACAGAGATGAAATAGATAGCTTTGTCAACTGGTGTGATTCAAATTTTCTAGATCTTAATGTAAGCAAAACAAAAGAAATGATAATTGATTTTAGGAAGGGAAACAAGTTTGATTTTAATCCTATCTTTATCAAATGAGAAGAAGTAGAGAGAGTGCATGCATATAAGTATTTAGGTGTGGTTATCGATGATAGATTCACTTGGAAAGATAACACAAAATACATTTACAAGCGACTGCAAAGTAGAATGTTTTGTTTAAGAAAACTGAGATCCTTTAATGTAAAACAGGAAATTTTACAGATGTTTTATACAGCTGTAATAAGAAGCATCATTTCTTTTGGAATCTCATGTTGGGGAGGAAACGTATCACAAACAGAAAAACGAAGATTGGACAAACAGATAAAAAGGGCTAGTGGGGTGGTTGGGAGGGAACAGGATGACATAGCGACGATACATAGCAGACAAGTGACAAAAAAGCTGACTGCAATTTTGGCTGACAGTAACCATCCACTTTTCTTGGAATTTGACTCTCGACGGATAGACAGGAGTGGACGTTTTAGGGCACCAGCGGGAACATCAAATAGGTACAGGAACTCATTCATACCACTTGCCATTCAAGCACATAACACACAAGTCGGTAGGTCTTACTAAACATACTCTACAACTCTCATGCAGCTTAGTTAGTTTCATTATTATCTGTTCTTACGTTAATCCGTTTTACTGCTTAATTGAAATATCTGCATTATGAAAATATGTCCATGTGTTTGAAGATCATTAATAATGTATAAATATATATGTGTGTGTAAAAGAAGAATGAATGGACATGTTTAATTGACAGACAATGTAATTTCCATGCTTTTGGATTAATAAAGTAATATCTTATCTTATCTTATCTTATTGCACTTACCTGACACAAACAATCCTTTGTGGCTGCAAATACATAGATATAAAACTGACAGTGATAGCGTGACCCCCAAACTACATGAGCAAAAAAATCTTACCGAGACTGCGCTGATCCTGCGAGGTTGAGTGCAAATAATGTGACACAGAGATCCCATGCCTCGCTCAATGAAATCATCCAACACAAACTGCGGTACCTGAACCAAACACCAAACCCATGTCTAAATAATGGCAGTGGAATTTAGCAAGAAATAGCACACATGCCATTCAAAGATCTGGTGTCTGCTATCTCGCAGATAAAATATAAAAGTATCACTATCAAATGTGACAAAGAATGTAAAAAACTATATAAAATTCTGTCTTTGGGTTTAAAATTAAATTAGAAGGGTCTAAAACATGATCCATATTCACAATACGCTACAAGAAAATGTGGGTCCAGAATAGACAAAGTTTAACACTCAAAAATTAAAACAGTTGCATTGAATACTGACTATGACCTTCAGATGAGCTTGATCTCCAAATGCACTCATGTAGAATTTCTGGGTTTTTTAAAATATTTCTGACACTTTACTGTCCCTTTTTATCAGGAAATTCTGGGCCACCTCCCCTGGGAAGGTGTAGTTGCAGCCTGCGGCACGCTCAAACCCAATCCACCTAATGCCAGCTGTGGGTTTTTTGTGTAATTTTGCAGGGGAAGCAAACCAGAGTACCCTGAAGAAAACCCCTGAGATGTTGCCCGAGACGAAAGTAAATAATTTTCAGAGAAACATAATGTCCAGATGCTGGATTATTCCCACACCTGTCAGACAGGGTCAGTGGTTGACAATATGGAGTGCTAAAACCAAAATAACATGACCCAACCCTTTTGAAGGCGCGTAAAAACTTAAACCATGGTTTAGTCTGCACACATACACATGCAATCTCACAGACTTAAAAATCCTGATGTTGATGTCCTAGACGGATGAGTTCCGGCTACACAAATACACCCAGTAAGCACTAGGTCTCTTCTCCCCCATACCCACCACCCAGGATTGTGCTCAGATGTCGAGTGTCAGGCAATGCGCCCGAAGGCTACAAGAGGGATCCTCGGACGACATGAATTAGATCCAGTAACAGCCAGTGCCTTGAACAACTCTTGAGCTGTAAAAGTGCCCTATAAGAATTATTAAATAATAATAATAAAAAAGTCAAATTTTCCCACACAGACGTAAAGACAGATGGATGGACTTTCCTATCCTATCCTGTCCCGTAACTCGGAGGTTGTAGGGGCACCACAGATGATCGTTTAACCAGCATACTACATCTTTCTCTGTCCTCAGCAGCCCTGATGGCTTCGCTCAGTGTCAAACCAGTCCATTCTCGAATGTTGTCCTCCCACCTTTTTCGGTCTCCCTCTTCTTCTACCTCCTTGCACTGTGCCTTGCAGAATGGTCTTTGCAAGGCCTGATGATCTGGTGACGTGGCCATACCATCAGAGTTTCCGTTTCTTCACCACTGTGAGCAGGTCATCGTGTTGTCCAATGGCTTGTGTGATGATCTGTTGGACTTCGTCGTTGGTGATGTGTTGGGTATAGGAAATGCCCAGAAGTCTTCTGTAGCACCTCATCTCCATGCTTTGTATTCTTCGTTGTAGATCTGCTGTGAGAGGCCATGCTTCGCAAGCATATAGGAAGATGGAGATGACAAGGGAGCGCAGCAGTCTTACTTTGGAATGTATACTGATGATCCTGTCTTTCCACATGGGCTTCAAACTTGTCAGGGCAGCAGTTGTTTGTACGATCCTGGACAGGACTTCCTATCGGGACCCATTGTCTGATACAATGGCTCCTAAATATTTGAAGCTATGCACTGTGTTGAGGGATTGGCTTTGGACTTTAATGTCCGTGTTGATGCCATTGGTGTTGTTGGTCATCATTTTGGTCTTTTCTGCACTTATTTCCATTCCATAAGCTCTGGAGGTGGTGTCAAGCCTCTGTACCAGCTGTTCAAGTTCTTGTTCCTCTCCAGCCAATCCATCAATGTCATCCGCAAAACGAAGATTGGAGATAGCTCTACCCCCAATGCTGACTGTGCCTTCGTGATCTGCAAGGGCATCTGACATGATGCGCTTTAGGAAGATGTTGAAGAGTGTTGGAGAGAGTAGGCATCCTTGACTTTATTCTCCAACATCATTTTTAAAAAAACTATTTAGGCTTTATCTTGAGCAGACTTCCAAAAAATCTGGAAAATTTTGGTTTGGGGATAAAACATTCCTGCAGGCATGTGTGATGAACAACATTTAACAATCGACATCATGATGTGGCATGTGTGATGACAACGTTTAACAACCTACATCATGATGTGGCATGTATGATGAACAACATTTAACCTACATCATGATGTGGCATGTCTGATGAACAACGTTTAATAACCTACATCATGATGTGGCATGTGAATCAACAATCTGCAACACTTTCAAGCCTTTAGTATGCTACTGTTAGTAACATTTGAACTAAATATAGCATGAAATATTAATACACACATCAGATTTAAAGAGAGAATACCTGTGTAGTTTTGCCACAGCCTGTTTCTCCGCTCACCACCACTACTTTGTTGTCCCGTATCAGATCCACAAGTTCCTGCAGAGACACATTCAATAAACCTGTTGCCACTAAGTTTGTACAAAGTCAAGGACTGAAAGCCTCTGCCTGAGTAAAACCCAAGCCATATGATTTTAAACTGAACATTTTTATTTTTTTGTTCTTTTAAAGAAAAATTAAAGATACAGACCATTATATGCTGCAAAAAGTATGTGCTTTGGGAATCATCAGCTTTTATCAGCTATTGTTATTAAAGGCTAAGATTATCGGCTGAACTCTTGCTCATGACCGGACCGGTTGGGTTGTGATTTGCTCTGCAGATTTTCATCTTTTTTTTTTGGCGAAATGTACCCACTAGACAGCCCAAAATGAATGGATTAAGTAAACCTTCGTAAGCTCCCAGTGCTAGTTTCTTTATGTGACTTTCTATGCTCCAGACTATTGTATAAATTGATTTTTATGTGTCAGCTTCATTATCTTGTGTGGTAGGCCTATATGTGAGTTTCTTCATTTATGACGTAGGCCTAGGTATTGTCTTCTTTGTGCTGAGTTGTAGGATTCGTATCGTGATGTTATCGAGTGAACACAATAGATACAGGTCTGACTCACACAAGCGTAACAAACCGGAGTCAGCATCGCTTAGTCAAGAAGAGCATGACGGTAAAAAAGCCAAGTCGTCGTCTCACGGTAGTCCTACTAACAACAACAACACTAGTGGACAGTCAATCCTCAACCACTTTAGCCCTGTGCTGGGGGGTACAAGAACAAGTACATGTACAAGTACAAGAACAAAAATATGTAGAGCAAGACAAAACAGAGGAGAACATTGATAGAGAACAGAGTTGTGGCGAAAAAGCAGTCATGTCAGGACAAGAAACATTCACAATTAGTGACGTGATGAATCGAATAATCGCCATGGACACCAGCCTAAATAATATTGTGAAGAATATGCGTGACTCTCTGAACGAAAAGCTGAGTTACTCAACAAGTAGGGCAACTAAAAGCAGACATTTTTGACTTAAGAAGAGAAAACAACATTCTTAAACAAGATCTCTTGGAAAGCAAAAGCAAAATCATGAGTCTAGAAGAAAAATTGGTAGAAGCAGAGTATGGTGCCAGCATGGCTAGAGAGCGCAGCAACCATACAGAACAACATGCTAGGTCTTAAGCTTATTAACCCTGCTGATCTTGACGCTGCTCATAGAATTGGTGACAGAAAGAAAGACAATACCAAAGCCCCAGACCCATCATTGTGAAGTTTATCTCTAGGAAGACCAGGCAGCATGTGCTGCAGCATCGTAAGCAGCTGAAAGGTTCCAGAGTGGACATCGTCGATGACTTAACCCAGGCCAATTATTCCTTGTTCCAGTCTGTGGCTCAACACCCAGGTGCTCTTAAGACCTGGTCCAAAGACGGTGTGGTATTTGCTGAATCCCTTATGAACAAGGTTGTTCGCATTGAGAAACAGCAGGATATAGGTATAAAACTGTTGATCGCATTGCCTCAGTCTGCTCTTCCTGCATTGCGTGCAAGACTTAGAAATCTGGCAGGAAAAAATGCCAAATGGAATGACATTTGTGGTGCACTGCCACCTCAAAGTGACAATGACAGAGACATTAAAAAAACCAAAGGAAATGGTCCAAATCACGGCTATAGATTTGCCAAAACAGTTGCAAATAAGAATTGTGGCGTGTCGGGTGCCTGTTCTTGGCAAGTCTCTACCCTGTCCCCTGCAATGCTCCCCACCTTATTCCACTGGTAGTGGTGAGGGCGAGGTGATTGTGTGACTGAGTGTGTCATGACAATTTGTGATCTTTTGTGGTGAGGTGGGGCCAGGTGATTAAATTTTAATATTAGGTTTATAAATGAATTGTGGTGCAAATTTCCCTCAAATTGTGGCCTGAAATAGTTCTGCCATCACTGCTCATTTTGGGGGCTAGTGAAGTAGATGTCAACACCATGACCACCACCTTCAACTCAGCTGTGACAAATGCCACCACTGATATACTTGGCAAGCACCGACCAAAGAAGAAGCCGTGGATCACACCTGAACTTTTGGATCTGTGTGACAAACGAAGAGAGATAAAAAAGAAAAAGAACACCTCACAGAGAGCTGATGTCTACCAAAAAATCAACAATGACATCTGAAAAGGCATGCGCACAGCAAAGGTGAACTGGATAGAAGATCAATGCCAGGAAATAGAGAACAGTCTGAACAAGAACAACAGCAAGAAGGCCTACCAGACTGTGAAGCGGCTGACAAGTGTTAAACAGCCCAAAGTCTCCACAATCCAAAGCAAGTCTGGATTATGCCTTACAAAAGAACTAGAAGTCCTGGACAGATGGACAGAGTACTGCTCTGACCTTTACAACCATACACCAAATGGAGACCCACCAGTTCTAGAATGTTACGAGAACAGAGAAGAAGAAGAAATCCTCCCAATTCTCAGGGAAGAAGTTAAGGGCAGCAGGGCAATCGCTGAAGAAAGGGAAGTCAGCGGGAGTGGACAACATAACCGCGGAACTGCTACAAGCAGGAGGAGAAGCGATGATTGATGCCCTCACCATTATCTGTAACAAGATCTGGCAGAGTGGAGAGTGGCCTACACCATAGACCCAGTCGCTTGTCATCACTCTTCCCAAAAAAGGTAGCCTTCAGGAGTGTGAAAATTACCGCACCATCAGCTTCATCAGCCATCCCAGCAAGGTCCTCCTGAAAATAATACTCAACAGGTTGAAACCCCAAGCTGAACAAATCATAGCTGAAGAACAAGCAGTATTCATGGCAGGGCGAAGTACCACTGAACAGATTTTCAACCTCAGAATAATCTGTGAGAAATACCTACAGCTCCCACAACATCTATATCATTGTCACGAAACCGTGGGTAAGTTGTTATGATCGTAGAGAAGACGTGTTGCATGTGCTAAGCATGTAGTGATTGGATAACCAATCAAAACGATTTTTTGTGTGACATAAACTGGAGTATATAACGGGGGGATGCTGGGCAGTTGGTTAGGGAATCTAGAAGATGCGTATGACTGAGAGAGAGAGCGTATCTTTGGGAGGCGGTCCGACCGGTTGTTGAAAGGTTTATTGATGCTTGTAATGACCGGTCGGAGTCGTGTCTCAAAGTGAGTGATAGTTTTGTAGGTATGCCTGTGTGTGTGTCTTCTGGGGGTGTATAGTGTAGAATAGGCCTAGTGTGGGAACTGAGGGTTGGTAGTAGTTATTAGCGTAGGGTAGTACAGTATGAATGAACTGAATGCCGTATATTGTGTGCCTGGGTTATTTGGAATTAATTTGTATTTTCAGGGGTGAATAAAAGGGGTTAATTTCTGTATTATTTTATTAAATTTTGTACGTAAAATCTTGTATATGAATTTCTCGTAATTGTTTGAGATGCTTTTGAGTATTTTGGATACATGGAATAAAAGTAGTTTTGATTCCCTCAGTTACTGACTGGTGTCAAATTATTATGTTTGCGTTGTGATGGTTAATATTTCTATTGCTCAGACTGCCTGTAGTCTGGAATCTTAATTTATACTAAATTTAGCGCACCTGCCCAAGGCAGTCTGTGACAATCATGTGTTGATAGACTTCAAGAAGGCATTTGACCGGCTCTATGGGCAATAATAAAAGTGTACAACATCAGCCCTAAAATTATTGAAGTTATCAAAAGACTGAATGACAAGGCTACCAGTGCAGTCCTCCATAACAGCGTCATCCGGAACTGGTTCAGAACAACAATCAGTGTGCGTCAAGGATGCCTACTCTCTCCAACACTCTTGAACATCTTCCTAGAGCGCATCATGTCAGATGCTCTTGCAGATCATTAAGGCACAGTCAGCATAGGGGGTAGAGCAATCTCCAATCTTCGTTTAGCGGATGACATTGATGGATTGGCTGGAGAGGAACAAGAACTTGAACAGCTGGTACAGAAGCTTGACACTACCTCCAGAGCTTATGGAATGGAAATAAGTGCAGAGAAGACCAAAATGATGACCAGCAACACCAATGGCATCAACACGGACATCAAAGTCCAAGGCCAATCCCTCAACACAGTGCATAGCTTCAAATATTTGGGAGCCATTGTGTCTGACAATGGGTCCCAACAGGAAGTCCTCTCCAGGATCGCACAAACAACTGCTGCCCTGACAAGGCTGAAGCCCATTTGGAAAGACAGGACCATCAGTATACATTCCAAAGTAAGACTGCTGCGCTCCCTTGTCATCTCCATCTTCCTATATGCATGCGAACCATGGACCCTCACAGATCTACAATGAAGAATACAAAGCATGGAGATGAGGTGCTATAGAAGACTTCTGGGCATTTCCTATACCCAACACATCACCAACGACAAAAGATGGAGTATGCTGGTTAAACGATCATCTGTAGTGACCCTATGACCTCCGGGTTACGGGACAGGATAGGATAGGATAGGAAATGAATTGTTATAAGTATGTGTTTTTTCCCTAATATTTTTATTCCTATGCAAATGATCACATTCAGTTTGTGTGTATGGGTGTACTGTGTGTGTATCGGTTGTGTGTGTATTCTCTCTCTCTCTCTCTCTCTCTCTCTCTCTCTCTCTCTCTCTCAGTATCGGTTGTGTGTTAAGGTCTGGCTAGCTTGAGCTACCTTGGGTAAAATAATTATAAGCTCCCAGCAAACTGCTAAAGGCATGTGCAAGTTGGATAGGTTGTGCGCAAGATGGCTGGCGTTTCTGATCTGGTTATGAGCAGTTCAACCTGCGTTAAGGGACCATAAGAGATGGAACAAGTTTTTTTATTTAGCCACAGTCTGAAAGTACTTCATATGGACGGCTGTGCCTATAAAAAGAAAAAAGAAATACAGCAAAAACAACAGTTAATAAGTGATATTTTGTTGCTGGAAGAAATTTTTTTTTAAACGATAATGTGTATCTATTAGAACAAAAAAGAAGAGAATTAGTTGATTTGCGTAGGAAAAAAAGTTGATGGTTTGATCATAAGATCCCATTCCTGGTGGATCAATGAAGGGGAGAAAAGTACTAAATATTTTTGTAATCTAGAAAAACGGCACTTCCAAAAATCTATGTGTGTTTTACACACAGATTCGGGAGATATCTTGCATGATAGTGATGCTATTGTGCATGAAGTTAAGTCGTTTTATGAGAATTTGTACAGTTCTCATGAAAATGATGTTGTATATGTAAACAAAAGATCTAAATGTTGATTCTACACTATCGGATGAAGAAAGTGCACTGTTAGAAGGCCCCATTTCTGTTCAGGAAGCCCTATTGGCATTAAAACAAATGAAGAACTATATGAGTTCTGGTTCGGTTGGGTATACAACGGAGTTTTTTTTTTTAAAATTTCTCTGTTCTTGGTGTATTTTTGATTAACTATGGTTTATACAAAAATGAAATGTCTGTAACACAGCGTCAGTGTCAGGGAGTTATAACATGTATTCCAAAGGAAGGTAAAGATAAAGCTTTTGTTAAAAAACTGGAGGCCTATTACTCTTCTAAATACTGTTTAAAACTTAGCTCTCTCTTGTATTGCAAATGGGATAAAAAGAGTTTTACCACAGATTATTGGTGACCAACAAACAGGTTTTTTTTAAAGGAAGGTTTATGGGTGATAACATTTGTTTATTATTCCATTCTATTGCTTATTGTGATGATAATAAAGTGCCTGTTATGCTTTTGATGGCTGATCAAGAGAAAGCTTTCGACTCTGTGGCATGGTCTTTTATAGAAAAGTGTTTATGTGCATTTAATTTTTGTCCAGGTATAAGGCGTTGGATAGCTGTTTTTTTAATAAGAATATTAGGTCCTGTGTTTGTGTAATTGGTCAATATTGCTTGTGGTTTGATGTACAAGAGGAACAAGGCAAGGAAATCCTGTTTCTCCCTATATTTTGTTACTCTGTGCTGAAATTTTGGCAGTCATGATCAAGCAAAATAAAAATATTTGTGGAATCCGTGTTGTGGATGATGAAGTTTTAATTTCGCAATATCCAGATTTTTTTTCTTGATGGTTCCAGACATGGAATGGTATGGCCACATCACCAGATCATCAGGTCTTGCAAAGACCATTCTGCAAGGCACAGTGCAAGGAGGTAGAAGAAGATGGAGACTGAAAAAGAGGTGGGAGGACAACATTCGAGAATGGACTGGTTTGACACTGAGCGAAACAATTGGGGTTGCCGAGGACAGGGAAAGATGGAGTACGCTGGTTAAACGATCATCTGTGGTGCCCCTACAACCTCCGAGTTACGGGATAGTATAGGATAGGATAGGATAGGTTCCAGACAATCTTTTTTAGAGTGTATTTGGATTTTTAAATTATATGCGGCATACTCTGGTTTAAAGATCAATTTTTATAAGTCAACTGTTGTGTGGATTGGGTCACGTAAGTCCTCTAACCAGAAGTTTTTGCCAGAGATAAATTTGCAGTGGAATCCAAATTTTTTCAAGGTGCTTGGTGTCTTTTTCTCTGTTGATGAAAAGGAAATAGCTCATTTAAATTATGAAGAAGAAATTAATGATATACGAAAATTGTTGGCTGTTAACAGCTTTTGGGAAAATAACGTAACGATGTCGAAATTAACTCATTTATTGATGAACCTGCCTGATCCAAGCTATAACTTTTTAAATACGATAAATTCCATGTTCTTTAAGTTTTTATGGAATGATAAACCTGATAAAATAAAGCGTATGCAGATATGCCAAGAGTATGCACCTGGTGGGTTGAAAATGGTCGATAGCAAATCTTTTTTGTCAGCATTGAAGCTAAATTGTCTTAAGCGCACTTTACAGGATAACGGCAGTATCTATAGGATGGTTTCAGCAACTTGTGCTTTGATTACCGATGTTAAAAAGTATGGAAGTGAAATTGCACATGTTATTATGAGACAATGTAAAAATTTGTTTTGGGCCGATGTGTTTAAACATTACAAAAAAAGTGGTGATAAATTTACCCCAAAGACATTCTGTGATTTTGTTTCAGAGAATTTGCACAACAATGTACACATTTGCAGAGACACTAAAGTGGTCTACTTGAAAGACTGGTTACAGAATGGTGTAATAAAAATCGGTGATTTGATGAATTTTGACAGGTACTTTGTTTGACGCTTTTAAAGTGAAGTTTCCTGGCATTGTAAATGTAACCAATTTTTTGTTATACGAAGGTGTCATATGTGCAGTCAAGAGGTATCAAATGCTGTTGAAAGTTGAATTTGAAAATGATTTTGTGACTGATAATACTCTTCTGTGGAGATGTCTTTTAAAAGGTGATGCTCAGCATATTTACTCTGACTGTACTTATTCAGAGTCTCAACGAACATCAATCCATAAAGAAATGGAGTGAGAATTTAAATGTAAATATTGATCCTAAGAACATTTTTATGAAAATAATTAATACTACAAAAGATGCTAGACTTAGATGGTTCCAATACAAAATAATATACAGAATCCTTCCAACTAATCGATTTTTAAATACCAGACGAATAGCTAACTCACCTTTATGTTCCTTTTGTAACATGCACGATGAAACGCCAATACATTTTCTATGGGACTGTGATAAATGTCAGAAATACTGGTGTGATATTCAAGCATGGATTAGAACAAATTTTGATCATTGTAACTCATTGTCTTTGTCAAGGGAGCTTATTGTGTTTGGCCAAAAGCAAGATGTGAGAACAGACAGAGTTATTGACCTATTAATTTTGATTGATAAATATGAAATCTTTTGTGCAAAACTACAAAACATTACACCTAGTATAAACTTATTTATCAGAAGGGCACGGCAATTTTTTATGCTGAAAGGTATAATTCTAGGCTATAAATATGCGTTTTGCGTCTGATTGGATTTTGTACAAACACGTATTTCATTAATTGGCACCAGTCCCCCCATAGCTCCACCTTAAGCCTGCCGCACACGAGCGCCTATTTCGTTGCATCAGCGTCATACTACAAGCGCGCAAAGTTTGCTGCGTGCGTTGTCAGCTCGCACACACGCAGCGTGACGCTTTAATTTTGATAATACATGTAAATATAGGTCAGTGGTTTTGATACCTCTGTCCCATACACACACACACACACACACACACACACACTCACCACCGACAGTTAAATTAAATAAAAACATGAAGGTAAGAATATAAGGTAAGAATTTCGATCAATCATCAAATCAATCAGTCGATAAACAATAAATCAATCACTGAATCAGGCCATAGTTGAGCAAAGAAGAAGCGAAGGAGGCTGGTTTAGTCGGCAACAGAAGTCTTCTCATTGGTCGATGCATGTGGCTTGCTGCTTGCTGCTCGCGTCACGTCGAAAAATAGGACTGGTTCTAATAACCCCGCGCGACGACGAGCGTGTGATGCAAGCGGCACGTTGCTGACGTTGAGCGTCAGAATTCCTTGACAAATTCGACGCGACGCTCGAGCATCATGACGTTTGATGCTCGTGTGCGGAGCCTATTATCTCTCTCCCTATACTTGTTTCTGATTTTAAACTCAGTCATCAACCTGTACTCTGGACTTTAAATTTTTTTACTAATAGACAACAGAGAGTCTGTGTCAATGGTTCTTGGTCAGATACTCTGGTTACTTCCACAGGTTCTCCACAGGGTTGTGTTCTGTCTCCATTATTTTTTATTATGTACACTGACAGCTGTAGAAGCACTGCTGAAAACAGTTTTCTGATAAAATTTTCCGATGACTCAGCTTTGTTGTCTTTATTTCAAGGACCAGGAGGAGATCATGATTTTGCCCTCATGGACTTCGTGGATTGGTGCGATGAGAATTTTTTGGATATGAATGTTACTAAAACGAAAGAGATGATTTTTGACTTTAGGAGAGTCAAAGAGGTGGTCCAGCCAAGTGTTATTCATAATGAAGATGTCGAGATTGTTGACACATATAAGTATTTGTGCACAGTTTTTGACAGCAAGCTTAAATGGGATGTGAACACACAGTGTATTGTAAAACGGGGCCAACAGCGATTGTACCTTCTCCGGAAACTGAAGTCTTTCTATGTGGATTCTAAGATTCTCAGCTTGTTTTATCAATCTTTCATTGCGAGCTTGCTGACTTTTTCGTTTGTTTGTTGGTTCCACAGTCTGACTGTGAGGGATAGGATCGGAATAGCTTGTCCAGCATTGTCAATGTCTGTTCAAAGATCATCGGTGTCGGGCAGAGAGACCTGGGTTCTTTCAGCGATCGGCAAATCGTCAAGAAGGCGAACGGAATTATTTGTAGACCAGAGCATGTTCTGGCGGGCGAATTCTCAGTGCTACCATCCGGGCGCCGTTTTGCCTTACCAGCCTGTAAGGGTAATCGCCACTCACACAGTTTTATTCCTTGCGCAATTCGACTGCTAAATTTGATGCGATCATCTCCGCTTTAACATTTTCCCCGCCGCCCTAATGCAAATTTATGTATTTATTTATTTATTTATTTATTTATTTTAAATAAACGTTCGACGATGGCCCGATTCAGTGATTGATTGTTTATCGACCGATTGATTTGATGATTGATGGTATTCTTACCTTATTTTCTTACCTTCATGTTTTTATTTGGTTTAACTATTTAGCTGTCGGCTGTGAGTGTTCATGATGTGCGTGGTGTGTGTGTGTGTGTGTGTGTGTGTATGTGTGTGGGTGTGGGTGTGTTTGGGTGTGTGTGTGTGCGTGCATGTTTGGTTTATGTCTGTATGGTAGGACATGTGCTTATAAAATCGTGTGATAATCTTTTAAATTTCACTGTTTTTTTTAAAACTTCTTTATGTATTTATTTATTTTAATAATATGAGCTGCTTCTAAATCTTGTAATTGCCCTATGTGGATAAATAAAGTTGTATTGAATTTAATTGAATACCTCCACCATGATCAGGTCCTCATCTCTCTCCCTAAACCTCCACCATGATCAGGTCCTCATCTCTCTCCCTATACCTCCACCACACACCAGGGCCGAGTTTCAATTCAGCGAGACGATCTAGGTCACAAGATCTCGTTTTTGAGTCAGACCGATCATTGAATGAAACTACCCACCATGCTGCCTCATTCTAGCCTCGTTTTCAATTTGTACACAAACGGCGGTTCCTTCGAATGTGTTGGACGATTTGCGAAAATAAAATCAAATAAAGTAAAAAAAATCAAATGTATCATCAAAATCGATTAAAAGCAAAATTGTTCACTTACAGTTCTTCACCCCCTCCCATGATCTGGTTGAAACTCGAAGATTTACCATCGAATTATCACCGTAACAGATTCCAAGTAGCATAAACCGCGTACTTTCCGCCATCTTGATCTTGCAGGCAAAGTACCCCGAGAGGCGCCTAGCTCTTTCTCGCCTCGCCTTGCGATTGACTAGCGAGCGAGCAGCCGTAGAAACGACCCAATGAGCAAGATCTACCGAGATCTACCGAGATCTCGCTGTTTTGAAACTCGCCCCAGCTCAATGCCTATGTGAGCAGCACTCTTAGGTTCTCCCACATTTTGCTGGCTGCGGGCTATTTATAGCTTGCCTACACCCTCCCTTTCAGTGAAAGGAAAGGAAAGAAGAGCATTGGCGAAGCTATTTATAGCTAGACTGGCTGAACTAGCTTCAAAACCTAAAAGCTTTGGTTGAGTCGGGGTGACCATGATCAGGTCTCTCTACCTCCACCACCATGATCAGGTCTCTCTACCTCCACCACGATCAGGTCTCTCCCTATACCTCCACCATGATCAGTTCCTCATCTCTCTCCCTATACCTCTACTATGATCAGGTCTCTTCAACATGTACACTTTTTGTGTTATGTTGTTGTCATTGCTGTTGTTGTCGGTATCAATGGATATATGTACATCTACTGTTTATACCTGCACTATCTTTTTGTAACCAAGTTCTTATGTGTTATTATGTGTTGAAAATAAATATAACCCAGCTCCTGGGGAAAAACAAAAGTTTATCAACTCGCTCAAAAATCTTCTTGCAAAATACACAAAATTATCATATATGTACACTTTTAAAAACTCACAAGACTAGGCTATTTACTAGTGAGTTCAATACAGAAGACAAGGTCGCAGTCCAATTAAAGGTGAAGGCCCATTAGTAGCAACCAGTCTATTTCAATGGATAACAAAGATGAATAAGATCTGTGGTTCCCACACTATTTATTAAGAACATGTTTGTTACTTAAAATGAGCATTCCTCCTTACACAAAATTAAAGAATTTAACACATCACTTGAGTTGTATTTTCTCAGTGCAAGGTCCTTTTGTACATGCACACTGTAATCTTGTTCTTATTATGGACAATAACGATTTCCATTAATAATGCCCCAAACTGTTGGTCCTTGATCATGGTTCTGGTTTACACATCCACACACATAAAAACAACAACAAAAATAGAGAGGGTCGGTTAGGTTAATTGGGCGATTATCCCGATATATGCATCTCTCCATTCATCTGGTTTTATACATACATTTTTAACTTATGCCTGTACTACTACCTGTATTCCACTCCGATTTTTTAGCTTTTGTCAATATGTGCAACCTCTCAGGAGTGAAAATACAATATAATACCTCGTCTTGACAGGAAAAAACCTGATTAGCAAAGTACATCAAAAACTATTGTTGTACTACTTGCCTGTTTCATGTTGTTTGATGGCAGCTTTTTCCTGAAGTCCATCATTTTCACAAAGCATACGTCAGACATACGTTCTTGGGCCTCTATCTTCAGTCGCTCATCCAGTGCAGCATTCCTCCGCAATCCTGACACGCTGTTATCTGCTTCTAGCTCACACACTAAAAAAGGATTAAATGGTATGGTCACGTTTCCTGCTCAACAAGCCTTGCAAAACCAACCTTGGAAAACTGCAAGAGAGGAAGACAGCATAAGAGATGGAAGGATAACATCCAGTAGTGGACAGGGATCTTGGCAGAATCCCAGAGAGCGGTGGAGGATAGAGACAGATGGAAGAGAATGATGGCTAGATCTTCGCTGGTGGCCCAATGAAATCAACAACAAGTCAAGGGACAGAATGACAGAAGAGATGAGCTCACACACTAACAAGCAATAAAATAGGAGGTGGGTGAAAGTCAAATACAGTACAAAACATCACGATGTTATGTCTTACAGATTGAAAAAAAAAAAGAACTAGAAGGGCAAAGCCCAAATGACTACCATGCTCCTTAAGGAATTGGCAATATTTAACATGAAAATGAGCGCCCAGAAAAACAAAAAATGAAACGGTGGCATTAAAATGCAAAGCAATACCAAATTTGTTCTTTCTGTGCTCTTGACCTCAAGATGACCTTGACCTCCTGCTCCAAATACACTTAATAATGTACAATCAAATAAACTACAGCAAAAGTTGTATTAGGCCAAAAAACTTACCTTGGCCTTCAGTAACCTTTACCTTGGATTGATCTTGACCTTCACATGACCTCTCATGCTCATATATGATATTGCATACTATAGGTTATATAGAGCCATTCTACTGTACTTCGCGCGTTTAATTAGAATTATTGTGAGTGTGTTGATTGGGAGGCAAGGGTATCATATGCCCACCCTTCTACTTTGTAATCAGAATGATTCTGATTCCCACCCAAAGTGAGCCTTGTTCAAAGTAGAGGAACACTCACAGCTAACTCCTGATGCTGAGCGAGCGTGATACTCATATGATACCCTTGCCTCCCAATCAACATACTCACAATAATTCTAATTAAACTTCACCATCTTTATTGGAGTTTTATTGGGAGTAATATTAGGATATTGAATAATTCCCCAGTGCTTGGCAAAGTGAATACATTCGGTTTTTGCTTCAGAAAGTTTGAAACCATTTTGTAATACCCAGTATTCAACAGCCTTGACACATAACTGTAACTGACGTTCTGCAGATGCCAAGGTTTTACCTTTGGCTACTAATGCAAAATCATCAACAAACAAAGAATTATCAATTCCCCGTTTCACTGAACGAACAATATTATTTATTTTAATATTAAACAGCACGGGAGACAAGATACTACCCTGAGGCACCCCCATCTCCTGTTCTCTCATATCTGATAAAGATCCTCCAACCTTAACCTAAAAAATTCTGTCCGTTAGAAACTTGGATATAAACAGTGGTAAATGTCCCTTCAATCCCATTTCTTGCAAATCTGAAAGAATGCCATATTTCCATGTAGGATCGTACGCTTTTTCCAAATCAAACATGATGGCAATGACATGTTCACCCTGGATGAACGCGTTACGGATAAAAATTTCCAGTCGCACCAGGTGATCAATAGTACTTCGACCACTTCGAAAGCCACACTGAGTGTTGGATAATATATTATTTGTTTCGAGATACCACAGTAAATGAGAATAAACCATTCTTTCCAGCATCTTGAATAAGCAGGACGTTAAGGCTATTGGTCTGTAGTTTGTTGGATTAGTATGGTCTTTGCCAGGTTTAGGAATGGGTACAATAATGGCCTTTCTTCAAGAGGGAGGAAAGGTGCCAGTGATACAAATCTGATTGAAGATGTCCAGCAGTTAAGACCGTGAGTACCTTGTTAAATGTCTTAGATCATAGAAATTGATAATGCACATCATCCGGTCCAACTGCTGAATCTGCACTTTTGTTAATTGCATCGTCAAGCTCAACTAATGAGAACAAAATGTTGTAGTCTTCAAAATTATCAGAGGTAAAATTTAACCGTTGTTTTTCTTTACGTGTTTTAATAGTTTGAAAAGAAACAGAATAGTTTTCAGAGGAAGAATTTGTAGCAAAAGAAGAGGCCAAAAGATCAGCTATTAGTTGTGTTTTTTTATCTCCGATTATGTCCCCCTGCACATTAAGGCATGGACTGACCTGTTTGTTACTTTTATTTTTGAGTTTGCGGACCACTTTCCAAACCTTCGAATTTAGCGTGGAGCAGAAACCTCTCCACGATTCTCTTCTCTTACGTTTGAAGAGCTGTCGGCATTGGGCTCACAAACGTTGGTGTAAATACATAATTCTTAAAGCTTTTTTATGGGCTTGCTGAAGTTTCTACATTCATCATCAAACCAGGGTTTTTTAAGTGTATGTGGCTTCGATGAAGTTTGCGGAATGGACTCCTTGGCACTGTTTATAACTATGTCAGTGTAGAGCTGTATTGGGTCTATGGCATGTGAAAATTCCTGTTTTTTAGCACGTAACTGAACCTCAGACAGGTTGGAAAACAGACTCCAGTTAGCTTGTTTCAGTTTCCACCTGCCATGAGTTTGCTCAAGGTTGTCTGAATCATGTTTTAATAAAACAGGAAAATGATCGCTGCCATGAAGATCTTCTTAAACTGTCCATTTAAAATCCAAAAATATGGATGGATCACAGATCGATATATCAATGTGGGATAAAGAAGCAGTTCTCGAACAGGAAAAAGTTGGAGCACCCTCGTTCAAAGTTTATTTACATTTATTGATGGGGTCAAATATATAGAACATACTGTGAGAGACTTGAAAAGAGATACTCTGGCTGCTCACAGTGACTCAACCAAAGCTTTTTAGTTTTGAGGTTAAGTCAGCCAGGCTAGCTATAGTATAAATAGCTTCGCTGATGCTTCCTTTCTTTTCCTTTCATTGGAAGGAAGGCTGTAGGCAAGCTATAAATAGCCCGCAGCAAGCAAAATGTGGAGGCACTAAACAGTGCTGCTCACATAGGCATTGAGCTGGTGTGTGCTACTGCTGGTAAACTTGTGTTAAGTGAAATTGGGTTAAATGGGACGTTTCTATGAATAAAGAGTGAAATGCCTCTGTAAGAGATACAATTTAGTGACGAATAACCAGAAATATCTATAAGCTGTTTCTCTGATAAGACAGTTTCCTGAATGGCCAACATCTCAGGTCGATGCTCTGTCAGCAGACAGCATAGCTCCTCATAATTTGCTCTTATCCAGTGTATATTCCATTGTAAGATAGCCATAAAAATGAAGTAAAAGAAAGCTAAATATTTCCATCCCTGAGAGCGCAATTATGTCTCATCCATCTCCTCATGGTCCATCAACTCCCCGAAATGGTTCTCCGTCTCGAGAGGTTGACGGTGCTTGGAAGAAAGGGGTCCAGGCTTTTGATTTTTCTTCAAACCCCCAGAACCCAAACTGCCAGCTAGCTTCCTCCTCTTCTCCCCAGCACTGGTTCTTGGATCTTCTTTCTCCCTTTCACCCTTTCCAACATTTCCCTCTCCTCCCCTGACGCTCCTCTGCTGAGCCACTAAGATCTTGGCCGCCTCTGCGACCACCCAGTCGCTGAAACCTGCCGTCGATGTTGTGGCGGCCTGAGGCATGGCCAATATCGTGGCAAGTGTGACGGCTTTAGACTCGGCCGTCTGCGTGTTGTGATTGGCGGTTTTGGATGTGACAGTCGGCACGTTCGCCAGTGTGTCCGATGGGGCTGGAGAACCAAACAACGTGAGCATTTTTTCTAGAGTATCCATCTGTCTGCACAATGCCTCCAAAATCTGCATCATTTTATTCATAGCGATTTCCATTGCCGGGTGTGCACTACGTTCTGCATGAGGTGTGGAACCCGCCACAGACGCAAAGGACATCTCTCGAATAACCGGCCTACTTTCTGTAACTTTTTTCCTCGCGTCCCCGAAGGAGCAACTCTCAGTGGCCCGCACCTTTTGGATCTCCAGCTCCAACTGCCACTGAGGGCAATCTTTGGAGCTGGAAGAATGATTCCCGGCACAATTCACGCAGCAAATGGGATCTTTGCATTCATTTTCATGCTTATCTTTTGCGCACTCTCAGCATATTTCTTTGTTTTTACATGTTTTGCTACCATGACCAAACCTGTGGCAACGGTAGCATCGCAACGGTGATGGTATGAAAGGTGTCACCTTCACCCTAAGGTATCCCACCTTGAGTGACTCCGGCAACTTGGCCATAGCAAAGGTCACAAAAAGTGTGTTGGTAGGGACACGCTTGGGTCCTTTGGTGACAAATACTCGCTGTACTGCTGTGACCCTCTGGCTGGAGAGCTCATCGCGGATTTCCAATTCGGACATATCAATCAGGTCCTGACATCGGATGACTCCCTTGGAGGAATTCAACCGTCCATGCACAGAAATTTTGATTTGTCTATCAACAAAGACGGTCAAGTTCCCTCTTCAAAAGACAGTCCGATGCCCTTTTGGTCGAGCATTCCACCAGATAGACCCCTGAAGCTTTTTCACATCTTTGAAACCCACTGGGCAGACGGATTGGAATCCTTTATGAATTGTGAATGGAGAAAGCTTGCCCAGTGGCATAGCCGGATCCGCCCCCTCCACAATCAAAAAACGAGGCCAGGTCCCATCCACCCCAGATGCACAATCTTTTTGTCTCATGTCCATGTCACTGTCCGTGTCCATGTCCGATTCGTCATCGTGCAGTATTTTTTTGTTTTTTGATGCCATGTTGTTAAATTAATAATTCATCCCCCCTGCTCCCCACCCACAACGGAGTCCAACAAGGGGATGCATCCAAGCGGAAAATCCAGCAAGGGAACGCACCAGGGCTACAGGGGAGATATACATCCAGACAATCCTGCACTTCCACTACAGTTTTGTAAAGAACTGTAAACGAAAGAAGTAGAGACCCCAGAGGTGAAGAACAGCTACATGTACGTGTCTGAGCTACGGGAGAAGCTAGAGCAGATGCTGTGGAAAGCACTACTATGATCGTAGGGCTGTGAACAGGAAGTTCAAACCTGGCAACAAAGTGCTGGTGCTGCTACCTACTGATCACAATAAGTTGCTGATGCAGTGGAAAGGACCATAAGAAAGAAGTGGAGACCGTGGTGGGGATAAACGACTACAAGGTGAAGGTCGTCCAGCATTCCAAGATATACCACGCTAACCTCCTTAAGCTGTACATGGAAAGGCTGCCAGAGACTGTACACGTAGCAACCGCAGATGTGATCGACGACAGCCTTGATAGCGAGGAACTGTTGGAACTGGAAGACTTTCACAGCAAAGAAGGCATCAATGATGTTAAGCTAGGACCAAGCTTGACAGAAGGTCAAAAGATTGAGCTAAAGGACCTTATGGGCGAGTTTCCCCATAACTTCAGTGATGTCCCAGGTTCTACAACGTTGGTCGAACATGAAGTCCACCTCACTTCAAATATTCCCGTTCAATCCAAACCCTTCCCGATCCCTTTCAAGGCCCATGAATCCTTGAAGGAAAACATCGATGAAATGCTGAAGATGGGCATCATCAGGGAGTCCAGTTCCCCCTACACGTCCACTGTCATGGTCGTGAAGAAGAAGGACAGAAGCAACAGAGTATGCATCGACTAAAGGAAGGTTAACAAGATCACCATCTTCGACCATGAGTCGATGCCTACTGCAGCAGACCTCTTCCGCCAATTATTGGGGAGTAAAATCTTCTCAAAGATTGACCTCAGCAAGGGTTATTGGCAAGTCCCCGTGCGTCAACAGGACATACCAAAGACTGCTTTTATAACTCCTGATGGAACTTATGAGTGCCTAAGGATGCCCTTTGGCATGGTCAACAGCGGAGCTCCCCTGAAGAGAGGAATGAGGAAGATGCTGAAATGGATGGACAACGATGTTACTGGGACGACCTGCTAGTCCACACCCACACCTGGGAAGAGCATCTGCAGACCTTGAGGGAGCTGTTTCACAGTCTAACAGAAGCTAACCTGAACGTAAGACCCAGTAAAAGCATTCTGGGAACTGACAACGTCGACTTTATCTGCCATTCGCTGAAAGAATGACAAAAGGGGCTTCTGCTAGAAAATGTCACTAAGATTCTGAACGCTCCATGTCCCCAAACAAAGAAGCAAGTGCGGTCTTTCTTGGGATTGGCTGGGTATTATAGGGATTTCAAACTGAACTACTCAGCCTTCACAGCACCTTTGTCGGACCAAGTGCAGTGGAGACCGTCTCAGGAGAAGGCATACCAGACTGTGCGTGACCTCCTTTCGAAGGATCCGGTGCTACGACTGCCTGACACATCCAAGGAATTCGTCTTAAGAACAGATGCAGCGGACGAAGGCATCGGCGCCATACTGATGCAAGAACACGAAGGGAAACTATTTCCGGTCAGTTACTTCAGCAAGAAACTGTAGAGGGCCGAGAAAAAATTTTTGACCATGGAGAAAGAGTGCCTCGCCATCATATGGGGAATCCGGAAGTTCGAACTGTACCTTCAAGGAGTGAAGTTCGTGCTACAGACTGATCACAAGCCGCTAACCTACTTGAACTCTACCAAGTTTGTGAACAGTCGCATCATGAGATGGGCTATGTACTTGCAGAACTTTAACATGCGAGTAGAATCTATTAAAGGACCAGACAATGTTGGTGCGGACTTTCTCAGCAGAGTGTGTGAGTAAAGAATACTGACAGTATCCAGACAGACTGAAATAAGTTTTAATTCTGGACTTTGTTTGCACATTGCGATGCGCACGATAGTACGTGTAAGAAGCGCATGATAGATCCAATCGTTTTGTTTTGCAAAGCATGCAATAATAGAGTGTAGTTACCTTTGATTTGATTTTGCGTTGTAGTTAGAAGAAGCTTGGTATAATGTTGATAATTTTCGTTGGTCGATATTATTGGAGAATTTTCTGGGATTGCTTGTTTACTATCGATCGAAGCATCAAGATAGATCTACAGATAGCTGGGATTATTCTAGCCTAGGCAAGGTTATATGATGTAAGATAGTTCTGATGAAGTTTATTCTGATTGGTTATAATTGCGTCACACTGGAACATTCTAACGTTATCTGAAGTATAGAAAAAACTATATAATAATAATTGATGCATTGTGTTGTAAAAAGAGAGAAAGTGGAAAAAGCGATTGTATGCAGTTGTTGATGTACGCTGCATAAATTTAAAAAAACTTCATACGACGACTCCTGCCTTGTTGCTGAGTGAACAGGTTGCGTGGATAAACGAATCCGATTTACACTTATCAGGTTTCAAGTTGAATCAACTACTGATAAAAACCAACAACGAGTGTAACAATAAGGTTCGTCTGAGAAAAAAGCGACAGCAATGATATCTGGCGGTAATTGATCAAGTGGAAGTAGGACTGAGGCGCACGCATCCTGCAACATGGTTGAAAACTTTATTTGTTCAACAAACTTTTACTCAGCAACAATGACATCGAAAACCTCCAACAAAAAAAGCGAATATGTACTTTGGTTGTTATCAACTGGAATGGGAGAATGACAAGGACTTCCACAAGATAATCATAAGTTCGGCAGATGGGACAGATTTTGCTTTTTGTAAAGCTTGTATTAAGTCCGTCAAAGTTATAGCATCAGGCCGACATGACGTCAAACATTTTTTAACCGAAACACACAAGCGGGCGGTTTAAAAATCGAAGGAACATGTCCCCATCGATCAGCAATTTTGATTGCAAAAAAGAAAAAACAGCGAACAGTGTACAGCAGAGGCTGAGGTACTTTTTTGTAAGCATGAGAAAGAAACTTGACATTGTCTGGGAAAAATTCTCATTGCCAAGACACAGTTTTGAAGAAACAAGGTTCCCTTTATTGGGAAAACTGTTGCCTGCTTTCCTATGTCTCCCCCACAGCAATGCTGATAGTAAGAGGGTCTTCTCCATGGTCAGGAAGATCCACACTGAGGCCAGGAGCGGTTTGGCCCCTGACACACTGCTTTCTTGCAAGTCATGCTCAACTCAGATTCCGGTTGTCATGACGTTGCTGAGACTGGCAGCATGATAGAGAAGGCTAGGTCTTGTACTGATGAGTTGTATTCATGTATGCATAAATGTTTTATTTTACATGGATTTGTTTTCCATCTCAAAAATTAAATAAAGTGCAGTTAGGTATTGAGAAAAGAGTATTTTTCTGAATTTGAGACAAGACTGATTGGTTTGTTACGCATGGTGTGGGTGTATACATGTGTTTAATTCTGTTTCATGTTGAACGTGACAGTTCAAACGTATGGTATGGGAAGCAAAATCTTATGGTAAAGGTCCATAAGAGCTTGACAGGTATGTAAATACTCAGTGACCACCCAGGATCAGTAGTTCTTTTTTTGACGTCATTGGCAATTTCGCCCAGCTGATATAAATATCTCACTTTTGCATTTAGCAAACTTATATCAGAGCACACAAGGATGCCTACTCTCTCCAACATTCCCAACATCTTCCTAGAGCGCATCATGTCAGATGCCCTAGCAGATCATGAAGGCACAGTCAGCATAGGGGGTAGAGCAATCTCCAATCTTCGTTTTGCGGATGACATTAATGGATTGGCTGGAGATGAACAAGAACTTGAACAGCTGGTACAGAGGCTTGACACCACCTCCAAAGCTTATGGAATGGAAATAAGTGCACAGAAGACCAAAATGATGACCAACAACACCAATGGCATCAACACGGACATCAAAGTCCAAGGCCAATCCCTTAACACAGTGCATAGCTTCAAATATTTAGGAGCCATTATATCAGACAATGGGTCCCGACAGGAAGTCCTGTCCATGATCGCACAAACAACTGCTGCCCTGACAAGGTTGAAGCCCATTTGGAAAGACAGGACCATCAGTCTACATTCCAAAGTAAGACTGCTGCGCTCCCTTGTCATCTCCATCTTCCTATATGCTTACGAAGCATGGACCCTCACAGCAGATCTACAACGAAGAATACAAAGCATGGAGATGAGGTGCTACAGAAGACTTCTGGGCATTTCCTATACCCAACACATCACCAACGATGAAGTCCGACAGACCATCACACAAGCCATTGGACAACACGATGACCTGCTCACAGTGGTGAAGAAACGGAAACTCCGATGGTATGGCCATGTCACCAGATAATCAGGCCTTGCAAAGACCATTCTGCAAGGCACAGTGCAAGGAGGTAGAAGGAGAGGGAGACCGAAAAAGAGGTGGGAGAACATTCGAGAATGGACTGGTTTGACACTGAGCGAAGCCATCAGGGCTGCTGAGGAAAGAGAAAGGTGGAGTACGCTGGTTAAACGATCATCTGTGGTGCCCCTACGACCTCCAGGTTACAGGACAGGATAGGATAGGATAGAATATCAGGGCAATCTTCACCTAGCTTAGGAGTATTGATCTGTGTAAGTTTAATAGCTTCAACCGGTTTCAATATAGTGTGTATGTGTCAGAATTTATTTATCTCAAAACGCAAGATAGTCTTGTCACCCATGATTCTGTATTAGTGGTATCAGTAAACAAATATTTAGAATACTGATAAGTAAACAATCTATCTGCTAGTTGTCAATTAAATTATTTTTTCGAGACCTTGAGATCTATGTAACCCAGGAATTCCTCTTCATATTGTAACATTATGTTCTAATAACAATTGATTCACTGAACCCTTGAATTCTGATCCATCGTCACATTGAATTAACATGGGAAATCTAAGAGGGCCTCTAGAATAAATTGCATTTAATGCAAGAGAAACCTCTAATGCACTTTTGGTTGTTAAGAGGTTCAGAATCCTTGTACCTCGAAGCAAGAACAATAATAGTTATGGCGAACTTGAATTTCTTTCTTCTTATTGTGTCATGAGGAAGATACAGCAAGTCCATTCGATGAATTGTCATTGGGAGTACCGTTTTCAAATTGGTTAGCAGCGGTTTCAAGCGGTATGGGATTGTGACAAACAAGCGGAATGGAGCAGTATGGATCATTATAAGTTAACCTCTGGACACATTTTTGGCAAATGAATGCACTGGCTGCCAGTGACGGCTCACACTGAATACAAAATTGCTTCTTTCTGTTTTTAATGTCTTCACACCGATTGATTTCCTTCATATTTGAATTCATCCTGCCCTATAAACATACTCTCTGCATTCTCAAGATGCCTCTTTACTCACTGTCCCATGATACTCTCTGAACTTCGAGAAATGACCTTTCGCTGTATTCGCTCCTTCACTATGGAACTCTCTTCCCTCTGAACTTTGTCACACCCAGTCATTCACTACTTTTAAGAAGAATCTTCAAACATTTCTTTTCTGCAAGCATCTGCACGCTTGATCCCCTGTGATTCAGTCACTGGTTGGACGACTGACTTTACTAGGTGATAAATGTCTGCATCTGTAAATGGTTAGTAGGTGAGTGTTAGTGAATTAAAATTGATTGATTTATTGTGGCTTTAGGTCCAGCGGACTCTTCCGAGCCAAATCAGGACCGGACAACCCCCGATCCGCATAAAAGATCTGCCGAAACAACCCTAGTGGGAAAATTGAACGCCCTCCACCGGCCAGTCACTTTACAATAAAGACATCCCACGCGGGGGACGGCTGAGGGTTGACCTCAACTACGCGAACACCCCGGTTACAAAAACAAAATAGAATACAACCATCATTATAAATCATCAACAAAACACATACATATAAAAAGCCTATAGTGCGAAATAATACAATCATAGGAAGCCCTAGTGACCACCCGGCAGAAAGCGTCCAACACTCCCAAGCTGATCCAACAGACCTCATACACAAACAAGGAGTCTTGTCCAGGAAGAGTTTTCAAGAAAAAAGGTAGGTCATTGATCTAGCGAAGAAGAAGAAAGTATAGCAGAGTGATAGGACAGATCAGGAATGGGAAAGAGCAAATGATGAAGACAGCGACAGTGGGAATTTAAAGCACTAAATTAAGACAGCTTGTATGTGTGCATATGTGTACCTGCATATATACATATGTATCTGTATGTGCCTAGCTCTGTGTGTGTGTGCATGTGTGTGTGTGTGTGTGTGTGCTAGTTTGTTTGTATGAGTGGGTGTATGTGGATAATGAGTTGCTAACAGGAAGTGAAGTGCAGCATGCCTGGATGTTCATAACCATGTTTGCAAAGGGAGAATTTATAGTAAGTATCCGATGGCAGGATTTACCACCAGCAGTCAATGAGGAGAGGGAGGGCTTGGTGGAATATACCAACAGTAACATGCTCGCTTATATAAACTTACCTTTGTCCACTCCTTGATCCAGATAAATGGTGTCACCATGAACACGGTTGTATTCTAGCAGTCCAGATATCTGGGGCAGATCATCCTCCACATTCTCCTCATCAGCAACAGTTGAACTGCCAGATGCCACGCACACCTGTTCCTGGCTACTACATGGTCTGTCAGTCTCTGGCAAGAACAGACAATACATGAGCTACATGTCAGTGCATGTAAAGTCTGCATGTTTCTTCCAGTAGTTCACACGCTTCACTTACCAAAGACATGCTGGGCTTTACACATACATCGTAACTGCATTTTTTTTCTGAGGCATCTGGACACAAACCACAGACAATTTTGAACATGGCTGTCTTGGGTTAAAATCAGTAACATCAACTATCTTGACTCAAACTGCTCCATACACACTTTGTGATACACATTAACTACCAACCACTAACATTACGACAGACATTTCTGGAAGACTTAGTGTTGTTAATAAGGTTTATAACCAGGATATAACTGCTGGAAATAATGTCTACCTGAGGTTGTTGTGTAATTGGTGCTAGGCTGACCTGCTGAGTGACTGCAACCTCCACATGCTTCACTGAAAAGCGGCTCCTCTGTCACATCTTCCCAATTCTCAGCCACCTCTAACGATACACCATCAGTTGCTTGACCATTCCACCAACCTCCATCACCCTCAGTGTTATCCAGATTGAAGTCATGATTCCTCTGAGGCTGCACACTGTCCACTCTTTCTATGTTGTTTAGTAGTTGTCGTATACTGCTTTCTTTCCTTTCATCCAAGGCTACAGTTGGTCTCTAAAAAATCATGCATTCAAACAATCTCAATAAATCGCATGCAACTTATAATGTAATTGAATAAACATAATAATGTTTAATCATACAAAAATCATACAGTATTTTTCTAATCTATCTTTGTAATTTCTAATAATACAAATTTTGTAAAAACCATACTTAAAGTGTCTATTTACCCTAGAACAAAATGCAAACAATATATATTTTAAATAAAATGCCTACTTCACTCTAGGAGATAACTATTTGCTTATACATATTCATACATTCCCTGTCTGATATTTGCAAAATTTGAATTTAAATGTTGTGTCTAAGTGCTCTAAAGGTCATTTGCTATAAGCAGTGTTTTATCTCCCTTAGAATAAAAGCACAGGCGCACACAAACAACAAGCCCCAATTAGCCAGGGGAAAGAATTATGAGCCTGTTGTCTGAATGGCATTATAATATTGCTTTCCGTCACTTCGACCAGTCACTTCCACCATATCTGTCTGAGGTACTCACTACCTACACTACAACCCGTTCTTTGCGCTCATCAGATAAAAAAAACTGTTGAAAACGCCCAAGCGTCTGCTTAAGACAGTTGGCGACCGGTCTTTTAGTTTTCAAGCACCCAAGGTTTTGAATGCGCTGCCTGCCGGTTTAAGACATTGTACAGACCTTGTTTCCTTTAAGAGCTGCTTAAAAACGCACTTGTTCCGCAAGGCATTTTCTGTGTAAATAGTATGAACAGTAATAATACTTTCTCAATGATGCTGTACATGATGTAGTGCGAATGTTGTGATGATGCGTACGAATGATGAGTGTAAGCGCACTGAGTTGTTATTTTAATGAAAAATGCGTTGTATAAATGCAATTTATTATTATTATTATTATTATTAATATGGGACCCCAATGACTTTTTAAACTGGTTATATTCTCATCTGAGAGCTTTCACCTCAATAATGTGGATACTATAGTATAACCGTTTGATAAATTGATGTTAAACTCAAACTAAAATATACAACAATAATTTTCACTATAGATAAAACTGTCCAACTATGTGGTGGAAGAAAAAAAAAATTCTAACACTATTATAGTAATAGTAATAAAATGCAATACTCAAATCTTATAAACGAAGAATGCATGCATACATATACTGTTGTTATCAGCAATATGAAATGGAATTCTTACTATGCATTTCTTTTGCTGTTATAGAATCATAATAACATACATTTAAATTTTCCTGTTCTCTGCGAGCCCTTGAGCGTTCAGCATACCACATCCCTATGTCCCTGCCTCTTAGGCAAGGGGGTGGTCGCTCTCTCTCAGCATGCCTATTTTGATTGTCCTGGCCTGAAAACATTACAGTTCCAAGGTGTTCAAATAAACTAGCTATAGTAGAAAATAAAATAAAAACACGTTAAGATATATCCAAATAACTGTTCAGTCAAATTATTTTTAGCATTCTGTTCTGCCATTGTCAAGGCATATACACAATATATAGTCTTCAAGGATGAGCAAATAGCATAATTCTTAGGTGTTAAAGTTTTGTTTCTACGGGTACACAGCCACAACTGTATTGCTGTATTTTGACTGATAGTAGTGGTGAAAATTACAAGATACCAAAAAACTTTATTATCTCACTCTGAGAAATTAAGACATGTTTTGCAGGCAGTTAAAGGATGTCATCAATCAATGAAAAGAAAACATAACACCTGTGCCCTACACAGTTGGCACTTCACATTCTTACTGGACATCTATATAATTTTCCTTCTGGCTTATATTAATGTACATATAACAGGTTAAAAAGTTAATTACATTAAAGGAAAAGAACATTTATATTGTATTTTTAAATGTATATATCATACAAATCAATTCTAATCACAGAGATAACTACACAAGCAAAGAAGGGAGAACTTATATTTTACAAACCTACATAACAGCTGTCATTGCACAAATTAGCACCACAAGTGATTAAATGATTAAATGAAATAGTATAAATAAAGGCACTATCTTTTTCTTACACACACGTACACCTCCACACACACCGTCACAGATTATTTATACTTATTCAGAAGTTTGATCGACTTTGGTACAAAGCTGCATTTGGTTCTAACAGTGGAAAAAACGGCGAGCAGATGGTAAAAGTGTATAATGCTTTGCAAGAACGTTTGTGGTGTCTCTCGCAATCTCTTTAGCCTTTCACATTGCACGACACTCATACAACTCAGTCAGACTCTTCTGTATCTCTCCAATCACTTTCCCGCACACTTTCACCAATCTGTCAAGCACATTCTTGTTCTTTACATTTAGACCTCCATACCATCAGAAAAAGCCAAATGTTAAAACAGAGTCGACAAAACATCTGTAAAATGTACACAAAACAGGCTGAGTGACGCCTAAGGAACGGAGTTTTTGTAGGCAGTATAATCTTGACTGACATTTCTTGTGGATTACAGCAGTATTTGAATAAAAAGTGAGTTTGTTATCCAGTACAATTCCAAGGTATTTATACTCACTCACACGCTCAACTTTCACACCATTAATCATCAGATCCGGAATGACAGCTGGTCCCCTACGGAAATCTATAAGCATTTCTTTAGTCTTTTTGACATTTAGGTCAAGTAATTCACTTTGCACCAGGTGGTGAAACGGGCAACTTTCTGAAAGTAAACAGAATCAGAGTTTGAAAGGTCTTGAAGGACTGTATCGTCAGAGTATTTAATAAGAGGGGTGGTGTCAGTACCATTACAATCATTGTATAAAGTGAACAATACTGGAGAGAGAACTGTACCTTGAGGTGATCCTGTGGAGGTGCTGATGGAATCAGAGAGAGCATTTTGAAAACAGACCGTTTGGGACCTGTTTACTAGAAAGTCTACTATCCACAGGATCAGTTTTGGGTCTACTTCAAGTTTCAGGAGTTTCAGTGCCATCAGATGGGGTTGGATTTATTACAGGCAGAAGAAAAATCTACTAAAAGAATACGCACAAAAGAACCTGATTTTTCCAGATGATGGTATGCATTGCTGAGTAGAGTAAGTGTTGCGTCGTGAGTGAATCTGTTATTATTATTATTATTATAATTTATTGAGGATTTTTATAGCACACTTATCTCGCCGTACTTGACCAGACTCTAGGCGCTGGCCGATACAGAATCTAACTCAAACCGCCCGAGACGCCCACCCGAGTCCTTTGGGCGAATGGTCTGATGCCCGGACAACTGAGCACTATCCTGGCCGCAAACTTGTTTTTTCCAACCTAGTTCCAGTCATTCGCCCAAAAAGGCAATCACCGAAGTCGAACGAAGCTCTCCGATGTGTTACGAAATTATGCTTGCATGACTACGACTAGCTGACATTAAAAATGATCGCTGTTGCTTCTAATTCTGTTCGATTTACACAGATTTAGCATTTCGCAACGGTATACTTTGTTAATATGAGCATAATATGAGCATAATTATTATCGACCATATTTAATAGTTGCGTTCCTTGATTTGCTTTTTGTTAGTTCTCAGCAATAAAGGCTAATAATAGCATTGCCCATTTCCTGCCTAGAACCAAGTAGACACTGTTATACAATATTCATAGGCTTAATCTACATTATTATATTATAAGTCAGTCTCCGCGCAGCGAAGAAGCTCACTAGCTGAATATAATTATTAGACCTGTATTGAGGAACGCAGAAGAAGAAGAAGAAGAAGACCTGTATTGTTTGTTTTATACGTAAATAAATGTATAAACTATATCTATTCTTATTCATAATATTTAGGCCTATACTTTATAATATTCGAATCTTGAAATTTCCGGAGAAGGAAGAGTAGGCTAAGCGAAGTTTTTTTTTAATAACTCGAGATCAGAGTTAAATTAATAGTTAGTTATTCATTGCTTACAGGGTCCAGCGGACTGCAAAGAGTCGAATCAGAACCACAAAATCAAGACAACTCGAGATCAGAGTTAAATTAAAAGCTTATTAGTTATTCATTGCTTACAGAGTCCAGCGGACTGCAAAGAGCCGAATCAGGACCACAAAATCGAGACCACAACTTCGCAAGTAGTAGTAGTAGTAGTAGTAGTAGTAGTAGTAGTAGTAGTAGTAGTAGTAGTATAGTTATTTAGTTAAATATTTAATTTATTTATTTGTTTTGTTTGTGTGTTATTGTTGTTATTATTATTATTATTATTATTATTATTATTATTATTCCTACTGTAAAAAAAAAAAAAGAATAGTGTGCTGCTGTGCGTGCTCAATGGTGTAAATATGGTCAGTGACGTTTTGTTTGTTTTTGCTGAAGTTGGGTGTAACCCGAAATATTCAGATGGTGTTACTGGTTATTTTTTCTTATAGATTTAACAAAGTTTTCAGATGATTTATAGAAATTTCCGCCCGCCACGCAACATTTTTTAAATACGTGTTTCTCATTAAAATACATATAATTGAAATACATATAACAAATTTACTGTATCAGTTAAAAAGAATAATATTATTTAAATAAATAATTGCTTTGGTGCTTGCAATAAAAATATCACTGTTTTTTGAGACCATTATAAACTTGCTTTGCCTTGTGCTGAAGTGACATCAACGTATCCATAGCGCTTTGAAGTTTTGTCATGGTTTTATTGTTGATATAGATCTGAAATCGTTGTATGTGTGCTTTATGTGTTATGTATTACTTTTACTCCTTATTACTAATTGTGTCAGTATATTATTCATCATAAAATAATAATAATAATAATACTAACTGCTTCAAAATGCAAATCTCGACTTGAGCTTGAAGCTGTGCAGATCGAAATAGAATTAGATCTAGCAGCGGCTATTTTTATGCACGGATGTTTCACCACAGGCTCTGAAGTCTTTTCTTTTGTCTTTGTAAACTCCTAAATACGTACGTAATATAGTATGTAATTGAGGCCTACGAAAGACGAGACTTCCAAGCCTGTGGTTTCACGTAGTCCTGCCAGCATTCGTTCGTAAAACATCGGATAGCTTCGCTCGACTCGGAGAGCTTCGTTCGACTTCGGTAATTGCCTTTTTCGGGAAAGTGACTGGAACTAGGTTGGAAAAAACAAGTTCGCATCCTGGCCAGCCAAGGATGGGGGAGAAGGACCAAGTGCATGCTGGGTGTGTTCTTGTTACCGGCACTCACCCATCTAGGACATGAGCATCAGGATCTTTAAAGTCTGTTATGATGGAATGTATGCGACACACAGACTAGACCTCGGTTTATACTCTCATCTGAAGGAGTAGGAAACGGGAGTAAAGTGTCTTTCCCAGGGACAAAACACAATGGTCCCGGACAGGGCTCGAACCTGGGACCTTCAGATCCGCAAGCCAAAGCACTACCATTAGACCACCGTGCCTCTGTTCTGCTTGTATGTGAATTTGTGTGGATCGAGTAGATGCTGTGTTTGCGATTTAAGTTTACTCAGAACAACACGCTCAAAACATTTCATCACAATTGGGGGCAGGGCAACTTGTCTATAGTCATTTAATTCAGATGGGTTTCTTGATTTAGGGATGGGACAGATGGTGGAAGTTTTCCAAAGAGATGGTACAGTGCAGTCATGGAGAGACCAAGAAAAGAGCAGACTGAAGACATAGGAAAGTTGAGAAGCACATAGACATAGTAGTTTGCCACCAATGTGGTCAGGACCAACTGCTTTTCGGACATTCAAACGTTTAAACAAGTTTTCAACACTGCTGCAGTCAATCTCTAAGCCGACCGAAGCACCACCCTCCCCATCCATCCCTCCCTCTTAGTTCTGTTATCACGGAAGACAACTCCTCCCTCAAATCCTCACGTTCAAATCTGCAGTAAAACGAATTCAGAGAGTTAGCAAATGTTCATTGATCTTCCTCTGACTCTACGCTAGCTACAGTGTGTGACCTCGACTGACCAGTCAAATCTTTTAACCCTTTCCATGCATCCCTCATATTTCCTGACTGAAACTGCTTCTCTACCTTATCCTTATACGCTAATTTTGTTGATCTAATTTCATCTCTAAGTTTGTTTTGAATGTTTTTTCTTTCTATTCTATCCCCAGATTGAAACGCTATTTTCTTTCCGTTGATAGTGTGCTTCAGCGACTTCGAGATCCATAGTTTATTGTTAGGGAAAATCTTGACATTCTTTGTTGGTAAGATCATGTCTTCACAGAAGGAAACATTACTAGAGACAACATCAGTGGCTTCATTTATGTCAGCAGAAGAGTCAGTAAAGACATTCCAGTCAGTACATTCATAGCAACCTTGAAGTTGTTCAACATTTTCAGTTGACCAGAGTTTTACGGTTTCAGTGACAACAGGGTTAGTTTGCACAATAGGCCTATAAGCAGGAAGAAGATGTACAGCATTGTGATCAGATTTACCAATATTGGGATTGATTTGTAAGCATGTGGTATATTTCCATAACAACGATCTGGTTTACCATCTAATCTTGTATTGCATGTTACATACTGTTTGAAAGAAGGGAGCGTAGTACGCAGATCGCAAAAATTAAAGTCGCCTAGTACAAAGTTTGGTGCATCGGGAGAAAGAGCTTGCAATGATCGCATGACATCGGCAATCTCCGTTGCAGTACGAGCGGTGTTGACTTTAGGGTGAGCGTATATAGCAGTAACAAACATCTGACCAAACTTACATGGCAGGTATTTAGGCTTAAGTGAGAGAGACAAAAATTCCAAATCAGGCGTGCAGAGCCTCTTTCTCACTGTTATGTTGGCACATTTACAATATTGTTCCTTCACAAATATACACACGCCTCCGCCACTCTCCTTACCGCTCTGTACCGTGTCTCGGTCACAACGATAGGGCGTGCCAAAGCCAACAATGCAAACACTATCATCGGTAATTCGTTCATCAAACCAGGTTTCAGACATACAGAGCAGACATGCATTTCTATATTCATTCATGTGCAACACATTAGCCGCCAGTTCATGTTGTAGTGCTTATTTTTCCGCTATGTCATACGTGAGTGTGCATCTGGAAATACCTTTGAATGGTTTGTCATCTTGTTACATCTGGCTCTTGTGGCTTGTAACAATAACAATTAAATATAGCAAATTAATATAACATTAATATCACAATATACTTCAACAATAACAATTAAAAGAAGAGAGAGAAGGAGCGAGAGAAAATATATATATGTCAGTTAAATATGGCCTGACCTTCTAATTTCTTCTGAGCAGCCTCAAAACACCCATTCCCTTTGTAATTGTGTAACCTAAAACAATGAATTTACCTCTGTCCTGACCTTTTTCTCTGCCCCAATCTCCCTTGCCTCGACCTCTGCCGCCTCTCCAACCTCCGCCTCTTGAGCCTCTCCATCCTGCTCCATCAGAGTAATCACCATGGCGATGACCTCTATTCATAATGTGCTGGTGTGCACGTTGAAAAAGCTTGCTGTAGCTCTCTGATTTTGGCATCTGCTGAAATTGGATGTGACAGTAAGTAATATCGAGAATAAATAAAATAAAATAACATCATCATGCAGGTTCTTTTTACACAAAAGCTTGTGTAGTTTCCTTTAATGTTAACATAAAGAAAATATTAAAATAGAATAATAGCGCATTAAAAAAGAATCAAAAAGGACAATCAACCAGAATTATACAGCAATACATCAAGTACCTTTGCTCCCTACAAACTCTAATGTCCTTATTGTCAATCTAGCCTTGTAGTTTATGTTTATTGAGGTCATATAAGGGAATAAAAACAACTCTTCTTGTATTTGGATCTGGATTAATACTCTGGACATTTGGTATTGACATATAGTAGCATAGTAAAGCCTTCTGCCCTCTAATTATTGTACCCTTTTGGATAGCACAATTTTTACCACTGGTATTGTTTGTCTGAATAATTTGCCTAAGAGAGAGAGGCAGCAAGTCAGTGGAGAACATTAAGCTAGATAAGTACCTAAAGTTAAATGTTTTTGTGGTACCACAACCTCCTGTGGTAGACTGTTGCATGTGTTAGTAATCATGTAAGAAAACAAGATGGCAAGCACTTCTAATATATTTCCAGACATGTGATTCATGCATGTACATTACATTACATGGTTATTGCTTTAGGTCCAGCGGACTCTTCCGAGCCAAATCAGGACCAGAGAGACGTTAACTTAAAATATTATAAAATGTTTCAAATCTTAAAAAACAAGCCTGTTACTCTTAAATACTCAAACAAACTTTCACATGACACCTCTTTAAGTCTTCTTTAAAACTGATGTATTAAAAATATGTTCTCTTTCTTCAATCAAATCACTAAATTCAGTCCTATCAATAAAATCCAAACTAAACAAAACATGTCGATATGATTTATATGCGATAAACAAACCAACATCAGGTAAAAATTGAAACAGATGTTGACCATTACATACTTTAAAAATCTCTTTGAAAGGTATTGAACCAAAATATGTTTCTTTCCTCAATCAGATCAGCACACTCAGACATGAAATGGCGAACGGAAAAGGATTGATCACATGCAAAGCACCATGGTGGTTCTTCTCCTTTTAAAAGAAAACCGTGGGTGACATAAGTATGCCCAATATGAAGGCGAGACAAAACTGTTTCTTCTTTGCAAGTGGATGCAAAGTTAGGCAAAGAATCCGACAAATCGGGAAGAATTTGAAATAATTTGTTGTTGATATGATTAGACCAGTCAGTCTGCCACAGTCGTTTACAATAAGATCCAGTCATACAACGTAGGTCAGAATAGGGCACAAACTGGTAAATCTCTGGAGGGAAATCGAGATGCAGAGCATCTTTAGCCGCTTTGTCCACTGCAATGTTGCCGTGGATGCCCATGTGACCAGGGACCCACATAAAAACTATCTTTTTACCTTCAGAAACAAGTTGTGTATGGAGGTCATAAATCTCTGCCAGAAAAGGGTGTGATATCTATCTCGTGGAAAGAGCCTGGAGTGCTGACAGTGAATCGGACATGATTAAAAACGAGGTTCTTTTGGATTGATAAACTTGTTTCAGAGCTAGATGAATTGCCTTGAGCTCAGCTGTATAAACAGAACAAAAATCAGGTAAACGCTGTTGCAAAGGCTGGTCTAAATGTCTCCCAGAGACCGACGCAGCAGCAACTGAATCTCCTTTCTTTGACCCGTCTGTAAAAAGTTTTTCATATCCTGGGTATAAGGCACACTGTTCTAAATAAAGTTGGTTATATACCCATACGGTTTCAGATGTATTGTTTTTGAGGAAAGCCGACAATTGCCAATTAATGTTTGGGGTACATAATTTCCATGGAGGAGCTTCAGTCCGAAGCTCATCATCGTTGATGGAAGCAACATCGATGCCTGCTTTTTCCAAATGAGCCTGCATTCTGATGCCAAACGAAGGTATTGTGTTAGGTTTGGCTTCAAATTTCTGAACAAAATCTGGGTTGAAAATACAGTCATAAGCGGGGTTCATGGGATCAGTTTTTAATTTTAAATAGTAATTCAGTGACAATTTTGTATGTCCCAGCTCCAGTGGGGGTTCGTTAGCTTCCATGTAAAGGCTTTCACAAGGGGAGGTGCGAAACGCACCCAAAGCAATGCGTAGTGCCTGATGAGCAACTGGATCTAACATCTTAAGAAAAGATTTTCTAGCAGAACCATAAACAATGCAAACATAGTCTAACTTGGATCTAATTAAAGAACGATAAAACAGCAATAAAGTTTTCTTGTCAGCACCCCAGTCTGTACCACTGATAACCTTGAGCAAATTGCAGGCCTGTTGACATTTAGTTTTCAAATCTTTCATATGAGGAAGGAAGGATAACTTTTGATAAAAAATAACACCCAAAAATTTGACTTGTTGGACCGCCTTTATTGGAGTTTTATTGAGGGTAATATTAGGATCTTGAATAATTCCCCGGTGCTTGGAAAAGTGAAAACATTCAGTTTTTGCTTCAGAAAATTTAAAACCATTTTGTAAAACCCAGTCTTCTTCAACAGCATTGACACATAACTGTAGCTGACGTTCTGCAGATGCCAAGGTTTTACCTTTGGCTACTAATGCAAAATCATCAACAAACAAAGAATTGTCAATTCCTCGTTTAACGGAACGAACAGTATTATTTATTTTAATATTAAACAGCAAGGGAGACAAGATGCTACCCTGAGGCACTCCCATCTCCTGTTCCCTCATATCTAATAAAGATCCTCCAACCTTAACCTGAAAAATTCTGTCCGTTAGAAAGTTGGATATAAACAGAGGTAAATGTCCCTTCAAACCCATTTCTTGTAAATCTGAAAGAATGCCATATTTCCATGTGGTATCATAGACTTTTTCCAAATCAAACATGATGGCAACGACATGTTCACCCTGGATGAACGCGTTACGGATAAAAGTTTCCAGTCGCACCAGGTGGTCAACAGTACTTCGACCACTTCGAAAGCCACACTGAGTGTTGGATAAGATATTATTTGTTTCCAGATACCACAGTAAATGGGAATAAACCATTCTTTCCAGCATCTTGCATAAGCAAGACGTTAAGGCTATTGGTCTATAGTTTGTTGGATTAGTATGGTCTTTGCCAGGTTTAGGAATGGGTACAATAATGGCCTTTCTCCAAGAGGGAGGAAAGGTGCCAGTGATCCAAATCTGATTGAAGATGTCCAGCAGTTGAGACCATGAGTACCTTGTTAAATGTCTGAGAAACTGATAATGTACATCATCCGGTCCAACTGCTGAATCTGCACTTTTGTTAATTGCATCGTCAAGCTCGACTAATGAAAACGAAATGTTGTAGTCTTCAGAATTATCAGAGGTAAAATTTAACCGTTGTTTTTCTTTACGTGTTTTAATTGTTTGAAAAGAGACAGAATAATTTTCAGAAGAAGAATTTGCAGCAAAAGAAGAGGCCAAAAGATCAGCTACTAGTTTTTTATCTCCGATTACGTCCCCCTGCACAGTAAGGCATGGGCTGACCTGTTTGTTACTTTTATTTTTGAGTTTGCGGACCACTTTCCAAATCTTCAACAGTTTCGCTTTCAAATTTAGGGTGGAGCAGAAACCTCTCCACGATTCTCTTCTCTTACTTTTGAAGAGCTGTCAGCATGGGGCTCGCAAACGTTGGTGGTTCTGTTTATTTTCAGAGCTTGGATGCAGATACATCATTCTTAAAGCTTTTTTACGGGCTTGCTGAAGTTTTTTTACATTCATCATCAAACCAGGGTTTTTTAATTGTATACGGTTTTGATGAAGTTTGCGGGATGGACTCCTTGGCACTGTTTATAACTATGTCAGTGTAAAGCTGTATTGGATCTATGGCATTCGAAAAATCCTGTTTCTTAGCACGTAACTGAACCTCAGACAAGTTAGAAAACAGACTCCAGTTAGCTTGTTTCAGTTTCCACCTGCCATGAGTTTGCTCAAGGTTGTCTGAATCATGTTTTAATAAAACAGGAAAATGGTCGCTGCCATGGAGATCTTCTAAAACTGTCCATTTAAAATCCAAAAGTAAGGAGGGATCACAGATCAATATATCAATGTGGGACAAAGAAGCGGTTCTTGAACAGGAAAAAGTTGTAGCACCCTTGTTCAAAGTTACTAGATTCAAGGAGTCTAAAATGTCTTCAATTATTTTCCCTTGAGAATCGGTACGATCGCTACCCCACAGGGGAGAGCGTCCATTAAAATCTCCCAACAACAAAAAAGGGGTAGGTAACTGTTGGATCAAATTCTCAAGTTCATTTTTATTTACATTTATTGATGGGGTCAAATATAAAGAAAAAACTGTGAGGGATTTAAAAAGAGATACTCTGGCTGCAACTGCTGGTAAACTTGTATTAAGTAAAATTGGGTTAAATGGGACATTTCTATGAATAAAAAGTGAAACGCCTCTAGAAGATATACAATCTAGAGACGAATAACCAGTAATATCTGTAAGCTGTTTCTCTTATAAGAAAGTTTCCTGAATGGCTAACACATCAGGTTGATGCTCCGTCAGCAGACAGCAGAGCTCCTCATAATTTGCCCTTATCCCTCGGATATTCCATTGTAAAATGGCCATAAAAATGAAGTAAAAGAATGCTAAAATTTTCATCTCTGAGAGCACAATTACGTCTCTTTAGCTTTCGGACCCTCGTCCATCTCTTCATGGTCCATCAACCCCCCGAAACAGTTTATCGTTTCGAGAGGTTGATGGTGCTTGGAAGAAAGGGGTCCGGGCCTTTGATTTTTCATCAAAGCCCCAGAACCCGAACTGTCAGCCGACTTCCTCCCCTTCTCCCCAGCACCGGATTTTATATCTTCCTTCTCTCTTTCACCCCTTCCAACCTTTCCCTCTCCTCCTCTGACGCTCTTCTGCTAAGCTACTAGAATCTTAGCCGCCTCAGCAACTACCCGGTCGCTAAAACCTGTCGTTGCTGGTGCGGCGGCCTGAGGCTTAGCCTCCTTTGCAGCAGGTGTGACGGCTTTAGACACGGCCGTCTGCGTGTTGTGGGTGACGGTTGGGGACGTGCCTGTCGGCACGTTCTCCAGTGTAATCGGTGGGGCTGGAGAACCCCCCTTTTGAGCAAACAACGTGAGCATTTTTTCTAGAGCATCCATCCGTCTGCACAATGTTTCCAAGATCTGCGTCATTTTATTCATAGCAGTGTCCATTGACGGGCGTGCGCTAGGTTCCACATGAGATGTGGAACCCGCCACAGACGCAAAGGACCTCTCTTTAAGAAGCGGCCTACTTTCAAGAACTTTTTTCCTTGCGTCTCCGAAGGAGCAACTCTCAGTGGCCCGCACCTTTTGGATTTCCAGCTCCAACTGCCACTGAGGACAATCTTTGGAGCTGGAAGAATGATTCCCGGCGCAATTCACGCAGCAAATCGGATTTTTGCATTCATTTTCATGTTTGTCTTTAGCACAATCTCGACATATTTCTTTGCTTTTACAGGTTTTGCTACCGTGACCAAACCTTTGGCAACGGTAGCATCGCAACGATGACGGTATGAACGGTGTCACCTTCACCCTAAGGTACCACACCTTGAGTGACTCCAGCAACTTGGCCATAGCGAAGGTCACAAAAAGTGTGTTGGTGGGGATATGTTGGGGTCCTTTGGTGACAAAGACCCGCTGTACAGCTGTGACCCCCTGGCTGGAGAGCTCATATCGGATTTCCAATTCCGACATGTCGATCAAATCCTGACATCGGACGACTCGCTTGGAGGAATTCAACCGTCCATGCACAGAAACTTTGATTTGTCTGTCAACAACGACGGTCAAATTCCTCTTTAGAAGACAATCCGATGCCCTTTTGGTTGAGCACTCCACCATGTACCAGGTAGGCCCCAGATCTCAGTTTTTTTTCACATCTTTGAACCCGATTGTGCAGACGGATTGGAAACCCTTCTGGATGGCGAACAGAGACAGCTTGCCTATTGGCATAGCCGGATCCACCCCCTCCACAATCAAAAAATGAGGCCAGGCCCCTTCCACCCCCGATGCACAAGCTTTTTGTCTCGTCTCCATGTCACTGTCCGTGTCTGTGTCCAGTCCGTCATCATGCAGTCGGGTTTTTTTGGTTGATGCCATGTTAATTATTTGTTAATTCATCCCCCCTGCTCCCCACCCACCACGGAGTCCAACAAGGGGATGCGTCCAAGCGGAAAATCCAGCAAGGGAACGCACCAGGGCTACAGGGGGGATATACACCCAGACAATCCCGCACTGCCACTACGGTTTTTGTTCAAGTTTGACCCATGAGCCGCAGCCTTCTAGCAGAGCTAGGGTAATACACGACCAGCCGCTTGACTGACTCGGGCCACGCCAGCCTCCCGTCTAGGAGAAGTCCGGGCCAAAGAGGTGTGTTAGTGTGAGGGACCGCAGTCCCTCAGTGACCTCAACCTCCAGGATCCCATTCTCCCCCGACACGGGTTGCCCTGCACGGCAAACGCAGGGGGCCAAGAGAAGGCCACAGAGAAAAAGGAGGGTAGAAAAAGAAGAAATGATGGGGAAAAAGAACACAGGAAAAGTCCGGTAAGGCAGAAGAGAGGAAGTCAAAACTGCAGTTTAGTGGGAGAATTTACGGGTGAAGAGAATATAGGTGAAAGGACCAATAAGACAGAAACAAGACAAAAGAGAAGAAAAAGGGGTAGGCAACTTTGTCACACAGCCAGAGAGAGGCATGGGGTCCACCCCCAGCGCGTGGAGCCGAGCCCGTGAGGGCTTCATGCATGTGACATAGCCCCAAAATAAGCAGGTTCAAAAGTTTTCATTTTCTTGGCAGTGTTATGTTTTATCCCAAAGAAGCCAAAGGAAATCATAGAATGATAGGCCACTATCTGAACTATGTGCAAGCAAACAAACATCAAAATCTGCTCAGCCAATTTTTATCTACAGCCTAATTGCGGAAGCAAAATTAGAAGAATTGGCCCATGAACTGGACCACTATCGATGGAGCATTTTAGGTATCAGCGAATTGGGCTGGAAAGGCCTATGTAAAACAACGACTGACAAAGGCCACAAGCTTTATTTCAGCGGGACAGATGACAGGCACGAACACTGCATTGGATTCTTGGTCCATAAAAACATTCTAGCCACTGTCATGGGTTGCCGCCCAGTCTCCAGTAGACTCTTTACCATCCATCTGAGAGCAGCCCCTTTTAACATCACCATCATCCAGGCCTATGCCCCAACATCAGACTATGAGAACAGCGAAGTCGAGGACTTCTATGAACATCTGAGGCTGTGCATGACCAAGGGCCAAGGAAGGACATAGTTATAGTGCAAGGCGACTGGGATGCCAAGGTTGGCCAAGATGCACACCACAACTGGGGAGACATGTGCACCCTACTGCAAAAACCAGATAAATGACAGAGGTCTAAGACTCCTTGAGTTTGCCAGATACCGGCAAACACGCTTGGTCTCCACAAAAAATCCAGACGATGGACCTGGCACAGTCCCAGCAGGGAGCATCACAACAAGAAACGCTTCAGATCAAGCGTCAACATTGGCAGGACACGCAAATTTCTAGGAGCAAACATCAGAAGTGACCACGATCTTGGGATGATGTCTTTCCGGCTCCACGTGAAGAGAATAAACACAGCAAAGTGCACCAGACTGAAGTTTGACCTGGACAAACTGCAAGACCCAGAGGTGGCAGAAATATTCCAAGCCACAATTGGAGGACAATTTGCACCACTGCTAATTTTGGGAGCTGGTGAAGTAGATGTCAACACCATGACCACCACCTTCAACTACTCAGCTGTGACAGATGCCGCCCCTGAGATCCTTGGCAAGCACTGCTTAAAGAAGAAACCGTGGGCCACACTTGAACTTTTGGACATGTGTGACAAAAGAAGAGAGATGAAAAGAAAAAGAACACCTCACAGGAAGGTGATGTCTACCGAAAAATCTGTATCCGAAATGGCATGTGCACAGCAAAGGATAACTGGATAGAAGATGAGTGCCAGGAACAGTGTTCTGTATTTGGTGACTCTAAACAAGAACAATATAAATAGCAAGAAGGCCTACGAGACTGTGAAGCGGCTGACAAGTGTTAAACAGTCCAAGGTCTCCACGATCCAGAGCATGCCTGGATAGATAGATATTCAGGGCTTATAGGGTCCAGCGGACTGCCAAGAGCCGAATCAGGACCACACAAAATTAAGTAAAATCAGATCAAACTGTTAACATTTAAATATGATAAAAGATGTAAATAAAACCAGCCTAACTAATTAAATTCAACCAAGAATATTCAACAAGAGGATATGACTTAAATGCGATAAAACAAACCAACATCATGTAAAAACTGGAACAGGTGTTGACCAGTGCAAACTTTAAAAATCTCATTAAAAGGCATTGAACCAAAACATCTTTCTCTTTCATCAACCAGATCAGCATATTCAGACATAAAATGGCGAACGGAAAAGGATTTGTCACATGCAAAGCACCATGGTGGTTCTTCTCCTTTTAAAAGGAAACTATGGGTGATATAAGTATGTCCAATATGAAGGCGAGCCAAAACTGTTTCTTCTTTGTGAGTGGATGCAAAGTTAGGCAAAGAAGCTGACAAATCTGGAAGAATTTGAAATAGTTCGTTATTGATTTGAGTAGACCATTCAGTCTGCCACAGCCGTTTACAATAAGATCCAGTCATACAACGCAGGTCAGAGTATGGAACAAACTGGAAAATCTCTAAAGGGAAATCTAGATGCAGAGCATCTTTAGCAGCTTTGTCCACTGCAATATTGCCGCGGATGCCCATGTGACTAGGTACCCACATAAAAACTTTTTACCCTCAGAAACAAGTTGTGTGTGGAGGTCATGGATCTCTGCCAGAAAAGGGTGCGAAATCTTTCTCGTGCCATCGTGAAAAGAGCTTGAAGTGCTGACAGTGAATCAGACATGATTAAAAACGAGGTTATTTTGGATTGATAAGCCTGCTTCAGAGCTAGATGAATTGCCTTAAGCTCAGCTGTAAAAACAGAACAACAATCAGGTAAACTCTGTTGCAAAGGCTGATCTAGGTGTCTCCCAGAGACTGACGCAGCACCAACCAAGGCTCCTTTCTTCGACCCGTCTGCAAAAAGTTTTTCATATCCTTTATACAATGAACATTGTTCGAGATAAAGTTGCTTATAAACAGTTTCGGAAGTTTCGGTCTTTTTGAAGGATGTAAGAGTGAAGTTAATAATGTGGTTGAGGAGGTTCCAAGGTGGAAGTACAGTTATCAATTGATCATCATTAACAGTCAAAATCTATGCCTGCAGTGTCAAAGTGAGGACGTATTCTGATACCAAAAGGAGAAATTTCTGTCGGTTTGTTGGAGTATTTAAGTGTAAATAATGGGTTTAGAACACAATCATAAGCGGGATTTTCAGGATTTGCTTTAAGTTTGAGAAAATAATTCATGGCGAGCTAGAGCCTGCGGATATCCAAGGGAGGTTCGCCAGCCTCAGCGTAAAGACTTTCATTCGGTGAAGTGTGAAACGCCTCCAGACAGATCCGAAGACCTTGATGATGGATTGGATCCAAGGCTTTCAAATAGGCTTTCCTAGCAGAACCATAAACGATGCTACCATAATCCAATTTAGTGCGTACCAGGGAACGATAGAGGAGGAGCAAAGTTTGCTTGTCTGCTCCCCAGTCTGTGTGGCTGATAACTTTCAAAACATTAAGACCTTCCTGGCAGCTGTCCCTCGGGTATATAATATATGGCAGAAAAGTAAATTTGCTGTAAAAAAATAATACCCAAACATTTTACTTGTTTAGAAACTTTGATGGGTTGGTCATAAACATGGAAAGAGGGGTTCAAAACCTGGTTCTGTTTGCGATGAAAATGAATGCATTCGGTTTTAGAAAGCGAAAATTGGAAACCGTTGTCTTCTACCTACCCCTGAATTTTATCTATGCAAAGCTGAATTTGACGCTCCACCCCAGCCAAGGTTTTACCCTTAGCCGGCAAGCCTGGAATATGCCTTACAGAAGAACAAGAAGTATTGGATAGATGACAGAGTACTGCTCAGACCTTTACAACCACACACCAAATGGATACATCAGTTCTAGCATGTCCCTAGAACAGAGAAGAAGAAGAAATCCTCCCCATTCTCAGAGAAGAAGTTGAGGCAGCAGGAGTGGACAACATACCTGCAGAATTCCTTCAAGCAGGAGGAGAAGAGATGATTATCTGTAACAAGATCTGAGTGGGGAGTAGCTTACAACATGGACCCAATTGCTAATTGTCATCACTCTTTCTAAAAAGGGTAACCTTCAGGAGTGTAAACATTCCCGTACCAGCAGCCCCATCTGCCATCCCAGCAAAGTCCTCCTGAAAATAATACTCAACAGATTGAAACCCCAAGCAGAACAAATCATAGCTGAAGAACAAGCAGGATTCAGTGCAGGGCAAAGTACCACTGAGCAGATTTTCAACTTCAGAATAATCTACGAAAAATACCTACATCACCAACATCTATATCATGTGTTTGTAAACTTCAAGAAATGACCGAGTCTGGCATGCAGCTCAGTGGGCAACCATGAGAGTGTACAACATCATCCCTAACATTATTGAAGTCATAAAAAGCCCATATGACAAGGCTACCAGTGCAGTCCTCCACAACAGCACAATCGGGAACTGGTTCAGAACAACATCTTACTGGAGCGCATCTTGTTAGATGCCCTTACAGATCACAAAGGTACTATACTGTGGTTAGTGACCTCAATGTTGCTATCCCCTTGCCCTCTCCCCATTACAAAGATGTTCGCAAGTTGCGAGCTGTAGGTCGTGAAGCCTTGAAGCGCGACCTCGGTGAGGTAGTGAATCCGGATTTGTGTTCCTTTGTGGAACAGCTGGAGGCCACACTGAGGGACGCGCTAGATAGGCATGCCCCTATCTCCAGGCGTAAGGTTAGGGTACACAAGTCAGAACCATGGTACAGTGCTGTTGAAGATGAGCTCAATGAAGCCAAGAGGCAGCGTCGTCATGCTGAGAGGAGATGGTTGAAGAGTGGTCTCACAGTGGGCAAACAAATTTACACTGCTGCCAAGCGACGAGTAATGCAAATTGTCCATAGGCCAAGTCTGCTTTCTTTAGTGATCAAGTGGCCAACAGTGAGACTAGCAAGCAACTCTTCTCGGTCTGTGACCGCCTCAGAGGCAAGGAAAAAAGTAGCGCTCTACCTACCACTCACCCACCTTGTGACTTACAAGATGTCTTTTGTCATTTTTTCACCAAGAAAGTCGCTGATATAAGCTATGAACTTGATCATGATGCTGGTGTGCAGACAAATGTAGATGCATTGCCAACTGTTTTAAATTATGTACTGTTTGACCATTTTGAACCAGTTTCTGTTAATGAAGTCAAAGAGGTCATTAAAAAATCTAAACCAACCACTTGTTCCATTGATCCCATTCCCACTCCTCTCTTCCTTGACCCTCTTCTCCCAACAATAACACACATTGTCAGTGAGTCTCTGTCCACCACTACTGTTCCTGCACCTTTTAAGACGGCAGTTGTCAAGCCACTGCTCAAAAAGCCCAGCCTAAATCAGAATGAACTAAAAAATTACAGACCAGTATCTAATCTAGGCCCAGCCTAAATCAGAATGAACTAAAAAATAACAGACCAGTATCTAATCTATCATTTTTGTCCAAGGTTACAGAAAAGTTGGTATTGAAGCAGTTAGTGAGTTACTCTCATACTTCAGTGCTTCAGATTGTTTTCAGACATCATGGGCCCAATGACCCATGGCCATGCAAAATGATGGGTCAATTTTGAAAAAGATGGGTCATTGACAATCGAAGGTATCTGTATCGTATGTTCACCTAGTCCTTCTTGAACAGATATCGCCTGCGTTTTTCCGCCCACACCTGCACTGCACTCATAAAGTGCAGACAGACCAAGGATCAAGACAAGTTGGCGATTTTTATGTTGCGCCAGGCTGGCGCATTCACGTTGACTGTTACGCGCCATTCTGATAAAATATGCGCCAATGGCGCGGGCGCTAAAACAATCTGAAGTACTGATACTTGCAAAGCAACTCTTTTCTCAGTCCCCATCAGTCAGCCTATCGCACCTCTCATAGCACCGAGACAGCATTACTCAAAATTATAGGTGACATTCTGCTTGCTCTGGAAAAAAACAACTTATCTCTTCTAACACTTCTTGATCTATCGGCTGCCTTCGACACTGAGAACCACAATATTCTGTTCGAAACTCTCGAGTCGCAGTTTGGAGTTTCATGGAATGCCTTGGCCTGGTTCAAGTCACACCTCCAAGGTCGTACGCAAACTGTCAGCATTGCTGAGGTGCTCTCAAAGAAGGAAAATTTGACATGTGGTGTGCCGCAGGGGTCAGTTCTTGGACCGATTCTCATTGTGTTGTACACAAAGCCTTTGCTCAAACCGATTCAAAAACATGATGTAACTGTTGAAGCTTTTGCTGACGATACTCAGCTTTTAAAATCAAGTCTTCCGGTACAAATCGATGCCAATGTCCAGACTGTACAGAATTGCATTTCTGATATCCGATCCTGGATGAAACAAAACAAGTTAAAACTTAATGATGATAAAACAGAGGTTCTCCTGTTCAAAAAGACCAGAACTGCCTTAGCTTGCACCTTGCCTACCACTGTAAGTGTAGGAGAGCATGAAATCTCTTTCTCTCAGTCAGCTAGAAATCTTGGCTTTTTTATGTCGAGTGATTTCCATATGCACAAGTTTGTAAATCAACATATTCTGCCTTGCGTCAGATCAGCTCCATTCGCTGCTACTTAACCCTTCAAGCAACCATCACCTTAGTCTGTGCTTTAGCCTTGTCTAGGCTAGACTATTGTAATGCCCCACTGGCTTCCTGCCCGAATTATCTCATGGACAAACTTCAAAAAGTCCAGAATTGTGCTGCTAGGCTAGTCTTCAGGGCAAAAAAGCGCGATAACATCACTCCACTACTCCGTAAGATTCATTGGCTACCCATAGACTGATAGAGGCCCGCATTAAATACAAACTGTCCGTACTGTGCCACAATTTCTTCTCTGGAACCTGCCTTTCATACCTGTCAGATCTGCTGTCTGTCTATCATTCTATGTCCCTTCTCGCACTCTTCGCTCTTCTTCTGACTCTCGCACACTTTGCATGCAAAAAACCAACACCAAAATGTACGGAGAACGGGCATTCACCTATTGTGCACCCAGACAATGGAACACTCTTCCAGCCAACATTAGACACAAGCAGACCACGCCCTCATTCAAGCAAGCTCTAAAATCTCACCTCTTCAAACTCTACTAGTAGTACTATCCTGACTAAATCCTTAATTCTATAGACCCTATCCGTAGCTCATATTTGTTCTGCTTTTGGCTATGCTTGAGGATTTGCTGTGATTGTGATGACTTGTTTGCAGAAAGTTACCTTTATGTATTTTTTTATTGTGTGTGTGTGTTTTGGGTTTTTTTGATTGTATAATTTCTAATGCAATATTGTAAGTTGTTTCATGTTTGTTTCTTTCTTTTAATGTAAAGCGCTATGCTCTTGTCTATAAAAAGACAAGTAATAGCGCTATATAAATGTCCATTATTATATTATTACAATCACTGAATCAGCATAGGGGGTAGAGCAATCTCCAACCTCCATTTTGCGGATGACATTGATGGATTGGTTAGAGAAGAAAAAGAACTTGAACAGCTGGTACAGAGGCTTGACACCACCTTTGGAATGAAAATAAGTGCAGAGGAGACCAAAATGGCCAACAGCACCAATGGCATCAGCACGGACATCAGTCCAAGGCCAATCCCTCAACAAGGTGCATAACTTCAAATATTTAGGAGCCATTGTAGCAGACAATGGGTTTTGACAGGATCGCACAAACAACTGCTGCCCTGGTGAGGTTGAAGTCCATTTGGAAAGACAGAACCATCAGTCTACATTCCAAGATAAAACTGCTGCGCTCCCTTGCAATCTCCATCTTCCTATACGCTTGCAAAACATGGACCATCACAGCATACCTACAATGAAGAATACAAAGCATGGAGATGAAGTACTAGAGAAGATTTCTGGGTATTCCCTATACCCAGCACATCACCAACGATGAAGTCCAACACAAACCATTGGACAACACGATGACATGCTCATAGTGATGAAGAAAGGTCACCAGAGCATCAGGCCTGTCAAAATCCATCCTGCAAGGCATGATGCAAGGAGGCAGAATAGGTAGACAGAAAAAGTGGGAGGACAACATTTGAGAATGGACTGGCTTGACACTGAGCGAAGCCATGAGGGTTGCCAAGGACAGAGTTATATTGAGTACGCTGGTTAAACGATTATCTGTGGTGCCCCAACAACTTTCGAGTTACGGGATAGGATAGGATAGTAGAAGAACCTCCTGTAGACCGTAGTTACATTACATTATTATTGCTTTAGGTCCAGCGATCCTACCATAGTTAGGGCCTGTTCAAAAGATAAGTAGAACGAACACACACACACACACACACAAACCACACACACAAGTTTCTTCAACATATTATTGAAGTTGGCTGCCTACAGCAAAGAAGAAGAAGTTCATTAGAATATGTCTGGTCAAAAACCAGTTTATAACGTCAATTTCAAATTGACGTCATAAACTGGTTTGTGACCAGGACAAGTGAGGAACGCCGAAACAACTATACTATACTATACTATACTATATACTATACTATCTTGTCTTCTTGTCTTGCCGTGTTCGCCCACAATCAATCGTGTTGATCATTATGGCATTTGAGAGGAAGATTTTGTACGCATGTCAAGTACGGATACGGAGCTAATAACATTTAAATCGTGCCGCTACATAAGAAATGTGAGTGAAGGGGGGAAATGCTGGTGAAATAAGGGTAAGGAGACTGGGGGGGGGATGGCGGGTGGTACATGGTGTGTAGGAGGGGAGGGGGGGGGGGACTGGGGGGTTTTACTGGGAGACTCCCGACACCAAGGTGTCAGCAGCCAGAGCCTCCAGTGCCTCACTGTTGAGGGCATTCCAGTCCTTTATGGTTCGTGGCAGAAAAGAGGCGGCTCTATATTGGGTCCTGCACGAGACTTGCTTGTACTGCTTGTTGTGGCTGCGGCGTTGGCGCGATATCGCCTGTTCCACTTTTCCATTGATGATGGGGCAGTTCACAGTGCCACTAGTGATCTTGCGCAGCATCTGAAGGCGTGCAGTGCGACGTCGATCCTCCAGGGACGGCCACCCCAGTGACTCCAGCATGTCCCTAACACTCGATGTGTTGTGATAGCGGTTAGTAGCAAACCGGGCGGCGCGTCTCTGAACTGCTTCCAGTCTGTCGATACTATCCTATACTCGATGTGTTGTGATAGCGGTTAGTAGCAAACCGGGCGGCGCGTCTCTGAACTGCTTCCAGTCTGTCGATACTATCCTATCCTATACTATAGTAATACCATTGGGTGGTGATGCACATTAGAACAATTACCGTCCGCTGGACCTAAAGCAATAGTAGTAGCACGTAGGGACTAGATCATGGTGATCATTAAGCCTCACGGCTTATTTAATGTCCCATCTTTAGCACATATATTTCAGGTCTGATTTAAGCCGGCTCAAGACGCTCAACTATCAAAATCGTAAAATTTCTTGTGCATCAATAAGATTTTTGAAACTGTTTAAAGTGTTTGCCTGTTTAATATTTTGTGGAAGTTGTTCCATAGAGGTGCAACTCTATTACTAAAACTTGTAAGAGTATGTTTTCTAAAATTAGTACGGCTATAGATGCTTAATAAATAATTTGTTAACAGAATTTCTTGTTATATCAAATTTGTTTAGTTCAAAAAATTTGTTAGTATCTAATTTATCAATGTTATTGTTATTTAAAATTTTATAAGCTTGTAAAGTTGTATTAGGTCTCCTCTCACTCTTCTGGCTTTTAGGCTTGGCAGACAATGAGACATATTCACATAATGATTCCAGTCTGTCTCTGTAAGAAATATCTTTCAGTCCCGGAACCATTTAATATTGCCATATTCGAGAAGAGGTCTAAGTAAGTTTAGTAACCAAGGACTTGTAAAGTTGTACAAATGATGATCTATCTAGATAAAATCACATTGGAAGTGAAAAGACGTTAAAATAATTAATAATTTTTTTTTTTATTGAATTGAATTGAATTGAATTTCTAGATACAAGAATTAAACATCGCCGTATAATCATGTAATGTAATGTAGAACAATTACAAAATGCACAGAATATACAATAAAGTCTTCATATGATATTAATCAGCGACAAACCTCCTCTCTCCTTACTTGTCAACTACTTGCGCTATAACTTGCCCTAACCTAACTACTTTGTGGAGAAATACACACTTCGTTATACCTTTATTAGAAATTATCAGTTCAAAGATAATGATGAATACAGATATTGTTCATGGTACATTACCCAATGAGTTGTTGAGTGTTTTGTTGTTGTTGCTGTTTTTAAACAATTATTTTTAGTGATGAAACACTAAAGACAAAACACTGAGAATTATATTTACACAAATTAATTTATTACAAAGGCTTATCCCAATATAGACACGAGAATTACGTTTTGTACCATTTGGGAATTTCAAAAGAGATTTCATGGAAACATTGATGCTGAAGATGTGAAGACTGTCAAGAAGTTTAGTTCTCGCCTTTTCACGATGATCATGGAACCTTCAGATAATCTCGCAGATCAGTCGTCTGTGAAACAGATTACCGATATCCCCGAGGAAATATTGGAGTTAATTTTTATTCATCTCTCACCGTATGCAGACATGAAGAATGTCATGATTGTGTGCAAACAGTGGCATCGTGTTTTATCAGGTTAATAATAGTACTTAGTCATAATGCGTAGCTGAGGCTTACATTCGTGGAGAGGCCCGGGGATTACGTTCCACTAGTGGAGAGGCGAACGTAAGCCTCGGTTAGCCGCAGCTACGCAATGTGATTAGTAGTAGGACAGTAGTGGTATTAAATAACTAATATGTTCTGCGCTTTTTTGGAATCTGGGCATTTTTGGAATTAATAGTATTATAGAAGGGGCTGCCCATTGTTTTTAATTCCAACATTGGCCGCCAGGGTTAGGGTTAGGACCTAACCCCAAATCTTTCCGTAACCCTAACCAGAACCCTATCCAATGTTGGAATTCCAAAAATGTGCAGGCCAATTCTAGAATTGCGCAGGCCTGCGCAAATTCTAGAATTGCCCAGATTCCAAAAAAGCGCAGAACATTGGGACCACAATGACAATGCATATAAATATAATAATAATATATATATTATATATGTTCCGCGCTTTTTTGGAATCTGCCATTGCAGAGAGCAAAATGTAAACCAACTGAAAGCCAATTTTTAGTACATTGATAAAAGGACGTCCTCTTGACTATCGCCGGCCTTGCAAAGCAATGTGTTAAAGTGCATTGCATTATAGAGGCTGTCACAGCTTGCTTGGACTGCAACTAAAGAGCGAATTTTAGCATTGTGGCTGTGCAGGGCTTATCTCCAGTAGCTGGGGATTTCACGTGTATAGAGGGAGAATAAAGATTTGCCATCTGTGTCATTTGCTTTTGTGTCATTCATATTTTTCGTGTTTTTTTTTTTACATATTGTCATAACAGTTTTTAAACAGTATATGATTTATAAAGAAAAAGAGATTGTGGATTTTAGATAATTATAATAATAAAGCTTTGCATGTTTTATAGTCTTACGGTGAGTAATCATCATATTTTTGTACACATTTTATGTGACAATTGGAACATGTTTGAATGCGTGCCATCTTTTTTCTTTCTTTCTTTTAATTTTTAATGCACTCATAAATTTTATACTGCTTGTTTCATTCTCAATTTATATGCAGGGCTGATTGTCAAACTGCAACGCAACTTTCATCAGATGTTGCGGTCAAGTCAGATGAGATGGGAATACGTGAGCAATGATCAGAAAATGAGTATCACAGATCGACACTCACACAGTGCTTGCTACTTTAAGCAATCCATGTACATATTTGGTGGCTGCTCCTCCACAAGTACCACTTTCAATGACCTTTGGCGCTTCGATCTTGCTACTCGTCAGTGGGTGCGGCCACTTGCCATGGGTGAGTTTTCAGTTTACAATAACAAGTCTACAAGTACAAGAACATTAGTGTTTGTTTTTCTGTAGCTGGTGGCAAAAATGACCTTTGTTCTGGGTACACCATCATGCCACAGAGGTCTGAAACCTAACCAAACCCTGTGGCATTGATAATCAATAGACAGCTGCGCCTGTGGCTAAACCATTCTATTCATTTTAAGAGCTAATGTGTTCACTAAGAACGAAGATTACTGCTGTGCAGTTTCTATAATGATCATGTATAGTTTATATTGGTATTGTTTCCAGTCAATTAAATCATTTTGCATTCATTCTGCGAGGGTTGAAAATATATCTTGGTTACATTGGTTAGACTAGAAAATTGTTTACCAGTTGACATCCTGATGTTTCCAGGAACTTACCCTTCCCCCAAAGCATGTGCAACGATGGTTGTGTACAGAGATTCCTTGGTTCTGTACGGAGGATGGAGCAGGCCAACACCAATGCCTCTGCATCAAGTAATGTACTTTTTGACTCGCATGCGTGTAGCAATGTATGTACTCACACCCACCCCCCAACCTACCACCACCCCACTTCCCTTCATCCATCCCACCCCTACAAAAGAAAATCCAAATATCTACTTATCTATGTGAGATGAGTCGTAAATAGACTGTCAATCGGTGCTAAACTTGCAAGAACCTATTTCATGTTTTACAATCAAACTATAAGACCTCAGACGTGACCAGTGAATGAATGACCAATTTTGCACAGACTTTTTTCTTGTTATTGATATTGAATATTATTGACGCATGATACATATGGGCAAGGCTCTGAAATAGCATTGGACTCAATTTTTGTTGGGACTGTTACTTTGCAAGGAAGCTTTCTCGTTGCACATCATTATTTGAAACAAAATATAATATGAATCTGGCAGAGAAAGGGTCGTTCTTCATTTTGACGTCAAGGACGGATCGATAAACCACGTCAAAGATTAGAAAATTGATGATGGCTGACGTAACGATCAGCAGTTTCCGTTACACTTTTTGTGACATCCTAAACAGTGTGTTCGGTATTTGACGACCGGCATAAAATTGCTTCATAGAATATCCGAAAGTAAAGGTACAAAAAAAAATTTTATTAAAAAATCGGGTCGTATTCTTTGGAGATATGCGTCAAAATCGCCAACTTCTGAGTTCTATCCTATCCTATCCTGTAACTTGGAGTCGGAGGTCGTATGGGCACCACAGATGATCGTTTAACTAGCGTACTCCATCTTTCTCTGTCCTCAGCAACCCTGATTGCTTCGCTCAGTGTCAAACCAGTCCATTCTAGAATGTTGTCCTCCCACCCCTTTTTTGGTCTCCCTCTTCTTCTACCTCCTTGCACTGTGCCTTGCAGGATGGTCTTTGCAAGACCTGATGATCTGGTGACTTGGCCATACCATCGGAGTTTCCGTTTTTTCACCACTGTGAGCAGGTCATCGTGTTGTCCAATGGCTTGTGTGATGGTCTGTCGGATTTCGTCTTTGGTGATGTGCTGGGTATAGGAAATGCCCAGAAGTCTTCTGTAGCACCTCATCTTTATGCTTTGTATTCTTCGTTGTAGATCTGCTGTGAGGGTCCATGTTTCGCAAGCATATAGGAAGATAGAGATGACAAGGGAGCGCAGCAGTCTCATCTTGGAATGTAGACTGATGGTCCTGTCTTTCCAAATGGCTTCAATCTCTCGCCAGGGCAGCAGTTTGTGCGATCCTGGAGAGGACTTCCTGTCAAGACCCATCGTCTGATACAATGGCTCATAAATATTTGAAGCTATGCACCTTGTTGAGGGATTGGCCTTGGACATTCATGTCCGTGTTAATACCATTGATGTTGTTGGTCATCATTTTGGTCTTCTCTGCACTTATTTCCATTCCATAGGCTCTGGAGGTGGTGTCAAGCCTCTGTACCAGCTGTTCAAGTTCTTGTTCCTCTCCAGCCAATCCATCAATGTCATCTGCAAAACGAAGGTTGGAGATTGCTCTACCCCCTATGCTGACTGTGCCTTTATGATCTGCTAGGGCATCTGACATGATGCGCTCTAGGAAGATGTTGAAGAGTGTTGGAGAGAGTAGGCATCCCTGACGCCCACCGATTGTTGTTCTGAACCAGTTTCCGATGGCGCTGTTGTGGAGGACTGCACTGGTAGCCTTGTCATACAGGCTTTTGATTCATACTTCAATAATATTAGGGCTGATGTTGTACACTCTCATGGTTGCCCAAAGAGCTGCATGCCACACTCGGTCAAACGCCTTTTTGAAGTCTACGAACACAGGATATAGATTTTGTAGATGTTGTTGGTGCTGTTGGTATTTCTCGCAAAATATTCTGAGGTTGAAAATCTGTTCAGTCGCACTTTGCCCTGACCTATGTTCGTGATTCAGCTTCAGGGCATATTAATCCACTCTGGTGTTATAATTCACTTTATTTCTTATGCTAATACATTTTGAAACATGAGTCTAGAACTTAATATAACCAATACAATAATAATAATAATAATAATATTGTAAGCCCTGGACTGGCCAGAGCTTATTTTTACATAAACGTTATTATTAATTCTTCCAAAACAATCTTTTTTCGTAATCCCTAAAACTTTTTATTCAAAACTGTGCAGAAAAATAGTTTTCATTTAAAATATAAATTGCTGGTAGAAGTTATCATTGTTTTCTCACTTGCTGTGTCTGCTGAGATTTGGGGTCCAATGCATAGCGGTAGACCTCACATGAAGTTATCAACTAGTTCGCAAGTTACGAACTTTGAGCAGTAGTTCGTAATGCATGAGCCAGTAGGCCGCACCTAAGTTTCCAACTACGGTAGTCCACATTGGAAGTGGACAACAAGCTTGAAGTTAGTAACTACGAGTAAGCAAACATGGCGTGAGTTCTTTGCTGTATGCAGCAAAATCACAGATTGCAAAGAAATCGAGTATTTAGAGACATAACACATCCATTTGAGTTGTGGAACACAATAGTCAAATTCTAAACAGATTCCGATTGCCGAGGCACATGATTTTAGAGCTAGCCAATGTTCAAAGTTACCAAAAATATTGACTATTGGATAATCATAGCAAAATCTTTAATTCATAGTCCTGTGTGACATTTTCTATAAAAATGACAATCATAATATTTCATACACAGTCATCGCATAAAGATGACTTTAAGTATGATATGGTTTACGTCACTTTGTTTTCCGATGTCAATATGTCATTATTTATTTATTTATTTTTAATGTGATTTGTTCTTATTTTTTCTTAATTAGTTTACTAACTAACTCAAATCAAGTTTTGTTGATATGTGGTTAATTAGTTTTTTTCCCCTCCCTCTAGCAATGTATCACTTCCTTCTTTTCCCTCCTTCCCACCCATCCCCCGCCTCAAACCCCATACTCCTTATTAGTCAACAATTACTTCAGTGAATAGACGTTAAAAGAAATAAACAAACATAAACAAACATACACATGCTGACGATTTATCTCAAGACCCATGCTGCCAACAGACCTCTTCCCATCCTTATCTTTTTACAAACATCGCCTGTCTTCGCCGAAGTGCTGATAGCAGTGTAATTTGGCCCATTCATAGTAATAAGAGAGAGTGACAATCTCTCTTTCGCAAAAATCTGCCTTTCGCTTGGTAGACTCCATATAACTCGCTTCATTTACATTTAAACAATTTTTGCTGTAGTTTAACATTATATGAGTGTATTTGGAGCACGAGGTCAAGGTTATCTCAAGGTCAAGAGCATAGAAAGATCAAAGTCAGTATTACTTTACATTTTAATGGCACTGTTGCATTTTTTTTTCTTCTGGGCAGTAATTTTCATTTTAAATTTTGCAAGTTCCATAAGGAGCATGTGAGTTATATGGGCTTTACCCTTCTAGTATTTGTAATATAAAGTAAGTTTAATGTGTAGTAGTATTACTATTAGTTGGCATATAAGTTTGTTTTTTGTTAATGCACAATAAATGTGTTGAGTTTGTGGTTACATTTTCCTTTGCAGGCACCACGGTTTTTCAGTGAGCTTCACATGTACACTCCAGCCACAAACCGATGGTCACAGATCATGGCAGTTTCCAATGACTCTCTTCACCGACTGGCTGGACACTCTGCATCCATTGTTGGGGATACTATGATTATCTTTGGTGGATCTCATGATCCTGGCACAGGGTAAGCCGACAGTAATTGGGCATTATTGACCCTTTTCAATAACATTTTAACCCACTCTCTACATAACATCATGGAAAAGTAAGATAATGAGTTACTGTCCAGTTTATAGAGCCTTCATAAATATTAGATTTTGAATAGAACAGGAAAATGTACACATATCCTCTGAGATGGGACTACTATTGCTACTGATTTATGGATCTCTTGAGTGATGTGATTATTGGTCTATACTGTGCAAACCTTGCGATTCTGTTTAGTTTGCGTGTGTGTGCAGAACAAAAGATGCATGTGAGGTAGGCATGAGATATTTTCTTGATTTTTGGTGGGATTTTCACTTGTGTTCTTTTGTTGCAGCTGCAATGATGTGTGGGTGTTTGATTTTGTGGAGACCGCATGGAAAAAGCCAACCATCATGGGCAAAAAACCCAATCCTCGATATGGACAGTCACAGGTTTCTGTTTCTCATATGCATTTATTTTGTCTCTCTTATTGAATATAATTCCATGAATCGTGAATAGTCCCAAAAGATTTTAAAAAAATAGTCTCTCTGAGATCTTGAAGGTCAAGGTCCTAAAAATATGGTCACCGTACAGTGGAATGGCTCTATATTTGACCTATAGTATGCATAACATCAGGTTATTTGATAAAACATGAGCAAGGTCAAGGTAATTGAAGATCAAAGTCATCTCAAGGTCACTGTTTTTTTTGCATAATACAACTTTTGCTGTTTATTTGATTGTTAGCGTCCATTTGTTGCCATTTAGTTTTTCTGGGCACTCATTTACTCACATGCATAGGGAGTCCATATACTCTAACACACACATTCCCCCACGTGCTCGGCTCCACGTGCCGGGGGTGGACCCCAGCCTCTCTCTGTCTGGATGACTAAGCTAGCCCAACCCTTTTTCTCCCTTTTTGTCTTGCTTCTGCCTTCCCGGCACTTTGACATGTTAGTGTAGCCGAGCGGCCATGACCTTGAGGACATTCACCCGAGCTGTTATTTTCATTTTATCCCTCAAAAGAGGGACATAAAAATATTTGCCCTGCAAGGCGGTGAAGCGTGGTTGGTAGTACTGGGTTGCCGGCTACTAGTGCCACGCACTCTTCTTGCATAACCCAATGGCATCCCCAAAGGATTCTGCAAAGCAGGAGCCACCCAAGGCTAGTCTAACCAAGAAATTCAAGTAGACAATTTCTCTCCCAAGCCTCAACCAGTCGCCTCAATTTCCGCTACAGATCCCACAGCTCAAATCGAACCATGTCCTCATGGTTTCCCCGTTCGCAACAGGTATGTCTGGAACCGACACTGACTATGCCAAGTCAGTCCACAAAACACTGCATTCAGCAGTTCGCAACATCCTGTTCCCGGTCGTTGCACCACTTGTAGCCACTTGTAGCCGAGCGGAGTATTTGACTCCCGTCTCTCAGCCGTGACCTTGAGAACATTGCTTCACCCGAGCTGTTATTTTTATTTTATCCCTCAAAAAAGGGACATAAAAATATTTGCCCTACAAAGCAGTGAAGCGTGGTTGGTAGTACCGGGTTGCCGGCTACTAGTGCCACGCACTCTTCTGCAAAGTCGCTGCCACCGACCTGCATAAAATGCCTGCCGACAATGTAGTCCCGCTCACCACCAAAAGCAGAAGGCGAATGGTCAGCCGGGGAGAACAAATGTCGTGTCGCCTTGTCCTGCATAACCCAATGGCATCCCCAAAGGATTTCGTTCCCTTTCTGTGTGCTCCAGCTCTCTGACTCTGACTCGTTCTCCCCTACTATTTGTGTGATAGCGTATTACAGGATCAAAGTACCACCATCCAAGTGTGATTTGTGGGTGTTGTTTTATGTTTGCCTGTTTGTTTGATCTTGTTTTTGTTTTTTTAATGTTTGTTTATTGATGTTTTTAATTTATAAACACAGTTTGTCCAACTTTGAGAATGAAATTCAACATGAATTGTTTAACATGCTGCAGATGTTCACTTGAGATTCCATGCTGACAAGCTTGATTAGTACATATTTTTCATTGAAATCTTATCTTTAGTGCTACAGCTTGTCGGTCAGCTTTAGTGAGACAATTTATGTTGACACAAAAGTAAATTGCTGCAGTTTGTTTTTGTTTATTGTAGATGTGATTTGTGTACAGAAAACACTGGACAAGGAGCACATACTGATTGTAGGTGGCTGTGGAGGGCCCAATCAGGTGAGACTACAAACACTATTTTTATTAACAAATTTATGCATAGCAATGTGAGTCTTTGTACTCTCCCACAAAAATAATTTTCCAGATGTTTGCAAATCTGTGCGAGATTAGTTCTAAATAGTCCAAAATTGATATCGGAAAAAAAAAGTCCGTCACCATCTGTCTGTGCAAAACTTTGAAGTGGCTAAGCACTCAGAGCCTATTTTAACTATCACAACCAAACTTGGTAAGAATGTGAATACCCATGAAACCTAAAACATGATCAGTGAATGAATGACTTCATTACAAGGTCAAGGTCACAGGGTCATCAAATGTTAATTTTTTAAAATGATAATTTTTCACAGAATTTCACTTTTTCTAGGTTATTAATACATGTACAGTGAACCCACGTTTATCATGGTAGATTGGTTCCGAGACCGGCCGCGATAACTGAAAATCTACGAAATAGACCCCATACTTAGTATTTATTTAACGTGTATTCGGACTTTTAAAACCCTCCCTTTATGTACTTTAAACAAAACACCCGTTACAGTAATGTACAGATATCTACAGTATGTACATACAGTACACAGGCACAAATGTTAAGCAATAAAACAGTAGACTATTGACGTCACCGAGGGTTTTCTCCGGTTTCCTCCCTCCATTCAATAATGGTACTGGACGCAGGCAATATAAAATGTCAAAAATAAAAAATTTGATTTTCTTTCCATCTTCCAATAGCGATCTTCCTGCCTTTACACCACCTGTTTGAGTGATGGATGTGTATTTGTTGTAAGTGTGAGGGTGGATGAGACAGGTGAGCGTGTATGTTGGTACAGATCACCGAGCTTTGAGCCTGATTGATTTGGAGAAAGGCGCGTATATAGCATCCAGTATGAGTATTATTATTATTATTACTGTACAATCGTTTATTGGATATATTTTTTCATACAATATAATGAAAAAAAAAAGCGCAAATGTCGAACCGCAAAGTAGCAAGGGTTCACTGTATTGAACTTATGATTTTTTTATGCATAATATATATTAATGAGACACACATACTATGCAAATTTGGTCAACCTCACTTCAAGGTCACTGGAGCTGTTCAAAGTAGGTTTGTATAGGTACTTTAAAGTTACCTTGACCCTAAACTGTGAGAGATACAAAGTCCAAACTTGTTGAATTTAGAGGTGATAGATTGATCGTTCATATATATTCCGGTTTTGAACAAAATGTTCTGCGATGAATTCAACAGCCTTACCTTGGAATGGAGACTGATGGTCCTGTCTTTCCAAATGGGCTTCAACCTTTTCAGGGCAGCAGTTGTTTGTGCGATCCTGGAGAGGACTTCCTGTTGTGACCCATTGTCTGATACAATGGCTCCTAAATATTTGAAGCTATGCAATGTGTTGAGGGATTGGCCTTGGACTTTGCAGTCCATGTTGATGCCATTGGTGTTGTTGGTCATCATTTTGGTCTTCTCTGCACTTATTTCCATTCCATAAGCTCTGGAGGTAGTGTCAAGCCTCTGTACCAGCTGTTCAAGTTCTTGTTCCTCTCCAGCCAATCCATCAATGTCATCCGCAAAACAGAGGTTGGAGATTGCTCTATCCTGTATGCTGACTGTGCCTTCGTGATCTGCAAGGGCATCTGACATGATGCACTCTAGGAAGATGTTAAAGAGTATTGGAGAGAGTAGGCATCCTTGATGCACACCAATTGTTATTCTGAACCAGTTCCAGCTGGCGGTGTTGTGGAGGACTGCACTGGTAGCCTTGTCACACAGGCTTTTGATGACTTCAATAATTTTAGGGCTGATGTTGTACACTCTCATGGTTGCCCACAGAGCTACATGCCAGACTCGGTCAAACGCTTTCTTGAAGTCCACAAACACATGATATAAATGTTGTTGCTGCTGTACGTATTTTTTGCAGATTATTCTGAGGTTGAAAATCTGTTCATTGGTACTTCGCCTGCCCTTAATCCTGCATGTTCTTCAGCTATGATTTGTTCAACTTGGGGTTTCAACCTGTTGAATATTATTTTCAGAAGGATCTTGCTTGGCTGGCTGATGAGGCTGATGGTGCGATTATTTTCACACTCCTGAAGGTTACCCTTTTTGGGTAGTTATGACAAGCGACTGGGTCCATGGTGTAGGCCACTCCCCACTCTGCCAGATTTTGTTACAGATAATGGTGAGGGCGTCAATCATCGCTTCCCCTCCAGCTTCCAGGAATTCTGCGGGTATGTTGTCCACTCCTGCTGACTTCCCCTTCTTTAGTGATTGCACTGCTGCCTCAACTTCTTCTTGGAGAATTGGGAGGGATTCTTCCTCTTCTCTGTTCTGGAAACATGCTCAGAGGTGCCAACCAGTACGGATTGACCGTATTTAATTCCGGCGAAGTGAATTAAATATGGAAATACGGTAACTTTTATAAAAATACGGAGGAAAAGTTGCCGATCTTTTTTTCTTTGCCAGCGGTGCTTCTGTACGGGTTTCTGGTCTCATAATAGTATTCCTGCACTCACTGAACGTCGCTGTGTTCAACAAGCTGATTTTCATGGTGATTTTAGAGTAAAACAAGTGTAGTGTTCAACAAGCTGATTTTTATCGTGATTTTAGAGGATTGAAAATAGCCTTCTGTTTCAGAGGGAAGCCTGTCATTACTTTATAGTGTCATAGGCTAGGTTTTGCGAGAAAAAAAAATACTGACAAGTGTTAAAAAACACTGACAAACGGGTCCGGAAATACTGACAAGAAGATTAGGGGGTTGGCACCTCTGCATGCTAGAACTGATGGGTCTCCGTTTAGTTTGTGATTGTAGCAGTACTCTGTCCATCTATCCAAGACTTCTTGTTCTTCTGTAAGGCATATGCCAGACTTGCTTTGGATCGTGAAGACCTTGGTCTTATAACACTTGTCAGCTACTTCATAGTCTGGTATGCCTTCTTGCTGTTGTTCTATTCAGACTGTTCTCTATTTCCTGGCATTGCTCTTCTATCCAGTTCTCGACTCCTTTGCTGTGTGCATGTCTTTTTGGATGTCATTGTTGATTTTTTGGTAGGCATCAGCTCCCTGTGAGGTGTTCTTTTTCTTTTTCATCTCTCTTCGTTTATCACACAGAGTTCCAAAAGTTCAGGTGTGATCCATGGTTTCTTCTTTGGGCGGTGCTTGCCAAAGATCTCAGTGGCGGCATCTGTCACAGCTGAGTTGAAGGTGGTGGTCATGGTGTTGACATCTACTTCACCAGCCCCCAAAATGAGCAATGGTGCAAATTTCCCTCCAATTGTGGCCTGAAATAGTTCTGCCACCTCCGGGTCTTGCAGTTTGTCCAGGTCGAACTTCAGTCTAGTGCACTTTTCTGTATTTACTCTCTTCAAGTGGAGCCGGAAAGACATCATCACGAGATCGTGGTCACTTCCGATGTCTGCTCCTGGAAAAGTGCGTGTCCTGCCAATGTTGATGCTTGATCTGAAGCGTTTCTTGACCATGACGTAGTCTATTTGGTTGTGATGCTCCCCGCCGGGACTGTGCCATGTCCATCGTCTGGAGTTTTTGGAGACCAAGCGTGTTTGCCAGTACCAGATTGTTGTATCTGGCAAACTCCAAGAGTCTCAGACCCCTGTCATTTGTCTCGTTGTTGCAGTGGGGTCCACATGTGTCTCCCCAGTTGTGGTGCGCATCTTGGCCAACCTTGGCATTCCAGTCGCCTTACACTATGACTACGTCCTTCTTCGGCACTTGGTCAAGGACCGCCTGTAGATTTTCATAAAAATCCTCCACTTCGCTGTCGTCATAGTCTGATGTTGGGGCATAGGCCTGGATGATAGTGATGTTGAAAGGGGCTGCTCTGCTTTCGGATGGTAATGAGTCTACTGGAGACTGGGCCGCAACCCATGACAGTGGCTAGAATGTTCTTGTGGACCAAGAATCCAACGCCGTGTTTGTGCCTGTCATCTCTACCGCTGAAATAGAGCTTGTGGCCTTTGTCGGTCATTGTTTCACCTAGGCCTTTCCTGCACAGTTCGCTGATGCCTAGAACGTTCCATCGATAGTGGTCCAACTCGTGGGCCAGTTCTTCTAATTTTACTTCCGCAGTTATGGTCCTGACATTCCAGGTTCCTATGACGATGTTGTTTTTCGTGCGGAACTTGCTAAATTGTCCATCAGTAGCATACTTAACACCTCCGTCCTGGTGGCCAACGGAAGGCGCGGTCCTTGAGCCGGGCGACGACCGATCCGTTATGGAATTAGTGGATAGTGTCATCATGTAGTGTGTCTTGGGCAAAAAAGACCTGGCTGTGCCCAATCCTCTCCAGGCTGTTGGCCATAGCCGAAATCCACGAATACAGTGTGGCTCGCCTTGGCCCTGAGCACGTGGTCGTTGAACCTGTAGTAACGTGAAGTTCCTCCACCCTGGCCGGTGACTTCTTTCTAGAAGACTTTCTCCCAGTGATGCCGTGCTAACATCACCCCTGTTAGTCGCCTCTTTCGACACGCCGGGAAACGTTGGGTCTATTCTGTATACTGCCCGAACCCACAGGGCCACCAAAATTAGCAGAGGTGCAAATTTCCCACCAATTATGGCTTTGAATATTTCTGCCACCTTCTTGTCTTGCAGTGTGTCCTGGTTGAACTACAGTCTCCAGCACTTTGCTGTGTTTACTCTCTTCAAGTGGAGCCGGAAGAACATCATCATGAGATCATGGTCACTTCTGATGTCTGCTTCTGGAAAAATGAGTGTCCTGCCAATGTTGATGCTTGATCTGAAGCGTGTCATGATGTAGTCAACCTGGTTGTGATGCTTCCCGCCATGTCCATCATCTGGATTCTTTTTTTAGACCAAGCGTGTTTGCCAGTATCAGATTGTTGTATCTGGCAAACTCCAAGAGTCTCAGACCTCTGTCATTTGCATTTGTCTCGTTGTTGCAGTGGGGTCCACATGTGTCTCCCCAGTTGTAGTGCGCATCTTGGCCAGCCTTGGCATTCCAGTCATAAGTGTATATTGAGCCAGATGTCAGTGTCATCTCCAGATCAAGAGCATAGAAATATTAAAGTCGGTATTACTTTGCATCTTGGTGTCACCATTTCTTTTTTTTTTCTGGGCATTAATTTTCATGTTAAATGTCGCAAGTTTCATAAGGAGCATTTGAGTGGTATGGGCTTTGCCCTAGTTTTTACGTTATCTGATATTCTTCTGTCTTGTTTTGTTTTTTAACCTTACTGATTATGTTGAGTTGCTGTGCGCTAAACCTCAGCTTGTGACATGTGTGTGTTAAGTTCGTTCTATTCCATCAACTCCAAAGTGATTTGTGTGGTTAGATTTTTTTTTTTACCAAAAAGCAGGGTTCGTACGCGGTTGGGAAAGTTGGGAAAGTTTGGGAAAACTGAGGTACCCTTTTCCCAGTTGGGAAAGTCTGGGAAAATTGGCATCAGGTTGGGAAAGTTTGGGAAAATTCGTTTTGGTTGGAGGAACAACGAAGCTTAACGTCCTATTGCATCAGCGTTAAGGACGGTCACCACGTCGCCACCCTGACAACAGTGATTATCATCATCATATCAAAGATGAGATCCTACGGATCTCTTGGAGGAACAACGAAGCTTAACGTCCTATTGCATCAGCGTTAACGTAGGGATTTTGTTTTTTTCATACATGTCAAACACATGCACTGACCATAAAATTTTGCATAAAGAAAAACGTATTTTTCTATCCAAATCCATAAGAAATTTTCATAATACTTAGTTTTGACCTTTTTTAAAATTGTTATAATTATTTGTTAACATTCATTATTCAATTTATTATAGCATACAATTTTGAAAATAAAGAAAACTATCTTTGAAATCTTAATTTTTTTAGGGGACGGTTTTTGAATTACCTCCCTTTTCTGGCAGATTGGGTTTTTTTTCACAGTAAAGACCTTTAAAGATTTTAATATTTTTTAAATTTTTTAAAATAATATTTTAGTTACTTTCTTAAATTCAAAGCTATTAAATATTTTCTTTCTTATTCTCTCGGAATCTGTAATGTCTCATTTACAATTACATGCTCAAAAACCACCATCAAGAATGGGGCAACTGAAAAGGCTTGTCAAACTTTTAAGATGGAATGCCGTGATTTTCTCCTGGCTATAGTTAAAAAGATCATGGACAAAGCCCCAATTAAATATCAAATTGTTAGAAATTTAGCATGGATGAGTCCTACGCTGCTTCTGTCAGAAGAAGGCTTGTCTAAATTTGAAACAACTGGAGCTGTTACTAAGAATTCTATTTGATGCTGGAAGAGTAAAAGAAGTCAACTGCGATCAAATCAAGTCCCAGTTCAGGCGATTTCGTGAAAGTGTGCTGTCAGAAAACAGCATACTACAGTTTCAAAACTTCGACCCAAGCAATGACCGAGTAGATGAACTGTTTTTCAAACATCTGGCTGGTCGAAAGGAGTTCTCTCTTCTCTGGGATGTAGTCCAGCAGCTGCTGATCCTCAGCCATGGCCAGGCGACAGTAGAGAGGGGGTTCAGCATTAACAAGATGACCATAGTGGAGAACCTAAAGAAAAATAATCTAGTTGCCAGGCGGCTGGTGTTAGATAAAATAAGGAGAGCTGGTGGCCCTGACAAAGTTGCAGTAACTAAAGAGATGCTGGTATATGCATCTTCATCTAGGAGTAAGTACCATGCCTATCTGGAGGACGAGAGGGAGAAACATGCCACAGAGATGAGAGCACAAAAAAGAAAGGCTGCGACTGAGGAGGTGGATATGCTTAAGGCTAAGAGACAGCGCCTTCAAGAGGACATCACTAGTTTGGAGGCTGCAGCTAAGGCTGATGAAGCGGAACGACTTAGTGCTCTATCTCTGCTCTCTCAATCTAATGCCCTGAGACGAAGGGCAACTAAAAAGAAGGCTGAAATAGCCAGTGTAAATAAAGACATAGCGGAAAAGAGCCAGGCTCTCCTACAATGTCTGTGATGAGTATGATGTTGACTATGTAAATTGTTTTTATAATTTTAAGCTTACTGCAAATAACACAAGACATTTTTCTTAAGCTTTTTTAAAAAGATTTTTTAAATCAATAATGTTTTGGATTAAATGAAAGTTTCTATCTAATATAACCATGACTTTCATTGTGATTGTGATCTTGTAAATTTTAAGCTTACAGTATATAAAACTAGACATTTTTATAATTATTTTTTTTTAAATTTGTTTGAATGTTTTGGATTAACTCATTAAGTGAAAGTTTGGTGTATTTTAAGCTTACTGCAAATAAAAAAAAGAAATTTCCTAAAGCTTTTTTTTAAAAATTAATTTGTTTCGATATCTGATCTTTATTATATGCCGACTATGGTTGGGAAATTTTACTCATGGGTTGGGAAAAGGTTGGGAAAAGGTTGGGAATTTTGTTTTGTTGATTCAGTACGAACCCTGAAAAAGAGATTTACTGGATGTTTATTTTATGAAACAGTGTTCCTTTTAGCTGATCAACTTGCTAACATGGCTGCCACTTTGTAACAAATGCAGTTTGTAACTAGGATAAATGGGTTAACGTGCGTGTCTCTAGATGCAGTTTGTAACTAGGATAAATGTGTTAACGTGTGTGTCTCTAGCCAGGGAATGTGTTCTGTTACTAAGATAAATGGGTTAACATGCGTGTCTATTGCCAGGGAATGTGTTCTATAACTAGGATAAATGGGTTAACGTGCATATCTCTAGCCAGGGAATGTGTTCTGTAACTATGATACATGGGTTAACATGCGTGTCTTTTGCCAGGGAATGTGTTCTGTAACTAGTATAAATGGGTTAACATGCGTGTCTTTTGCCAGGGAATGTGTTCTGTAACTAGGATAAATGGGTTAACATCATATCTCTAGCCAGGGAATGTATTCTGTAACTAGGATAAATGGGTTAACATGCATGTCTTTTGCCAGGGAATGTGTTCTGTAACTAGGATAAATGGGGTAATGTGCATGTCTCTAGCCAGGTAGTGTGTTCTGTAACTAAGATAAATGGGTTAACATGCATGTCTATCCAGGTAATGTGTTCTAGGGTAAATGGGTTGGTGCCTGTCTATAGCCAAGTAATGTGTTCTGTAATTAGGATAAATGGGTTAACGTGCATGTCTCTAGCCAGGTAATGTGTTCTGTAACTAGGATAAATGGGTTAATGTGCATGTCTCTATCCTAGTAATGTGTTCTGTAATTATGATAAATGGGTTAACATGCGTGTCTCTGGCCAGGTATGTGTTCTGTAACTAGAACAAATGGGTTAACCGGTGTGTCTCTAGACAGGTAATGTGTTCTGTAACTTGGATAAATGGGTTAAGGTACCTGTCTCTAGCCAGATAATGTGTTCTGTACATTGACTGTGTTGTCCTATTAGTCTTTAATAGAATTACAAAATGATCATTTAGAAGTGTCTGTTGCCTTTACTATTTAGTGTTGACATGGCTTTGACACTATTGCGTATGTTTCAGACGTTAAACGATGCTTGGCTGCTGCTCATGACGGGTGAGGAATGGCTGTGGGAGGAGGTCACTCTTGCTGGCCAAGAGTTCTGCCCTGCTCAAATGTGGTGTCATCCAGCCTGCATGGTATGCAGCTTCTAGTTTGGACATATAGAGTTTGCTTTGCATATTATCTTATATTGATATTGAAATGATTGTTTGATGCATAATAGAAATCATCTCCATCTTCCTATATGCTTGCGAAACATGGACCCTCACAGCAGATCTACAACGAAGAATACAAAGCATGGAAATGAGGTGCTGCAGAAGACTTCTGGGCATTTTCTATAACCAGCACATCACCAACTACGAAGTCCGACAGACCACCACACATGGACAACACAATGACCTGCTCACAGAGGTGAAAAAACTGAAATTCTGATGGTATGGCCACTTCACCAGATCATCAGGTCTTGCAAAGACCTTCCTGCAAGGCACTCTGCAAGGAGGTAGAAGAAGAGGGAGACCGAAAAAGAGGTGGGAGGACAACATTTGGGAACAGACAGGTTTGACACTGAGCGAAGCCAATGAGGGTTGCTGAGGACAGAGAAAGATGGAGTACGCTGGTTAAACGATCATCTGTGGTGCCCCTACGACCTCCGAGTTACAGGATAGGATAGGATAAAAATCAGTTCATGTGGATGACCTTGATCCTGGACTATGAGAGATGCAAAGTCCAAACTTGTATGTAAAGATCATAGAAAGAAAAATAAAGAAAGAAAGGATTGATCTTTCACATATGTGATGTTTTTGCATTGATTTTGAAGATCGTAATTTTAGGTCTTATAAAAAGACGTACAAAATCTGTCATCGTACTTTATTTAATAGTTCTTATATAGCCAGCTCCAGAGCTGCTCAAGGCGCTGGCCAATACAGGATTCAACTCAAGCCACCCAAGGCCTGGACGACGGGCATAGGAAAAAGGGAACTAGTTTATGCTGGCTGTATTTGTGTAACCGCTCTAGGACATGAGCAGTATCTTTGAAGTCCATGCGATGGGATGTGTGTGTGTGTGTGTGTGTGTATCTGACCCACAGTAACAAACATTCTGTTATTTGATCATACATGAGCATCAGAGTTCATATGAAACTCAAGGTCAGACATAGGTCAAGGTCACTGGTTTTTGGTAACATTTTTTTAAAGTTTATTTGATGTACAACAGTGTTCTGAGGTCCAGATCATCTCAAGGTTGAGGTCATCACAAGATTAAAGGCAATATATTTTGCGTTTTTTTGCAACCATTTTGTTTTAGTTTTTAAAGGTCTACTTCCACACCAAACGATATTTTAATCATGTGTAGAGGTGCTGAAAATAAGAACATATGCAACAGTTTGGTGGCTCAAATCATCTGATTTCTTCTATAGAGGTATTTTTCAAAAATACACACCTGGATTTTGTTTTAAACAGGAGAGAGGGTAATGTTACAGAAGTGACCCTGTGAACTTTATAACTAATATATTTCCGTCGATTGATGAAATGTTTGTCAGAAATACTGTCAAATAGTAGGCTCTTAGTGAAGATTGAGAAATAGTAGAGTTAATACTTTTGATGGTAATTGACCTTTTAAAAATGTGACTCTCCTTATGCGTACTTTGAAATGAATTAGAATATTAGTCGCACTCTTTCACACACTGAGGCTATAAGCAGTTGGTTGGGGTTCGGGGCGCGTTTATTCTTGTCTCAAGTCAATGAGGAGTAGGAATGATGAACAAATGATGAATGGATGAAGTAGTAAGGAGAACGAAGTATGGGAGAAGTATGAACGATGTCACGTCACCCGAATGGGCTCAATGACTTTAGCTCAACAGCGAGTGATAGGATTCTGCAAACTCAAACTAAAATACTAACACAAATGCCAGATGAACATTTACATTCTTTTATTCAACGCGCAAACATACAGGAAAGTGGGAAATCTAACCCTACCCCAGCCCTTTACCGGTCCCACAACCCCAACAATTAACCAACAATTACCTCCCTTGACTAATCCGTAATCCCTTGACACTGGACACAAGAAGCCAACACAATCAAGATATAACAATATAAAAATACAGATGAAGTAATACAAAAGATGGCTTATGTGTACACTCACCAAGATTTGAAGAAATGTATTTAGTTAATACCAAACTCTTATACACAATACCAGTTTGTTATTGGTTATACAGAACCTAACTAAATCGTCTGAAATTGGCACTACGAAGTTTCACCCCTGAATTCCAGCAAATCGCTACACTGTTCCAAATTTATCAGGCTGAAGAGAGTCTCTGTTTTAAATATTCACTAGGTATTTTAGTATGTTTTATTTGCGTGTAATGTGTGTATGTATGACTGTGAACGTGAGTGGTCCTGAGTATGGCGACCCAAGTAGCAGTGGTCCCACAAGCAAGCCTACTTGCCGTCTCCTGGTCGTAGAAGTAGAAGTATGTAGAGCGTGGAACATAGAACGAGGTAACAGAAGTACTAGTAGAACATAAGAGTAGAACATAGGCAGGTACAGTAGAACATAGGTCCAATCTGGTCAACAAAATAAACCATCTTATTAGGCTATCACTACAATGTAAACATAACATGGGAAATAACTCCTTCCGCCGTCCATCATCTTGACCTGTTTATGCATTACAACAATTCATAATTCTTCTACAATTTATATAATTCCACATAAACACAATGCTATACAAATGCATGTTATAATTCCATTCCTAAACAACAATCCTGATTCATTCTCTCTCATATTCATCACCCCTCTCTCATACTATAATACATCGTCACCCTTCTCTCATATTCATCACCCCTCTCTCTTATTCATTACCTCTCTAGCATTCTATAATACATCATCACACCTCTCTCATATTATAATACATCATCACTCTTGACCTCGTTCTTGTAACAACATCAACAACATTATTCCATTGTACATATCCAATCAAGAAAATCATATAGAAAATACTATTTATCAAAATATCTCTTTCCCCCTCATCCTTCATCATTCATTCATGTACGCATGCTCAGAGTGTATAGCCACTGAAAGAGTTAGAATACTGGGCACCTACTCACCTTCAGTTCTCAGCCTGTGAAGTATAGACACACACAACACCACAACACAGCACAACACAGTCTGTAGAGAGTAGATGGTTCGTTCGTTACCAGTGTCTTATTATGCTCTTAGGTCATCCTAGCATTGTCGAGATGCCTAGGCCTTGGGCAGTCTCAAACCGAAGAAAAAACACCCTTATGAAGTTGCTCAACACAGAGCACACAGCACTGTGGCAGCAAAAATCCTCATTTACTATAAATGTAACTCTCTATAGCAATTGCCACAACACAATGGTCGTTCTTGCCCGTATTAAGGAACAAGACCTTGGGTGGTTCCAAACCAGGCATGCTACTTTTCCAAGAATTCCCAGAATTCCGGGAGATCGATTTTTGGACCCCCGGTGGCTTTCTGGGTGATTGAAAAATTTCCGGGAGTATTAAAAAAATCTGTGTCGAAAAGAAAGAATTGTAAGCGTTCTTATCACGGTAGGCGATATCAGCAGGATTCGTCTGCTAGACCGTCATAACATTCAATTTTAACGATCATATCAAAGCGGCGTTGCAATTGGCTAGCTAAATTTATCTCACCAATCAGATTGTGTCTCTCTTACGTGATTCGCTCTGTGTTATAGCGTAGGCGGCCAGTTGTTTCCGTTTGATTTTTGACCGTCTTCAACACGTTTTGTGCACGATTCTCTGTTTTTTTAAGTTTAATAATGTATGGAAGCGTTTTTGTGATGATAAATACGATTAATAGTAGCATAGCATCAAAATGTTTTGAACCGACATTGTGATAAGAAACACGGTAGGAGACTGGGACAAAGGTCTCAAAAACAGAGCTACAGCTCTCTTTCACAGGGAGAATGTGATGAGGGATTCTGTCAACAAAAGATTGATTAACAATATTTTGACTGCTCGAGAGTCGTATCACAGTGTCCTCGCTAAGAGAAAAGAAGAAAGGATAAAGAAACTTGCCTTATTTGACAGGCAACATGCCAGAGTTATCTGCAAAAGGAAAGCCGCAGCAACACTGAAAATGAGGCCAAAAAAGCACATTTGAAATTTTACAAAAAGCAATCGAAGAAAACATGACTTTGTAAAAAGAACACTTTTAAACTCAAGCTTAGTTTATTTTGTTCACTCTTCTGAGGACTGATTTTATTTGTAAATGACAGACTATAAACTCTTTGTGTATAGTTTAAACTAAAATGTTTTTTTTTTTTTTTTTTGTTATTGTTGATTGATTTTTCATCTCTCAAAAAGTGCTCAGAATGTGCCAGATTGCACAGATTTTAACTTTTTTTTTTTTAAATTTTCCGGGGGAGCATGCCTCCGAATCCCCCTAGGGGGCTCGCCTGCTTTGCAGGCTCGCTCTCGGGGCTCTGCTAATTCTTCAAAAATTTTCCTGGAAAACTAAATTTTCAGATTAGCATGCCTGCAAACACAAAACACAACCCTTACAAACGGATCATACACTTATCCTATGATAGTACTGTAGCAGTCACAGTTTGTCCCAAAATGTCGCCCAAACACAATCAGTATCTCCTTTGCTCTACTAACTTCAACGCCGCTTCCAGCCCACAGTTCAAGGCACAGAATTCTGTTCAGCTCCTAGTAGCTATCGAGCTATGCGTAAAGCACGTGAAAAACCTAAATTTTTATCATACACGCAATACAAACCACTGATCCATATTTTGCGCACAGCACTCTCAGAGATATGAAACTACACTGTATACATCTTGACTCAGCATAATTTTAGCGTGCGTCAAAACTCGTGTCGTCACAAACGAAGTATGCACGAAGCAAACCCCCATGCATTGAGCATGGGTAACAGATGACACTAACTCAACTGCATTCAGCACACTCGCAGTGACTCGGTACACAAACAGTTGTGATGAATACCAAATGAACAAACTGTCCTCTTTCCTCAAAAGCCAGGGTAAGAATGAAAGAATTGTAGTGAACTCAGTAGTTTATACCTTGAACGCTCCAACTAAGGATAACTGATTAGGAATAATTACCTAACCATATGAGAATAACCAATTGAGAATACCAAATAAGAATAAACTTATCTTCTAACCAGAAAAAGAGAATAACGCTTAGAAAAAATAAGTAGGCCTATAAAAAACATTTAAAATACACTCTACCATACGCACCCCCTTGACGAGAAATGGCGTCCTCGACATTTGAATTCAAAACCCATCCGGATTACACAGATGTAAAATTCCGAAAATCATTACCCGATGACAATTCATACAGAGATGCAAAAAGAGATGAAAATTTCCAAAATTGTATGACCAACAAAGAGTAAACATATTCCTGGAAAAATTTGGAAAACATATGGCTCATATCCCTCAGAAAACGTTCAACCCTCCGAACCAATTCGAGTTGCAAAAATAAGATTGGAAAACCAATTACTTAAAGAAAAAAATTGTTACATAAAAATGTGTAGTACTCTACAGTTAAACCTCCATCAGCAGTTATTCACAGCTCAAATGTCTTTATGCTGTTTTCACATACTAGAATCAGTATTTAAACTTTCAGTCATGAAAGCTTTAACTACAGCTTTTAACATCCTCTCAGGTTTATAGTCCAGAGCATCACGATACAGAACACTGTCAATCAACTTCAGGTGGTCAAATATATGGTGCATGGCGTGATGAGACGAACCCTTCAATGCTCCATTCTGTGGTGGTCTACAACCTTTCTCCAGCATGTCTATCCACACTAAACAAGATGGTTTAGTTTCTGAAACCAATCTTCCTGTGGCTCTGCTTTGGACTGCTGTGATGAACAAGTTGCTTCTCACGTAGCTGTGGCCTGCTGCTGGTTCAACACATAGCCCCCAGATCTCATCCATGCAGGCATCGTTCTGTTTCTCGCCCTGACTGCAGGTCTAGGCACTGGCCTCGGGCGATCTTGAACTGACTCTGCCTCTTTTGCCTCTACTGGGCGATCAGCCTCTTTCTCCAGCCGGCTGCTGATCTGCAGGTTCTTGCAGATCTGCCTCTTCCACCTTGGGTGCGGGTGGCCTTTCCTGGGTACCTCTGTTATGATCCAGATCCTCCTGCACTAGGTCATCTTCTGTGTCCTCTTGCTGGGAGTGGTAGGCATCCCTACCAAGATCATAATGTACAGTGTCACTATCACTGGGACAACTACCACTTGATCACTGGAGCTGGATTCATCTGAGTTGTCATTGTCACTTTCAATACTGACTGCTTTCTGGCGGCGCTTACTTTGGTGTTTGCTTTTCTTTCACGCTCGCTGTCTTGGTTACAGCAATGTTCCGACTCTTTCAATTTGACGCCAAGTTGAAGTAGGAGATTTTTGTGCAATGTCCGCTTTCTTCCTGTGCCATCTTCACATCTCACTACATAAACAGGAATGTCATTGTTTGGTCTCTCAAGCACTTTGTAGACATCTTCTTCCCTTTTATCTGCAAGCTGGTGCGTCCCATCAAAAGCAACTATTTTGACCAGCACTCTGTCGCCAACTTCTACTTCAGCTCCTCTCGTCTTCATGTCATAGTTCTTTTTCTGATTCATGCGGGCTTTGTCTGCCGCCTTCGATGCAATGTTGAACGACTCTTGTAGCTTGGCTCGAAGTGAGTCAACGTACTTGGTCAGTGGCTGAGCCTTTTCATGCTTGTTCAGACCATACTTCAAGTCCACTTACAGATTGGGGTCTCGACCAAACATGAGCGAGAAGGGAGAGAACCCTGTATACGCATGGCGGGTGCAATTGTATACATGGACCAATGGTGCAATGTAGCTTTTCCAGTCTGCCTTCTGATGTGGTTCCAATGTCACCAGCATGTCTAGAAGACTTCTGTTGAGCTCTTCTGTCATACCATTTCCCATGGGATGGTATGGTGTAGTTCATTATTTCTGACATCTGGTGACATGGCATAGCTCTTTTATAATGCGACTTTCAAAATTTGCACCCTGGTCAGAATGCAATCTGTGAGACATGCATGCCATGGTGAACTATAAAGTTCTTGAACAATGCTTCTGCCGTTGCTTTGGCCGTCATGTTCTTCATGGGAATAGCTTGCGCATAACGTGTAAAATGGTCAGTTATCACCAGGACATTCTGGAATCCTCTTTTGACGTTTCAAGAGTAAGGAAGTCAATGCACACCAATTCTAGGGGCTGTGTGGTGACTACATTTACAAGTGGAGCTCTATTGTTGGCTAGCATCTTGCGGTGTACACACCGAGGGCAGGTCTTGATGAACTGATCAACATTGGCAGTCATGCCAGGCCAATAGAATCTGTCTCACAGTAAGCTCAGAGTCCTATCTCTGCCTGGGTGTCCAACGTCACTATGAAGACTTCTCAGCACCTCAAGTATGTACTTGGAAGGCAGTACAAGCTGATCACATTGCTGCTCACTAATGACACAACCACGATACAGAACACTGTAAATCAACTTCAGGTGGTCAAACATAATTATGGTGCATGGAGCAATTAGACGAACCCTTCAATGCTCCATTCTGTGGTGGTCTACGACCTTTCTCCAGCATGTCTATCCACACTGCCAGAACTGGGTCTTTCATTTTGGCGTCTCTCAAGTCATGCACCCTGTCACAGTTCTTTAATGAGAAGATTCAGACTCTTAGAGATAATATGTAATTAGATGTTTGTCTGTAAATAATTCAGTAACGGACAAAAGTTTGAATGTGAGCAGTGTGGATTATCCTAAAAGTTAGTAAAAGAGCTCAAACTATTTCCTATATTCAAACAATTAAAGATTATACACAAGATATTATGGCAGCCTGCAATATTGATATTACTTCAATTTCAGTATTACCAGTTATTCCAAAATTTCCACTGTGGGGACATTTAAATGCACATTTTGACATAGATTATACTGATTTAACAAAAAATGAGTATTGTCAAATTTTAAAATGTGAAGTAACAGAACATTTAAATAATAATTATTCTAATCATTTAAAAGCATTCACTGATGGTAGTGTTTTGGATTCATCAAACTGTGGCCCAGGATTTTTCATACCTTATCTAAATATTCAAAAGTCTTACTATCTTGGTCAAGGGTTTTCAATATTTACGTGTGAATTATATGCAATAATGATGGTACTAGAATACATCATCAGCATTCCTTCTAAGATATTTAATATATTAATGTGTGTTGACTCTAAATCAGTGCTTTATGCTTTAAAAAATTGGAAATGTAGAAAGAGAACAGATATAATGTTTGAATTAAGATATCTTATTCATAGTATTAGAATTAGAGATATTGGAATTACCTTTTGTTGGGTCCCATCACATTTAGAGATTTATGGTAATGAAATTTCAGATAAATTGGCCAAAAAAGGTGCAATGAAAATTGAGCATACAGTCTTTAATTCTAATGTAAAATTAGCTCAATTTGAATATTATTCGTTATTAGAACAACACTTTACTAATATAATATCCAAAGTGAATATTGTTAGTTGTTCCAGAACTATTGCTAGATTAGTATATAAGCTACGCTTGAATTCATGGTGTACAAAATATTTCAAAAATGTTACTTGTTTATGTGCTGGAACTATTTCCTTACAACACATATTATTTGATTGTCCTGTTTTAACAGCACTGTACAAAGAAAATGGAATTATTGTATGTGCACAAGACGATATTAAAGTAATCTTATATAGTTCGATGTTACAGGATATCGCGCGTATCATTGTCGGAACAGATTTATTTAAGTTACTATAATTAACAATTTCTATTTGTTTGTTTGTTTCTTTGTTTGTTATGGTTGTCTAAAATCACATTGTTGTGAAAAGACGTTAAAATATTGAATTGAATTGAAATTGAACTCTTAGAGATCAGCTATAACACATAAAAAGTGCAGTGTAAACTTGGGTGGTGTTAGTGAGGAGTGCACTAGGTTTGGTGGTGAAGCGTTCGCTTCCTTTACACTGGTCTCGGAGGATCAGCTGCATAAAGTGTTTGCCAGGTCAAAGCCGACTTTCTCCAGTATTGACCCTATTCCCACCAAGCTAGTGTTAGGCAACCTTGACATTTTGCTGCCAGACCTGGTTCACATTATCAATGCCAGCCTTGCGGCGGGTTATGTTTCCCACCCCTTTAAACCTGCCATTATACAGCCACTTCTCAAGAAAACGACCTGCAGGGGTGGGAATTGTCCGCCATTTGGCGGATTTCCGCCATAAAAAAAATCCCATCCGCCAAAAACAATAATGCTTCCGCCAAAAAATTTTTAAAAAATTTTTTTTACACTATTGCGGTGTTTAGACACAGCGCAACAGAAGTCTCACCGGAAGTGAGAGGTCAAGGTCGTTGTACTTAATCACCGCCATCATGTCTTTAAAGGCTATGATTGTACAGCGTGGTGAAACTTTTCAAGAAGGTTTTGGCGTCAAAAACAAATGGAGGTGGGATTGGTTGGAGTACGAAGTCAATGATGATCGGCTCAGCCTATTTATTCGCAAGCTGAAGAAGCCAGGCACAGCATACTGCAGTTTGTGCGAGTGTGATATCTTTTGTCTTCTTTGTGTGTACTGACTTGAACATTTGGTGCATTCAGAAGAGTTAGAACTAGTATTGAATGGTGCTCATTCAGTCCTTGTGCCTTGGGAATGCTGTTCAGGTAATTTTTTTTATATATGTAGAAATTGTGTGTGTGTGTGTGTACAGCTCTCTCTCTCTCTCTCTCTCTCTCTCTCTCTCTCTCACACACACACACACACACACACACACACATAATCACTGTACATGTATACAGTTATATACAAAAATCCTTTTTGAATTTATGTTATTTTCTTTATGCAACGTGTCTGTTAGTTGTACATTGTTTATCAGCACTACATCACAGCATTATTTTCTTTGGTCATTCAAACAAAAAGCACAAGAAAAAAAGACAAAAAAGAATGTTTTTCATACTTCAAAACTACTTACATTTTGCAATCAGAATACGCCAGATTGCACAGATTTTGTTCTTGATTTTGAAAATTTTCCGGGGGGGGCGTGCCCCCGGACCCCCCTAGTTTCCTTTATTTTTCACTTCAGCAATTCCCACCCCTGGACCTTGGATTCTGGTGTTGAGAAGAACTATTGCCCGGTTTCAAATCTACCTTAAGGCTCCTGAGGCGTTTCCCAGAAGGTAGAATTTCAAACCAAGAAGAGGGGGGGTGGGTGGAATCGTCCTTGATGCTGATGGCTTTTGCCTAGTGCCCTCCTCTGAAACAATTCACACAGAGGCGTCTGCTTTTTACCAATGATTCTGCTGCAGGTATTGGTAATACGGTTCAAGGAATTATGTTGGAGATTCCAGTGGACCACGGACTTAGAAGAATTGGTCGTCCCTTATTTGTTTAAGTGGATTTTCCAGGTCTACATTCTGTTGTCAGCAGCAACTGGGATGAAACCAAACATGAGCCTCCTTACAAGGCCCTATTCCTATTATACAGCTGTATAGTACAGGCTTCTTGTGCAAAATTTCAACAAGAAATAAATTAGAGCCTGTTGTACAAAGTCACTAAGAGGCACTGTGAAAAATTGTTCCCCAAAAGTGACGTTCATGATGTTCGATTTTCAGATCTTACCAAAGGAAGTGTCGCAGTCAGAAACTCTGCGGCTTAGATATTTGATGCTTAGATGGGAAGTTAGTTCATAGATCTAAAAAGCATCTGATCAACCGGTTTCGTTCTTTGAGAGCTAGTCAAAGATGGTTCGCTTCGGGGGCTGATGGATCTGCCACTTTGCTGTTTTGGCCAGACAAGGCAAGGTCGATAGATCATCCCGATCATTTCCTAAGGGTTAACCCAAGAGGAGTATGCAGTTTTGTACATTCATGTTCCAGCCAATGCATTCACTCCCCAGTTCAAATTTCCCACTCGGTCATCTTTGAGATCTTGCTCTTCTTCTTTATCCCCCTTCTATTTCCAAAGCATACAGTTCATTCTGATAAGGAAATGTTGTTGCTTTAAATGTACAAACGGCTCCATCTTCATCACTGCTACTACCACTAGAAACATCGCCTACAAATGCAAACGGTTCTTCTTCCATTTTGGTAAAAAGACATCATTCAAAATGAATGCCTTGTCACGTGCCCCTCCAAGTCTGTAATCTCATGAGGTCACATTCAAATTGCTAATTGCTTTTGAAAGCTCAGGTAAAAGTGCAGAATTTGGAGCTCAATAACTCGGTAGTGAAACAGGTTTGTACCGTCAAATTTGGCATGTCTTATTTATTCCAGTATCGATTTTTAAAATAAAAGTCGGGGATGGAAGTCGTCTTTTAAAACATGATCTTTACTGGGCACTCATTTTTATGTACAATAATGTAAGTTCCATAAGGGACATGTGAGTCATATGGGCTTTGCTCTTCTAGTTCTTGTTGCAGTTGTAACAACGCCTCCTGGACAAATCCTATCCTATCCTATCCTATCCCGTAACTCAGAGGTCGTAGGGGCACCACAGATGATCGTGTAACCAGCGTACTCCTGGACAAATAATCTTAATAAAACATTGATACATTGCATATTTGTTTGGTTGATACATTGCATATTTGTTTGGTTGTCAGGTGGACAACCTAGCCGTGTACATCAGCAAGAGCAGCCGAGTGCGAGGGTCCACTCCAGACGTGCACAACATAGTGATTCAACCAAACCGTGTGTGGATTCCGCCTCTCCCTCCCCCACTTGCGCAGCCGCTTGGTGCTGCTGCCAACCCCCCTCCCCCTGTCCTTCCACATCACCATCCACACGTTCCTGCTCCACCGCCCATTCCTGCCATGGCTGCCTTCCAGCGGTGGCGAGACAACTGGGGCCAGCAGGCGCCAGTGCACGGAGCTGACAATGCCAACATCCTGGATGTACATAGGCTTCGTGCTGCCCAGGCCAGACCACGTGCTTTAGCAGCCTCTGCACAGCCGCTGAGCGTTCACAGCATCAGCCAACAGCCACATGGTAGCAGACATCAAGGTGAACATGAGACCAGCAATGATCTGAAATTGCAAGCAGGTCCTAGTGGCTCTTCTCCTTTCTCACAAGGCGCTAGCAACAATACTAAAACAGACCCCGATAATTGCAAAGGCATTTGCAATCCTCAGTCCCCAGACAGTGAGTCTGACTGTGATGTTGGCATGATGGAAGAGGGCAGTGGAGGAGCGCATGCTCCAAGGCCAGGACTTCCCTCCGTCAGACCCAATGCCATGCATAACCGACAGCGGCAGCTAGACATGTTGCGCAAGCACGAAGAGAAGCTGCACTCTCGCAACAACACTCAAAACAACAACTACCGTGCTGCTACTGCTGTCAGTCCCATTCCTCGCAATCCCATGGTCATCCATATCCTTGACTTCAGTGATATCATCAGCAGCAAGACTGCCACCTGGCTGCCAGTCAAAGAGACCTATATGACTGGGGCACCAGAAGAAACCATTTTCTACTCTGTGGTGGAGGGGCGAGGAGAGCTGGTACTGTTTGGAGGGATACAGCACAATCAGAACCCCATGCAGCGCATCAACTCCCCGCCTTTATCATCCCCTCACATTGTCAGTAATGGACTGTATCTTATTTCTCCCAGGCAGCTCAGCAGTCACCGTACATTCACCACTCGCTTATGATTGGGGCTGCATTGTCTTGGTGCTTTATTTGTGTCACTGTCAGTGTTACTTACCTTGTGTACATGCCTTGGAAGGACACTGACAGACTGATATGTAAGTGAGCAAGATTCTTTGCATCTAGTGTGCCATTACACTTAGTTTTGTTTATTGTGAATGTGAACAGTTGCATCATGTTAATATTATACAGTTAAACTGCCTAGTCTTATTATAAGGCAGACTAAAAAATAGTAATATGCCAGGTAATAGGAAATTTCTTACATAATGTCAACATTAGGCAGAACTTTCAGATTAGGAGTGCTGTTTGCATAATGCTAACACATACTTTCCGATTTGTAAACCTTTGAATACATTTTTTAAAATGTATCCCACACTCTTTTTAGAGATTTTTTATTTAATGGATGATGTTGCAGTTTTTATAAGTACAATTAATGTTAAACTGATGAATAAAAATGTACAACAATATGGTCCTTCCACTTTTGTCTTCAGATTTTGGTATTTCTATTGGTTAAGCTTTACTTTCAACAGGAAAGTTTGATCACACTAGGAAGATGAATATTGCATAATACATTGATTCAAATAAATCTCAGTTTCTAAATGGTTTTAACCATGGCCATCGTGTTTGGTGAAACTCAATGTCACAATCCAAAACTGTATATTTTCCTAGTTCATTTGTGAAACACTGAATGTTAAACTACTTAGTACTTACGTTTCAGCTTGCACGCTGAACCAAATCGACAAAATATATTTTCGTTGAATATTTGTCCATATTAATTAATATAAATTTAGAGTTCTTACCACCAAAATCGAATGATTGCTTCATAAAAAACTGTATTTTCAAACAATTTTATCAAAGTGCAGCTGAGCAACGAGATTGGTATGTAAACTTGCATATTTACTGTTGCGGTAAAATTTAGTGCAGATATGTTTTAGATTTGTAGACCATTTCTTCATGCACATGGCCACTAATTGAATAGGCCTTTGACACATGATAACAGGCAAGTGGAAAATATGACTGCACGCACAGTCTTGTATAACATTTTATTATTTTAATATATCAATATAATTATATATTATATATATTATCCATACTCTGGAAGTGTAATATGAAAATGTGTCAATTTATTGATATATATAATGTGCAGTTATTAATAACTTTTGATGTCAGCATTATGCCACATATTGCTTAGTGTTGACATTTTTATTTTTAGGATAATTTTCAAGCTTAGGAAAGTGCGATTTCTAATGTTAATGTTAGTCAGCAGTTTTGCATGATGTTAACTTTTGGCAACTGTTCATATTTTGCGTAACATGTGTTTGATATAGTGACATTTGACATGCTTATTTAGTATTTGTTTTGGTTTGCATCATTCAGTATGTTATGTCTTGTGGCAATGTGTTCTTCTCTTTTTTTTAAACCTCCATCCAGTTAACATGGTGTAACTCCTTTCTTCACATGCGTTGAATGAATAAAAGGGAGAATTTTGTTTACATCTAAAAAATATGTTGGTCTTGTCAAAAACAGTTTAGTAGCATGAAAGGGGACAACATGGGCATTACAAGTTGTGTGTATCCTTGATGGCGCAGCAATACATAGCACACAGTCTTGGTATTATAAATCCAAGGGGACCAACTGAGTGCTCTCCAAGTCTCGGAGTCGCAATTTGCATGCTTTCACAAGACACTTATCCAAACAAATGTGATAACAAATGCATAAAAAGAATTATTTATGGCAAAATAGTATACCCTTTCCACCAGAAAAGTGAGAAAAGATCCAGAGATGAGAATCTTCCGCCTTTTAGCGGAAATCCACTCTTTCGGAAGGTCCCAGGGTCATTTTTTAGATCGGTTTAAATCCGGTGAGAAAATTTTTGTGTATATGACTAGGGTGAGTTGTTGATTTTCGATCTCGCAGCTTATTCCCACTCGTTATTCCCATGCGGATTGTTGTCATTTGGTTCGCTCTCACTTCGTTTCCGTCAATCCACCAAGCTGCCGTAAAAAGCCGAGATAACCCGATTTTTCTTTCTTCCGTGTGTCCTGGTAAACCGTGCAGTTTAGCCCTCCCGTTTTTCTGCGCATAAGATTCCGGCTGTTCCCAGACACTCCCGCTGACAGTGACGTCACTCAAATAGGCGCTTGAAGCCCTTTCTCATGCGCTGAGTTGTAGTGCGAACGATGGAACAGCCAAAACATCACGTGGTTGATCAGCCATTATCTAGAACAAAGCGCGACTTGTAAAATGCTTCGAAAACTAAATCCTAGAGAAAAGGCTCTTGCTACCCACATCTACAGTGGTGTAAAAAACAAGTGGAACTTTAAGTGGTTAGAAGAAAAGTTGAACACAACAAACAAACCAACATCATGTAAAAATTGAAACAGGTTCTGACCATTGCATACTTTAAAAATGTCATTAAAAGGTACTGAACTAAGATATCTTTCCCTTAAATCAACCAGATCAGCACATTCAGACATACAATGACGAATGGAAAAGGATTTGTTACATGCAAAGCACCATGGAAGGAAACTATGGGTGACATAAGTATGCCCAATATGAAGGCGAGCCAAAACAGTTTCCTCTTTGCGTGTGGACGCAAAGTTAGGCAAAGAAGCAGATAAATCCGGAAGAATTTCAAATAATTTGTTATTGATTTGCTTAGACCATTCAGTCTGCCACAGCCATTTACAATAAACTCCAGTCATACAACGCAGGTCAGAGTATGGAACAAACTGGAAAATCTCTGAAGGGAAATCTAGATGCAGAGCTTCGTTAGCCGCTTTGTCCACTGCATTATTGCCGTAGATGCTTATGTGACTAGGTATCTGCTTCTTTGCCTAACTTTGCGTCCACCCGCAAAGAGGAAACTGTTTTGGCTCGCCTTCATATTGGGCATACTTATGTCACCCATAGTTTCCTTCCATGGTGCTTTGCATGTAACAAATCCTTTTCCATTCGTCATTGTATGTCTGAATGTGCTGATCTGGTTGATTTAGGGAAAGATATCTTGGTTCAGTACCTTTTAATGATGTTTTTAAAGTATGCAATGGTCAGAACCTGTTTCAATTTTTACATGATGTTGGTTTGTTTTTCGCATCTAAATCATGTCGTCTTGTTTTGTATTCTTGTTTGGATTTTATTGAAGAGACTGATTTTATTTACATTTTTCAAAATATTTAAATGTTAACAGTTTAATCTGATTTTACTTAATTTTTTGTGGTCCTGATTCGGCTCTTGGCAGTCCTCTGGACCCTATAAGCACTGAGTTTCTATCTATATTGAAACAAAAGCTGGTATCTTGGATTTGTAACAATAGACCTTTTGTCACCATAGTTGCTTCCCTTGATGTCTTCGCACGTGCGAGTGTTCATTCCCAATAACTTCAGGCTAAAATGGTGCACTGTGTCATATTTACTAATAACGTTATATGAAATACCTTTTTGACAAAACAATTGCAGGGCTGTTCATTTATAAATGTCTCGTCAGTTAATTGTAAATGAAGAGCCTACTGTCAAAGTTGCAGCAGAAGTGTGTTCTCCCCGCTATCAACCTCTTGGTCACGTGCAGTGCAAGCACATTTGAATGTAAAGTGGTTCAGTGATCTCGAAAGAGAAAGAGAGAGAATAAATAAAACTGACTGTTCTGTTCTTCTGAATGTACTGTGTTCACTGTAGTGTTTTACACACACACACACACTGTTTATTAATAAAAACACTATATAGAATAGCTGAAAAGTACATGCATGTTAACAGTTTATATAATCATGAAATACATAAGCATATCAGGAAAATAAAACGGGTCATATACACATACTAAATAACTAATACGAAGGAATGTATAGTGAAATTGATGGCAGTAGCGGAAAAATTTAGGCTGGTTGTGGCCATAGCAGTAAATACAAGAATAGAACTGAGTAAACTAAAGAAATCCATACACTAGAATAATACAAAAACGCAATGCCAAGCTATTTCTTCACCTTTAAACTGACCACCAAGATTAACGAAAATGGCTTCAGACTTATACTTAGCCTTCGTCACTAGTCAAGGATTGAGTTTTGATACAGACGTGCAAGCCATTTCCGTTACTTAAAAAGGTCCTAGATAAAACTATGAATACAAAAAAAATATTTGCAAAATAGCAGGATGTTCTATTGCAAGTCCTTTTCCCATCAAAAATTCAGTGCTTGATTTGATGAAGCATAACATTTGACCTTGGGACCAAGTTCAGAGTCCTTTATAGAGGGAACCGGCCTACAGCCTAGCTAATCTTAAAATACTTTTAGCTAATCTTAAAGTACTTGACAAGGAAGAGGAAAGAACCCATTTTAATGATCTGTAAGTAAAACTTCCAAGCACATTTTACAAACTGTTCACAGTAATTATGAAATCGATCCCACATGTTCAGACTTCATTCCCAAAAATATTGTAAAACATTACAAATTTACCACCAAGCACTTCAAAACATCTGAAATGAATGGTTACAAAGTAGCAAGTATCCTATCCTATCCTATCCAGTAACTCGGAGGTCATAAGGGGCACCACAGATGATCGTTTAACCAGCGTACTCCATCTTTCCCTGTCCTCAGCAACCCTGATGGTTTCGCTCAGTGTCAAACCAGTCCATTCTCGAATGTTGTCCTCCCACATCTTTTTTGGTCTCCCTCAACAAGTATACATTTTCATAATTACTGGATAACTACAGAAAATTCACTGATTTGCTTTGATATATCATGCTGAAGTTGAAGGTGGATTCAAGTACCACATCTTTCTAAGAGTGTGCTTTCCTTCAGAAATAGTGAAAATGTGGCCATCTACCATCTGTTCACTCATTGCTGCATTGATCTGAAACAAACAGGAGAACAATTAAACACAGGAAGGACAAAGCTCATATGACACATGCTCCTTACAGAACTTGCAATATTCTACATGGAAATGAACACCAAGAAAAAATGAAACAAAACAGTGGCATTAAAATGCAATGAAACAGTGGCAAATGCAAATTGTGGCGCACAAAAACCCCAACCTATCTAATATTAGTTGTGTTTTGAAATTTTGCTGGTGAGTAAACTGGAGTACCCGTAGAAACCCCCCTAGATGTTGCCCGAGTCGAAAGTAAGTAATATTCGGAGAAACATAACGCCCAGAGGCGGGATCGATCCAACACCTGTCATGCGCCATTAGTTTCTTGCCTGTGAACAAGGCAAGTTAGTCCTGCCTCAGACCACATGGCCACAACGCTCGAAAGATCAATCTATTATCTATTTTATCTCTCATAGTTTAAGGAGCTGGTCAGTCGGTTCATATGGGTGCTTTGAAATGACCTTGCCCTTGGAGCAAGGTTGACCAAATTGCATGGTATGTGTGTCTCATTAATATCTCATGCCTCAAACAATCAGGTTAAATATAAATAACTTTCACAAAAAGTGGAATCTGGTGAAATTTTTTTAATTTTAAATTTTTAACAAATATTTGCTATTTTTGTAACAGCAACCTCGAGGTGGTCATTCATTGACTGATCACTTTGAAGGTGTCACGGAAATACACCATCCTACTCATTTGGTTGTAATATATGAAATTTCTTTAAAATATTTTTGGACTAGTCAGGCAGATTTGAAAAACTATGAAGACATGTGTCTGGGAGTGTGGGTGAGTGGTGAGTACACCAGACAAACACTGCTGCACGCATGCGAGTCAAAAATCAACAGCTCCAGGCAGGGTTCATACACACATTTGCTCACAAAATTCAAAACGTTTTCAATGACTTTTACAGGAAACTATAATAAATTTCAAGGACAATCAGAATAGTACGTATATAGTGACAACATTCAACTAACAGCGATCCAAAGCCTTACCTAAAAAGGCATATAAGTAATGCATGCTGAATATTACTATGCAGAACCAGAAATAAAAAGTGCAATCCAATATCAAGTTACATTCTTTGTTTCTCAATATTCCAATTATTGATTCATTTGTAAACCTATTACTGGTCAATATCTTAGCACACTGAAGGAGTTTCCTCGGAAGGCTAGGTTTTAGGTACTTTCTTCAAGCCGTTTTTACAACATCACAATCTTTTAAAGGTACCAGTTTTACTCCTCGGTGACTTAACAACAAGAGACTACTCACATTTTAATCATAGCAACCAACCAACCAAAGCTAACTGTACCATAAAATAGCAAATACAGCCAACAAAAGCGGAAGATGCTCAAAGGGATGGACAACGTCGTGTGTTACTGGGACGACCTGCTAGTCCACACCCGCACCTGGGAAGAGCATCTGCAGACCTTGAGGGAGCTGTTTCAACGTCTAACAGAAGCTAACCTGACCGTGAGACCGAGTAAGTGCATTCTGGGGACTGACAACGTCGACTTTATCGGCCATTCGCTGAAAGAAGGACAAAAGGGGCTTCTGCTAGAAAACGTCACCAAAATTCTGAATGCTCCACGTCCCCAAACAAAGAAGCAAGTACGATCTTTCCTGGGATTGGCTGGGTATTATAGAGAGTTTGTACCGAACTACTCAGCCATCACAGCACCTTTGTCGGACCTGGTGCGGAAAGGCTGTCCAAACCAAGTGCAGTGGGGACCGTCTCAGGAGAGGGCATACCAGACTGTGCGCGACCTCCTTTCGAAGGATCCGGTGCTACGACTGCCCGATACTTCCAAGGAATTCGTCTTAAGGACAGACGCAGCGGACGAAGGCATCGGCGCCATACTGATGCAAGAGCACGAAGGGAAACTATTTCCGGTCAGTTACGCCAGCAAGAAGCTGCCCAGGGCTGAGAAAAATTACTCGACCATGGAGAAAGAGTGCCTTGCCATCATATGGGGAATCCGGAAGTTCGAACTGTACCTTCAAGGAGTGAAGTTCGTGCTACAGACTGATCACAAGCCGCTAACTTACTTGAACTCTGCCAAGTTTGTGAACAGTCGCATCATGAGATGGGCTATGTACTTGCAGAACTTTAACATGCGAGTAGAATCTATCAAAGGATCAGACAATGTTGGTGCGGACTTCCTCAGCAGAGTGTGTGAGTAAAAAAAAAAACATTGACCGTGTAGATAAACTGTGAACATTGACAATATCCAGACAGATTTGAAGACGAAAACCATTGACTCTGTGTGAATGAACTGAGAACGTTGATAGTGTTCAGACAGGCTGAAATAAGTCTTAATTCTGTACTTTGTTTGTGCATTACGTTTCAACGTTGTTGAAAGAAATTAGGTAAATTTCTTCTTGAGTGGGGGGTTATGTTACGTTGAAACGCGAATGAAAGTATGTCGGAAACGCGCACGATAGATCTAATCGTTTCGTTTTGCAAAGTATTCAATAATGGAGTTTATTTACCTTTGATTTGGGTTTGCATTGTTGTTAGGAGAGGCTTTGTATAACGTTGATAATTTTCGTTAGTCGATATTGTTGTAGAATTCTCTGGATCCCCTTGTTTACTATCGATCGAAGTTTCTTGATGGACGTAGATAATGGCGAATATTCTGGGACGGGAAATAATTATGTATGACGTAAGACAGTAATGACGAAGTTAGAAGCGATTGGTTAAATTGCGTCAAACGAGATTGATCCAGGTTATTCGGGAGTATCAAGAGACTATTTAAGTGCCGCGCTGTTTCAAAAATAAGATAGTTATTGTTGTTGATAGTAAGTTGGAAAGTAAATTTGAAAGTGGTATGCAGTTGTTGATGTGTGCTGAATAAAAGTAGAAAACTTCATACGTCGACTTTGTGACTTGTATGCTGTTTGAGCAGGCTGCGTGGATAAACGAATCTGAGTTACACAACTATCAGGAATTCAAGCATCGGGGCTGAATCAGATACTGATAGAAAAACACCAACATCAAACTGAGTGTAACAGAGAGAGAGAGAGAGGTGTTGTGAGTGGTGTGATTGATATTCAGACGGAGTTGAGTTGAAATCGGGTTTGAGTTATATTCAGAGAGAGACAGAGAGAGAGAGGTGTTGTGAGTGGTGTGATTGATATTCAGACGGAGTTGAGTTGAAATTGGGTTATTTTTCTGTTCATTACTCCTGACGTTCTTTGCTGTGGAAACATGTCAGAGATTGCAGAGTCCTACCTAAGCATACGAAGAAAAGAAAAGTTTAGCTACAATGGCTACTCCTTCCGCTTCGATAAGAACAGTACAAAAGATCCAGAAGTGTCTTTTTGGCGATGTGACAATGGTACATGTAAGGCCAGACTGCACCTGAGAGATGGGGCAGTGGTGCAGGAGGTGGGGGAGCACCTCTCTCTCTCCCTCCCTCTGTGTTCCTCTAGCACTATAATGTACGGCGCTAAAATTTCGTCACGCTGAAATGTACGGTGCTGAAAAGTCCCAGCGCTGAAGTGTACGGCGCTGAAGTATCCTCGCGCTGAAGTGTATGGCGCTGAAGTTCTGGTGCTGAAGTGCTGGCGCTGAAGTGACATGGAACCGGTTTAGGGTTAGAGTTAGGGTTTGGGTTAGGGTTAGCGTTTGGGTTAGGGTTCGAACACTGCAAAGTACTTAAAAATGGGGACGAAATATGACCCATTGTCAGCACAACGTAGGTGGCGTTTCGGGAAAGTCATGAAAGTCGTGTAACCTCTGCTGTGCGTGTGTGTGTGTGTGTGTGTGTGTGTGTGTTTGTGTGTGTGTGTGTGTGTGTGTGAACAAAACCGAGACCACATGATTTGTATGGTTGTCTGGAAATACATTTAAATGGTGGCAATCTTGTTAATTATGTGAACACACAAACTTACGCTTGTTGACAACTCCAATACGTGCGCTGTACTTGCTTCCTCATTGAACTTTGTACAAAGCATCTGAATGAATCGATTCCTGTAGGCTATATAGTCTGAGGGAAAAAATTGAAAGACAAACAAAATTATGAATAGCATATTTTAAATCACATTACATTACTGCAGCTACTGTTGATTTTAGTGTTGTTGCTAACACTGCTCTCATTGTGAAATGCTAGAAGCAGCACACTAGTGTTTCTGCTGACATCACATTGGCAATAATTATTAGCAGTGCATTTTATCATCATCTCAAGCAAATAAAGGCCATGCCAATCTAATGTATATATTTAATTTATATATGCCAACAACTGTTTTGTTGGTCTAGTTTGCTTGCAAACCACCTAAAAATCATATTTGCTCAATGTAAAAAGCACATTTCCTTGCAAAGTGTGTATGCATTTTGCAAATAAGGTTTACAACAATGTTTAATGTTTTACAATGACTTTCACAGCAGCTTCATGTCTGCTATAGCTCAAATAAAGATATGCTACAGTGCAAGATCTGCTGAACAAATTATAGATGAAGAACAAACAGGATTCAGGGCAGGGTGAAGTACCAATGAACAAATTTTCAACCTCAGAATAATCTGCGAGAAATACCTACAGCACCAACAACATCTATATCATATGTTCGTAGATTTCAAGAAGGCGTTTGACAGAGTCTGGCATGCAGCTTTTTGGGCAACCATGAGAGTGTACAACATCAGCCGTAAAATTAATTGAAGTCATCAAAAGCCTGTATGACAAGACTACCAGTGCAGTCCTCCATAACAGCGCCATCGGAAACTGGTTCAGAACAACAATCGATGTGCGTCAAGGATGCCTATTCTCTCCAACACTCTTCAACATCACGAAGGCACAGTCAGCGTAGGGGGTAGAGAAATCTCCAACCTTCGCTTTGCAAATGACATTGATGGATTGGATGGAGAGGAGCAAGAACTTGAACAGCTGGTACAGAGGCTTGACACCACCTCCAGAGCGTATGGAATGGAAATAAGTGCAGAGAAGTCCAAAATGATGACCAACAACACCAATGGCATCAACACGGACATCAAAGTGCACGGCCAATCCCTCAACACAGTGCATAGCTTCAAATATTTAGGAGCCATTGTTAAAGACAATGGCATGGTTGATGCCCATTTGGAAAGACAGGACCATCAGTCTACATTCCAAGGTAAGACTGCTGTGCTCCCTTGTCATCTCCATCTTCCTATACGCTTGCAAAACGTGGACCCAGAGGTGCCAACCCCCTAATCTTCTTGTCAGTATTTCCGGACCCGTTTGTCAGTATTTTTTAACACTTGTCAGTATTTTTTTTCATCGCAAAACCCAGACTATGACACTATAGGAGGTAATGTGGTCTAATGGTAGTGCTTCGGCTTGCGGATCTGAAGGTCCCGGGTTCGAGCCCTGGCCGGGCCATTGTGTTGTGTCCCTGGGAAAGACACTTTACTCCTGTTTTCCTACTCCTTCGGATGAGAGTATAAACCGAGGTCTAGTCTTTGTGTTGCATATATTCCATCATAACGGACTTTAAAGATCCTGACGCTCATGTTCTAGACGGGTGAGTGCCGGTAACAAGAACACACCCAGCATGCACTTGGTCCTTCTTACCCATCCCTGGCTGCCCAGGATTGTGCTCAGTTGTTGGTGCGTCAGACCATGCGCCCAAAGGCTGCGGGTGGGCGTCTAGGGCAGTTTGAGTTAGATCCTGTATCGGCCAGCGCCTTGATCCTTAGGCTAAGGCGCCTTACAAATCACGAACATAATTAATTAATATAAAGTAACGACAGGCTTCCCTCTGAAACAGCAGGCTATTTTCAGTCCTCTAAAATCACCATGAAAATCAGCTTGTTGAACACCACACTTGTTTTACTCTAAAATCACCATGAAAATCAGCTTGTTGAACACAGTGACATTCAGTGAGTGCAAGAGTACTATTATGAGAACAGAAACCGGTACAGAAGCACCGCTGGCAAAGATAAACGATCGGCAACTTCTCTGTATTTTTATAAAAGCTATCGTATTTCCATATTTAATTAACTTCGCCGGAATTAAATATGGTCAATCCGTACTGGTTGGCATTTCTGTGGACCCTCACAGCAGATCTACAACGAAGAATACAAAGCATGGAGATGAGGTGCTACAGAAGACTTCTGGGCATTTCCTATACCCAGCACGTCAACAACAACGAAGTCCGACAGACCATCGCACAAGCCATTGGACAACACGATGACCTGCTCACAGTGGTGAAGAAACGTCACCAGAGCTTTAGACCTTGCAAAGACCATCTTGCAAGGCATGGTGCAAGGAGGCAGAAGAAGATGGAGACAAAAAAAAGAGGTGGAAGGACAACATTCGAGAATGGACTGGCTTGATACTGAGCAAAGCTATGAGGGTTGCTGAGGACAGAGAAAAACTGGTTAAACGATCATCTGTGGTGCCCCAACGACCAAGTTATTGGATAGGATAGGATAGGATAGGATAGCAAGATCTGCTAATACAAATAAAGGTCTGCTACTACAAATCAAAAATTAAAGCTTGATGGTTCAAATTGATTGGGTAAAAGTCTCATTAGAAAACAAAGGCACAAGATTGTTGCTTCTTACTATCAACTGTAGCATCCAGAAACACCTGGTCTGCTGGATCAGGGCACTGGCGTTCATGGGGGGTGACATGGTTGTGCAACCTAGAACTCTCTGACTCCACTGCCACATCTCGAAGATCCCTTGGTCCATTCACTGTATCATCCAGGGCTGCACAACATCAATAACTCAAATAAACATAAATCAGATCTTTAATTATGCACTTTCTCATTGGGAAAAGGAAGCTCTAGCTGTTAGCTGAAAGATAAACAGTAAAAATACATAACAGCATTAACTTGGATTGTTGAAATAAATAATTGCTAAGAAATTAAATAAAGTAATGTTCTTGCAATTAAAAAAAGGGTTCATAACAAAAAAGAAAGATAATCAATTTTCTGAGGCAGTGAAAATGGAAATGTAAAAGCCTGACAGGCATATTAGAAAATTGCATTTGTGATTTTAAAAAAAGCTACACAGCAATCAAATTGTAGCTAGCTAAAAGTTATACATGTATCATGCAGTTAAAGGAAAGTGATGGAGGAGAGGGGGTGGGAAAAGGGGGGTTAGAAATGGCCACAGCCAGTCCCTTTGTCATTTGTTTTACTTCGAGACTTAATTCTCAGTCCTGTCTTTAAAGCATGGGTTGAACATGTTCCCAAATCGTACACTAGACTACATAAAGGCAGTGTCAGAGTGACTTGACAGTGTACACACTCCCCCCAAAATAGTGAATGAACAATAAAATGTCAATGCAAATGCTATCATGACCGAGACAGACATCACCAGCTTGTACCTTTGTATATAGATAATAATTTATCAAACTATTATGTTACTAAAAAAGAAATTGCTGACTTGATCAGATACACATACTTCCTTTACAGGCCTGAATGATCATCATTTTGGGTTTTCCTTCCATAGCTCGGCAATTGGTGCTGCTGAAGATGTATTTCAGCTCATCAGACCGGATGAAGGTGTTTCGTGCAGGTGATTGGTCACCAAGTAGGCAGCCATCAGTGCCAAACAACACTCCACCTGTGTAACCGTGGGTCAGGATGGCCACCATACAACTGTCACACTCACTGCTCAGCCCACGGGCAAAGTTCTCCAGTTCCTGTCTCATGCCCTAAAAGCATAGAAATCATTACAAAATCACCTGGAGGAAATTTCAAGGTAAAAGAGTTTGTTTATGATATTAACAAGATGCTAAATATGCATTGAATCGTGTTCCAATTGTCATGAAAAATGTGTACAAAACCTTTATTACTCTTGAAAATATAATTATGTATAATGTGCAAATATCCTTCAACCTACATTTTTAACATATTAAAAACTGTCATTTATGCAACAAAATCCTTTTTGATTCACAAGCATGCCCCTCCTTTCCACCCTTTCCACCCAATAAAAAATTGTTTTCAGATTTTTGCAAATCTGTGCAAGATGAGCCCTATATAGTCCAAAAATTACATTTAAAAAAAAAGGTTGTCAGTCCGTCTGTCTATATGTCCGCCGTCTGGATTTGCAAAAGTGCCTCTCTGAAAGTGAAATGGTCTGGTATCATCAGTACGCTATTTTTAGCTACGCAAGGCCATGCATACTAAGTACGATAATGTCTAGCTCATGTGTTGTATTTGAGTCTGGCATGCAGCTCTATGGGCAACAATGAAAGTTTACAACATCAGCCCTAAAATTATTGAAGTCATCAAAAGCCTGTATGACAAGGCTACCAGTGCAGTCCTCCACAACAGCACCATCAGGAACTGGTTCAGAACAACAATCGGTGTGCGTCAAGGATGCCTACTCTCTCCAACACTCTTCAACATCTTCCTAGAGCGCATCATGTCAGATGCTCTTGCAGATCATGAAGTCACAGTCAGCATAGGGGGTAGAGCAATCTCCAATCTTCGTTTTGCGGATGACATTGATGGATTGGCTGGAGAGGAACAAGAACTTGAACAGCTGGTACAGAGGCTTGACACCACCTCCAGAGCTTATGGAATGGAAATAAGTGCAGAGAAGACCAAAATGATGACCAACAACACCAATGGCATCAACACGGACATCAAAGTCCAAGGCCAATCCCTCAACAAATATTTAGGAGCCATTGTATCAGACAATGGGTCCCGACAGGAAGTCCTCTCCAGGATCGCACAAACAACTGCTGCCCTGACAAGGTTGAAGCCCATTTGGAAAGATAGGACCATCAGTCTACATTCCAAAGTAAGACTGCTGCGCTCCCTTGTCTTCTCCATCTTCCTATATGTTTGCGAAGCATGGACCCTCACAGCAGATCTCCAACGAAGAATACAAAGCATGGAGATGAGGTGTTACAGAAGACTTCTGGGCATTTCCTATACCCAACACATCACCAACGACGAAGTCCGACAGACCATCACACAAGCCATTGGACAACACAATGACCTGCTCACAGTGGTGAAGAAACGGAAACTCCGATGGTATGGCCACGTCACCAGATCATCAGGCCTTCCAAAGACTATTCTGCAAGGCACAGTGCAAGGAGGTAGAAGAAGAGGGAGACCAAAAAAGAGGTGGGAGGACAACATTCGAGAATGGACTGGTGTGACACTGAGCGAAGCCATCAGGGCTGCTGAGGACAGAGAAAGATGGAGTATGCTGGTTAAACGATCATCTGTGGTGCCCCTACAAACTCTGGGTTACGGGACAAGATAGGACGGGATAGGATAGCATTTAAATAACTGACAGTGTTCATCATTTGAAGTCACTTAGTACACAGTTTGAACTTTCTGGTGATGTGATCAGTATTGATTAATGTCTTTTTGTATTTGGTTGCTGGCCTCTGTAATTGCAGCAATTTGACAAAACGTGCGTGTTAATTCTAGGCATAGGCGCATTTTGCTGGCCCCCACACCAGCTCAATTCCTATGTGAGCAGCACTGTTTAGTGCCTCCACATTTCTCTTGCTGTGGGCTATTTAAAGCTTGCCTGCACCCTCCCTTCCAGTGAAATGAAGCATCGGCAAAGCTATATATAGCTAGCCTGGCTGATCTAACCTCAACATTTAAAAAGCTTTGGTTGAGTCTCTGTGCCCCTAAAAATGTTCACTTTTGTCAAGGAATTTTGCTGCAATTCATTACCGTGTGTATGCTTTTATCTTCTTTATTGTGTTTTGGGTTTGTCTTCATTTGTTTGTTTTGTTTTGTTTTTCTTTCTATTCTTTACTGTTGTCTCATTTGTTTTTTGTAAAGTCCTTTATGCTTTTACTGTATTTACCATTTGATTGTGTGTGTTACGATTTAGACACATAGTTCTGAAAGTTTTCTGTTGCAAAGCATGCAAATAATAGCGTGTATTTACCTTTGATTTGATTCTGAGCTGTTGCTAGAAAAAGCTTTGTATAATGATAATTTCCACCAAACGACATTGTTGTAGTATTGCTGAGAATTTTCTGGTATTATTTGTTTATTATTGATCAAAGTTTCCACATCTGTCTGGAGATAGAGTAAACTGAGGAATATTCTATGATGTAAGACAGTGTTTTTCTGGAATGTTCGAAGTCTCTCTGGATTGCAGAGATGCTATATAATTAATGCACTGTCTGCTTCTAAAAAAGTGATTTTCGGAAAGCAATGTTATATGCAGTTGTTAGTGTTAGCTGAATAAAGTTGGAAAACTTTATAAGACGACTTCTGCCTTGTTGAGTGAACAGGCTGCATGGATAAACACATTCGAATTACACATATCAAGATTCAAGCATCAGGGCTGAATCAAGCCGCAATCTACACCATAGCCAAGGGTTCTACTGCAATAACAAGCGAGTCAACGTTATGAGAGGCAATCATCGAGGGTAGCATCAGGAGGGACCAACATATGGGACTACATCCCCAAAGGATTCAGGGTGACTGCAAGGGCATGTAGTCGCTGAAAAGTTGCTTCGTGAGTGAACAATAGAATGGGACTACGTGGCTACCGCAAGACTACATCGCCAGTATTACCGCGAGCGACAAATCGACGTCTTGTCTGCATCAGCATAAGAGCATAGACATCGCACCAGAGTGATGTAGAGTTGCATACGACGAGAACAACAGAGCCTGCATCAGCGAAGGCGACTAGTGACAAGCATCAACAATACTGCAGAAAGCAGTCTAGAAAGATGCAGCAAAGTGCAGCACAGTCAAGAACTTTCCAGAAACGAATCCTGATGACTGACATGCCAAAAAGGATCAACTGACGGAGTATGTCAAGTCTCAGGAGAGAATACATGAAAGAGTACTTGGACAGCAGGGTCAAGAAAGAGAAGAGCATCACAGGCGTGAAGAAAGAGAAGAGCATCACAGGCGTGAAGAAAAAGAAATCGAATGGCAGCACAGGCGCGAAGAAAGAGAAATAGCCGAGCAGCATCAAGAAAGAGAAGAACAGCGCTGGCGTGAAGATAGAGAAGCTAAAAGAAGCTATAGCGTCTTTGGCTGAGCGTCAATACCAGCTAGATTTGGCATGCATCAAACATGAGGTGAACACGCCAAACATTATCGGCGACCACAAGGCTCCAAAACTGCCAGTGTTTGTCAAAAGGAATCTGGTGAGGTTGGAAAGATTTGCTGAAAGTGCTAAATGGCAATTTCAAGACTGGGCAAGTCAGAGCACTTCTAAAGGGGCAAGTGCTCACCGTCTACACCAGACTGTCTAACACTGAGGCAGAAGACTACAATGTCTTGAATGAAGCCCTATTGCAGTGCTACAGCTTTACAAGAAGGGCTACCATGAATGCTAGCCTCTGTCAGACGAGACGCCAAAGCAGTTCGTGGAGCTCCTGTCCTCATATCTACAGAAGTGGGTGGAATTATCAGGCAAATGAGAGACTTACGATAGTCCACATGACCTGATCGTGAAAAATTCCATAACACCTGCCAAAGTACCTTGCAACCCACTTAAAAATACAAAAGCGGCAGACGCTAAAAGATGTTGCTGATTCTGCTGAAAGATATCTCCATCTCTCACGGGAAGGCCCTGGGGCCACCCAAGGCGACAAAACACTTTCAGAAAACTGTAAACCAGGGGAACCAGAACCAAGGAAGCCGGATGGATCATGAACAGATTCCACACCACCTTCTAGGGAAGGGGAATCAAGAGACTGTTTCACATGCAACGCCACAGACCACAGAGCTGATGTCCTCAAAACAAAGGTAGCGGACAGCAGAGCAATACGGACAATGCAGCGGTGGGCAGTCGACGGAGGCGTTTCTTTAACTGATGCCAAACCAGTAGATCTGACCATCAAGTGAGCGGTGGGAGCCTAATTCTTCCGAGTGAGACTCAGCATACAGCTACTTCTGCAGGCATGCTACAGTGCAATATCAATGGCCAACATCTCCTTGACAACTGGAAATCCATCTCCGTCGTCGCCAGCACAGCTGTGACCGTCCAGAACATGCCTGTTTCCAAGGGACGCGTCGAAAATCATGAAGTAACTGTCCTAAGAGACTCTGGCTGCAGTGGGGTCATCGTCAGTGAAGATCTAATCGCTGAAGAACATCTGACTGGCAATTCTAAATGAACACTTATGGCCGACAGCAAATGTGTAAAAGTGCCAACTGCGAAGATTCAAGTTAGCACCCCTTTCTACATTGGCAAAGTAGAAGCAGTTTGCCTGAAGAAGCCACAGTATGAATTGATGATAAGGAATATCAAAGGCGTGAGGCGGTAGGATGACCCTGATCTAGGGTGGAGGTCAGCCTCAAATCAACATGTCGAAGTTCCATCCATTTTAATTTCCCGATGGAGATATGTGTGTGTGTGTGTGTGTGTGTGTGTGTGTGTGTCTGTGTGTGTACTGTTAATTAATGTACATACTTCTGGTTTAGCAGTTTTTACTAGGCATGTTTTTGTTTTACATATTTTATTTTAATACTATTGCTTTTTTTTAGAGCATTGTAAAGCATGGCGAGCCCATGCTTGTTGGGGTACCACGCTATTTCAGTCTACTGTATTATTATTATTATTAGATATTACAAAGCTGCTGTGCATAATGATGTGGCCACTCTGGCTCAGCCATGCTGACCAGAGAATGTCTGTGCTGTAACTACCAGGACCCAGGCCAGTAGAGATAAGGTGATTACGCCACTGAAGGTCGCTGAAAGCTCCAAAAGCCGCCATCGTGGACAGAGATAAGCTCATCCCTCAGCACGTGACCAAGGGCAGTGGCATGGTCTATTTCTAAGCGAAGGCCAGAAGTTTGTACAGAATCTTCCAGCACCCAAGGATCAACGGAGAGAATCCACTACATCAAGTCTTGGTACTGTTACCCTAAGGCGCCAAGTGATAGAAGTAGCTCATGATTCTATCATGGGAGACCATCTGGACATCAAGAAGACGTAGAACAGAATCCACGCAATGTTCTACTAGCCAGGACTTCATGCGAACATCAGTCATTTATGCCAATCATGTCAAATTTGCCAGAAGACCATACCTAGAGGAAAGGTCGCTGGAATGCCAATGCACAGGATGCCCCTGATCCACTGACATTCAAAAGGGTGGCCTTAGAATTAATCCTATCCTATCCCATAACTCGAAGGTCGTTGGGGCACAACAGATGATACTTTAATCAGCCATCTTTCTCTGTCCTCAGCCAACCTCATGGCTTTGCTCAGTATCAAGCCAGCCCATTCTCGAATGCTGTCCTTCCACCTCTTTTTCTGTTTCCATGTCTTCTGCCTTTTTGCACCATGCCTTGAAAGATGGTCATAGCAAGGCCTAATGCTCTGGTGACATGGCCATACCATCGGAGTTTTTGTTTCTTCACCACTGTGAGCACATCATCGCGTTGTCCAATGGCTTGTGTGATGGTCTGTTGGACTTCGTTGTTAAGGATGTGCTGGATATAGGAAATGCCCAGAAGTCTTCTGTAGCACTTCATCTCCATGCTTTGTATTTTGCATTGTAGATCTGCTGTGAGGGTCCATGTTTCACAAGGGTATAGGAAGATGGAGATGACAAGGGAGCGCAGCAGCCTTACCTTGGAATATCGACTGATGGTCCTGTCTTTCCAAATGGGCCTCAACTTGTCAGAGAAGCAGTTGTTTGTGCGATCCTGAAGAGGACTTCCTGTTGGGACCCATTGTCTGATACAAATGGCTCCTAAATATTTAAAGCTATGCACTGAGTTGAGGAATTGCCCTTGGACTTTGATGTCCATGTTGATGCCATTGGTGCTGTTGCCCTTGGACTTTGATGTCCATGTTGATGCCATTGGTGCTGTTGGTCATCATTTTGGTCTTCTCTGCACTTATTTCCATTCCATAGGCTCTGAAGGTTGTCATCACTCTTCCCAAAAAGGGTAACCTTCAGGAGTGTGAAAATTACCACACCATCAGCCTCAACAGCCAACCCAGCAAGATCCTCCTGAAAATAATACTCATCAGGTTGAAACCCCAAGCTGAACAAATCATAGCTGAAGAACAAGTAGGATTCAAGGCACGGCGAAGTACCACTGAACAGATTTTCAACCTCAGAATAATCAGATACAAATACATATCATGTGTTTGTAGACTTAAAGAAAGCATTTGACTGAGTCTGGCATGAAGCTCTGTGGGCAACCATGAGAGTGTACAAAATCAGCCGTAAAATTATTCCTATCCTATCCTATCCTATCCCGTAACTCTGAGGTCGTTGGGGCACCACAGATGATCGTTTAACCAGCATACTCCATCTTTCTCTGTCCTCAGCAACTCTGATGGCTTCGCTCAATGCCAAGCCAGTCCTCCCACCTCTTTTTCGGTCTCCCTCTTCTTCTACCTCCTTGCACTGTGCCTTGCAGGATGGTCTTTGCAAGGCCTGATGAACTGGTGACGTGGCCATACCATCGGAGTTTACGTTTCTTCACCACTGTGAGCAGCTCATCGTGTTGTCCAATGGCTTGTGTGATGGTCTGTTGGACTTCATCATTGGTGATGTTCTGGGTATAGGAAATGCCCAGAAGTCTTCTGTAGCACCTCATCTCCATGCTTTGTATTCTTCGTTATAGATCTGCAGTGAGGGTCCATGTTTTGCAAGTGTATAGGACCACCCCAGGCAACTTCTCCAGTGGACGGGCCGGAAATGGGAAAATGAAGTCATTCCGGGCCGGATTACTAAATCCTATCCTATCCTATCCTATCCTGTCCCATAACCCGAAGGTCGTAGGGGCACCACAGATGATCGTTTAACCAGCATACTCCATCTTTCTCTGTCCTCAGCAGCCCTCATGGCTTCGCTTAGTGTCAAACCAGTCCATTCTCGAATGTTGTCCTCCCACCTCTTTTTCGGTCTCCCCCTTCTTCTACCTCCTTGCACTGTGCCTTGCAGAATGGTCTTTGCAAGGCCTGATGATCTGGTGACGTGGCCATACCATCGGAGTTTCCGTTTCTTCACCACTGTGAGCAGGTCATCGTGTTGTCCAATGGCTTGTGTGATGGTCTGTCGGACTTCGTCGTTGGTGATGTGTTGGGTATAGGAAATGCACAGAAGTCTTCTGTAGCACCTCATCTCCATGCTTTGTATTCTTCGTTGGAGATCTGCTGTGAGGGTCCATGCTTCGCAAGCATATAGGAAGATGGAGATGACCAGAGAGCGCAGCAGTCTTACTTTGGAATGTAGACTGATGGTTCTGTCTTTCCAAATGGGCTTCAACCTTGTCAGGGCAGCAGTTGTTTGTGCGATCCTGGAGAGGACTTCCTGCCGAGACCCATTGTCTGACACAATGGCTCCTAAATATTTGAAGCTGTGCACTGTGTTGAGGGATTGGCCTTGTACTTTGATGTCCGTGTTGATGCCATTGGTGTTGTTGGTCATCATTTTGGTCTTCTCTGCACTTATTTCCATTCCATAAGCTCTGGAGGTGGTGTCAAGCCTCTGTACAAGCTGTTCAAGTTCTTGTTCCTCTCCAGCCAATCCATCAATATCATCCGCAAAACGAAGATTGGAGATTGCTCTGCCCCCTATGCTGACTGTGCCTTCGTGATCTTCAAGAGCATCTGACATGATGCGCTCTAGGAAGATGTTGAAGAGTGTTGGAGAGAGTAGGCATCCTTGATGCACACCGATTGTTGTTCTGAACCAGTTCCCGATGACACTGTTATGGAGGACTGCACTGGTAGCCTTGTCATACAGGCTTTTGATGACTTCTATAATTTTAGGGCTGATGTTGTACACTTTCATGGTTGCCCATAGAGCTGCATGCCAGACTCGGTCAAATGCCTTCTTGAAGTCTATGAACACATGATATAGATGTTGTTGGTGCTGTAGGTATTTCTCACAGATTATTCTGAGGTTGAAAATCTGTTCAGTGGTACTTCGCCCTGCCATGAATCCTGCTTGTTCTTCAGCTATGATTTGTTCAGCTTGTGGTTTCAACCTGTTGAGTATTATTTTCAGGAGGACCTTGCTGGGATGGCTGATGAGGCTGATGGTGCGGTAATTTTCACACTCCTGAAGGTTACCTTTTTTGGGAAGAGTGATGACAAGCGACTGGGTCCATGGTGTAGGCCATTCCCCACTCTGCCAGATCTTGTTACAGATAATGGTGAGAGCATCAGTCATCGCTTCTCCTCCTGCTTGTAGCAGTTCCGCTGGTATGTTGTCCACTCCCGCTGACTTCCCTTTCTTCAGCGATTGCACTGCTGCCTCAACTTCTTCCCGGAGAATTGGGAGGATTTCTTCTTCTTCTTTGCTCTCGGGACATGCTAGAACTGATGGGTCTCCATTTGGTGTATGGTTGTAAAGGTCAGAGCAGTACTCTGTCCATCTGTCCAAGACTTCTTGTTCTTCTGTAAGGCATATGCCAGACTTGCTTTGGATAGTGGAGACTTTGGGCTGTTTAACACTTGTCAGCCGCTTCACAGTCTGGTAGGCCTTCTTGCTGTTGTTCTTGTTCAGATTGTTCTCTATTTCCTGGCATTGATCTTCTATCCAGTTCTCCTTTGCTGTGCGCATGCCTTTTCGGATGTCATTGTTGATTTTTCGGTAGACATCAGCTCCCTGTGAGGTGTTCTTTTTCTTTTTTAACTCTCTTCGTTTATCACACAGATCCAAAAGTTCAGGTGTGATCCACGGCTTCTTCTTTGGTCGGTGCTTGCCAAGGATCTCAGTGGCGGCATCTGTTACAGCTGAGTTGAAGGTATTGGTCATGGTGTTGACATCTACTTCGCCTGCCCCCAAAATAAGCAGTGGTGCAAATTTCCCTCCAATTGTGGCCTGAAATATTTTTGCCACCTCCGGGTCTTGCAGTTTGTCCAGGTCGAACTTCAGCCTAGTGCACTTTGCTGTATTTACTCTCTTCAAATGGAGCCGGAAAGACATCATCACGAGATCGTGGTCACTTCCAATGTCTGCTCCTGGAAAAGTGCGTGTCCTGCCAATGTTGATGCTTGATCTGAAGCGTTTCTTGACCATGATGTAGTCGATCTGGTTGTGATGTTCCCCGCCGGGACTGTGCCATGTCCATCGTCTGGATTTTTTGTGGAGACCAAGCGTGTTTGCCAGTACCAGATTGTTGTATCTGGCAAACTCCAATAGCCTCAGACCCCTGTCATTTGTCTCGTTGTTGCAGTGGGGTCCACATGTGTCTCCCCAGTTGTGGTGCGCATCTTGGCCAACCTTGGCATTCCAGTCGCCTTGCACTATGACTATGTCCTTCTTCGGCACTTGGACCGCCTGTATATTTTCATAAAAATCCTCCACTTCGCTGTCTTCATAGTCTGATGTTGGGGCATAGGCCTGGATGATGGTAATGTTGAAAGGGGTTGCTCTCAGACGGATGGTAATGAGTCTACTGGAGACTGGGCGGCAACCCATGACAGTGGCTAGAATGTTCTTGTGGACCAAGAATCCAACGCCGTGTTCGTGCCTGTCATCTCTACCGCTGAAATAGAGCTTGTGGCCTTTGTCAGTCGTTGTTTCACCTAGGCCTTTCCAGCGCAGTTCGCTGATACCTAGAACGTTCCATCGATAGTGGTCCAGCTCGTGGGCCAGTTCTTCTAATTTTCCTTCCGCAGTTAGGGTCCTGACATTCCAGGTTCCTATGACGATGTTGTTTCTCGTGCGGATCTTGCTAATTTGTCCATCAGTAGCATACTTAACACCTCCGTCCTGGTGGCCAACGGAAGGCGCGGTCCTTGTGTAGCCGGGCGACGACCGATCCGGCATGGAATTAGTGGATAGCCTCATCATGTGTTGTGTCTTGGGCAAAAAAGACCTGGCAGGGCCCAATCCTCTCCAGGCTGTTGGCCACAGCCGAAATCCACGAATACAGTGTGGCTCGCCTTGGCCCTGAGCACGTGGTCGTTGAACCTGTAGTAACGTGAGGTTCCTCCGCCCTGGCCGGTGACTTCTGTGTAGAAGACTTTCGCCCAGTGATGCCGTGCTAACATCACCCCTGTTAGTCGCCTCTTACGACACGCCGGGAAATGTTGGGTCTATTCTATTTGCCCGAACCCACAGAGCCCTATTATTACTAAATCAATACATTAATTGTGTATTTATCCACCTATGCAAGGAATAAATCGTATTCAATGTAAACTTTAAACTTGTAAACTTTAAAGTGTAGAGACCAAAAACAGTATTTAATGAATTTAACATAATGTACTTCAATAGCTGCTAAAGTCAATGAGACATCTGTGGTCGATCAAAGTTGTCAACAAATTGTTTGAATTCTGGCTGCATGTCGGACGTAGAAATTCTCAGTAAAGATTGCACGTGAACATCAGTTAGATTGGAACGCAGCTTTGTCTTGTTAATGTTCATGATCGAAAATGTTTGTTCGCAAATGTATGTAGACCCAACAGAATAAGTAGTTTCATGTCCATCTTTCTCAGGTTGGCAAACTTAAACTCATTTAGTGACGCAGAAAATCTGTCAATGCTTTTAGATTAGAATTTCTCTTTCATGGTAGAGTCACACTGCAGATCAATCAGTTCCAACTGTAGAGCATCCAGCGCCTTTTTAATGTCAGTTGTAAGTGGTGATGACAAGATATCAAACTCAGCAGCAAGTTTCTGGAAGTCTGCAAAACAATGAGCAAATTCATTGTTTAGTGCAGATATCATATTGGTGTTCTTCTCAGTTGATATCATCTGTGTTGTGATATTCTGACTGAGATGGCGAGAAAACAGTTTTAGCTTCACCTTGAATGCCTTCAATGTTGAGTACATTTCATGAGCAAAAGTGCCCTTCCATTGAAGTCTGGTGTTCAATTCATTCATATGTTCAAAGAGATCAACTGCAAACGCCAGATCTGACAGCCATTCTGATTTTCTGAGTTGGGAATATTCTGTATCTTTCCCTTTCATCTCCAAAAACAGTAGGATTTCTGTTTTCAGGTCCCAGACACGTCTCAGAACTTTCCCTAAACTCAACCAGCGTACAGCGGGATGATACAGAACATCACTGTGATCAGGGCCGCAATCTTCCAGAAGTGTGATAAACTGTCTGTGACTTAGACCTCTCGTCCTGATGAAATTAACAATTTTCACAATTGGATCCACAACATGTTTTATGTCAAGCACACTTTTACACAGCACTTCCTGGTGTATTATGCAATGTAGAAATATCAATTCCCTGGTGCAATCAACCTCTGCAACACGGTCACCCAGTCTCTTCAGTAGACCAACTTTCTTTCCTGTCAAAGATGGAGAACCATCTATAGTAACACTGACCATCACAGTCATTATTACTGCGATGCAGTAAGAAAGTAGTGGGAGATGTAACATGTAACACGTGTTACTAAAATTTAGTAAATTTATAAAATTGGGAAAGGGCTTATATTACTAATAATATTAACAATATTAGCAACATGTTATTGTTGTGAATGTTAAAGTTGGAATGTTAGTAATGTGGCAGTTTTTTTTAACAACCACATTATGATTTCTATGCTTATGTTTTTGTATCCTCCACACCCCAAAAGGGGCGAGTAATGGGATTAAATCTTGAATCTTGAAATTGTGGCAGGATGTGGACGCGGGCCACATTACCATGTACGGCCAGAAACAGTCTGCGGGCCAGTCAAAATCCCGTCTCGGGCTGGGTCAGGCCCGTGGGCCGTTTGTTGCCAATCCCTGGATAGGAAGATGCAGATGAAAAGGGAGCGCAGCAGCCTTACCTTGGAATGTAGACTGATGGACCTGTCTTTCCAAATGGGCTTCAACCTTGCCAGGGCAGCAGTTGTTTGTGCCTCCTAAATATTTGAAGCTATGCACTGTGTTGAAGGATTGGCTTTAGATTTTGATGTCCATGTTGATGCCATTGGTGTTGTTGGTCATCATTTTGGTCTCCTCTGCACTTATTTGCATTCCATATAGGCTCTGGTGTTGTCAAGCCTCTGTACCAGCTGTTAAGTTCTTGTTCCTTTCCAGTCAATCCATCAATGTCTTCTGCAAAATGAAGGTTGGAGATTTCTCTACCCGTTATGCTGACTGTGCCTTCGTGATCTGCAAGGGCATCTGACATGATGCGCTCTAGGAAGATGTTGAAGAGGGTTGGAGAGAGTAGGCATCCTTGATGCACACCGATTGTTGTTCTGAACCAGTTTCCAATGGCGCTTTTGGACTGCAATGGTAGCCTTGTCATACAGGCTTTTGATGACTTCAATAATTTTAGGGCTGAAGTTGTACACTCTCATGGTTGCCCACAGAGCTGCATGCCAGACTCGATCAAATGCCTTCTTGAAGTCTACGAACACATGATATAGGTGTTGTTGATGCTGTAGGTATTTCTCGCAGATTATTTTGAGGTTGAAAATCGGTTCAGCGGTACTTAGCCCTGCCCTGAATCCTGCTTGTTTTTCAGCTATGATTTGTTCAACCTGTTGAGTATTATTTTCAGGAGGACCTTGCTGTTATGGCTGATGAGGCTGATGGTACGGTAATTTTCAAACTCCTGAAGGTTATCTTTTTTGGGTGAAAAGGTAACCTAAAATTATTTGAGTCATCAAAAGCCTGTATGACAAGGCTGCCAGTGCAGTCCTCCACAACAGCGCCATCAAGAACTGGTTCAGAACAATAATCAGTGTGCGTCAAGGATGCCTACTCTCTCCTACACTCTTCAACATCTTCCTGGAGCGCATCATGTCAGATGCCCTAGCAGATTACCAAGGCATAGTCAGCATAGGGGGTATAGCAATCTCCAACCTCCGTTTTGAGGATGACATTGATGGATTGGCTGGAGAGGAACAAGAACTTGAACACCTGGTACAGAGGCTTGACACCACCTCCAGAGCCTATGGAACGGAAAATAAATGCAGAGAGAATAATAAGTGCTTAGACTTAATCGGCAGAATGAAACCTAGTACCTCCAAGTGAAGAAGGTTACTGGTGGATACTAACCTTAGTGTTCTATTCCACTTGGTACCCAAAAAGCAGTGCCTCTGAAGAAGATTGACACTGAAACTGTAGCAGAGGAGCTGGTGGACATATTCATCAGACTTCGAGTACCCGAGGAAATCCTGACAGACCTCAGCAAGAAGGAGGTCAACAGACTGCTGAGCATCCAGCATTTGCCTATGACATCCCACCATCCAATGTGCAATGGGTTTGTCGAGAAGTTCAATGCTACGCTAAAGCCCACCTGAAGAAACTGTGCAGCGAACAGCCCAGAAAATGCCATCACTACATCAATGCCTTACTGTTCGCCTACAGAAGTCCACCGGCTTTTCTCCATTCGAGCTGTTGTATGGGAGAACCATCCACAGGATCGGTGCACATCCTGAAAGATTTGTGGACAAAAGATGTAGACACCTCAGAGGTGAAGAACATCTTCCAGTACGTATTTGAGCAACTGGAGAAGCTGGAGCAGACCCTCGATAGCCAGAGATAACCTAAAGAAGTCCCAGGACTGTGGAAAACACTATGATCATAGGGCTGTGAACAGAAAGTTCAAACCTGGCAACAAAGTGCTGGTGCTGCTACCTACCTATCACAATAAGTTGCTGATGCAGCCCATACGAAGTAGAGGCCGTGGTGGGGATCAATGACTACAAGGTGAAGGTCGGCCAGCATTCCAAGATATACCACGCCAACCTCCGTAAGCTGTATGTAAAAAGGACACCAGAGACTAAACATGCAGGAACAGCAGCTGATATTGACAATAGCTTTGACAGCAAAGAACTCTTGGAACTTGGAGATTTCTACAGCAAATAATTAGACATTGATTAGCCTGACGGAAGGTCAAAAGATGGAGCTCAAGGACCTTATGGGTGAGTTTCCCACAATTTCAGTGATGCCTCAGGCTCCACAACTTTGGTCGAACATGAAGTCCTCCTTACTTCAGACATTCTCATTCGATCCAAACCCTTCCCGATCCCTTTCAAGGCCCTCGAATCCTTGAAGAAAAAGATTGATGAGATGCTGAAGATGGATATCATCAGGAAGTCCAGTTCCCCCTGTCATGGTCGTTAGGAAGAAAGACGAGAGCAACAGAGTGTGCATCGACTACAGGAAGGTTAACAAGATCACATTCTTCGACCCTGAGCGGATGCCTACTGCAGCAGACCTGTTCCGTCAATTATCGGGGAGCAAATTCTTCTCAAAGATTGACCTCAGCAAAGGCAAGTTCTCCTGCGTCAACCAGATATACCAAAGACTGCTTTTATAACTCCTGAAGGGACGTATGAGTGCCTGATGCCTTTTAGCATGGTCAACTGCGGCGCTACCCTGAAGAGAGAAATTAGGAAGATGCTCCAAGGGATGAACAACTTCGTCTGTTAATAGAACAACCTGCTAGTCCACATCCAGACCTGGAAGAAGCATCTGATGACCTTGACGGAGCTGTTTCACCGTATAACAGCAGCCAATCTGTCTGTGCGACCAAGCAAGTGCATTCTGCGAACTGACAACGTCAACTTCATTGATCATTTGCTGAAAGAAGGAAGTAATAGAGGGTGCACAGACTACAGGAAAGTCTACAATATCGCTGCTTTTGACCCTGGGTCAATGACAACCCTGACAGAAGAGGACATCGGTTCTGTGCTGAGTGAAGAACACTGACAGTACCCAGACAGACTGAAATAAGTCTCTGGATTTTGTGCACTGTGTCTCAATGTTGTTTGACAGAAATTATGTAAATTTCTTCTTGTGTAGGAGGGTTATGTTACGATTCAGACATCCATGATACTTCCGAACGTTTTCTGTTGTAAAGAATGCAATAATTTGATTTGATTCTGCGCTGTTGCTAGAAAAAGTTTTATGTAATGTTGATAATTGACATTGTAGTATTGCTGATAATTTTCTGGAATTATTTGTTTATTATCGATCAAAGTTTTCACATCTATCTGGTGAAAGTGTAAACTGAGGAATGTTCTATGATGTAAGTCAAGACAATGCATAGTTAGGGAGGTATGGTGGTCTAATGGTAGTGCTTTGGCTTGTGGATCTGAAGGTCCCGGGTTCGAGCCCTGTCCGGGCCATTGTGTTGTGTCCCTGAGAAAGACACTTTACTCCTGTTTCCTACTCCTTCTGATGAGAGTATAAACCGAGGTCTAGTCTTTGTGTCGCATACATTCCATCATAACGGACTTTAAAGATCCTGATGCTCATGTCCTAGACTGGTGAGTGCCGGTAACAAGAATACACCCAGCATGCACTTGGTCCTTCTCCCCCATCCCTGGCTGGCCAGGACAGTGCTCAGTTGTCCGAGCATCAGACCATGCGCCCAAAGGCTGCGGGTGGGCATCTCGGGCGGTGTGAGTTAGATCCTGTATCAGCCAGCGCCTAGAGTCTGGTCAAGTACTGTGAGATAAGTGCTTTCCAGCCAGTCTGTGAAGAAGAAGTGAAGAAAACTGTTCTCATGTCCAAGCCAACAACCTATCCGTTGGACCCCATGCCTATGCCATTGCTCGTGGAATGCCTTGACATGCTGCTGCCCTCAATCACTCACATTCTCAACCACAGTTTAACGTCTGGTGTTTTCCCCTCCCTGTTCAAAACTGCCATAGTCAAACCACTCTTGAAGAAACCCTCATTAGATTCCAACACGCTCAAGAGTTATAGGCCAGTCTCAAATCTCAGTTTTTTGTCCAAAGTACTCGAAAAGCTTGCCTTGAAACAACTTCTTTCCTATCTGACCCATCACGATCTTATTCCACACACTCAGTCTGCCTATCGGCCCTCTCACAGCACTGAAACCGCACTGCTCAAGATTATGAATGACATTCTGTATGCCTTGGATGGTGGTGACGTGTCCTTCCTCACTCTCCTTGATCTCTCAGCAGCGTTTGATACGATCGATCATATCACGCTTCTTCAACGCCTCCAAAACCTGTACGGCATCTCTGGGTCAGCGCTGGCATGGTTTGAGTCATACCTGATTGGTCGGACCCAGACCGTGCTAGTAAATGGCCAGTTGTCCGCACCTGCAACTCTTTCTTATGGTGTTCCCCAAGGATCTGTTTTAGGCCCCATTCTTTTCATTTTGTACACCAAACCTTTGTTGTCTCTGATCCAAACTCATTCTATTTCTACTCAATCATATGCTGACGACACGCAGCTTCAAAAATCCTGTCCTCCTTCTGAAGTCACAACCACTGTCCAAGGCATTCAGACCTGTGCGTCTGATATCAAGTCATGGATGATAGAAAATAAACTATGCTTGAACGATGACAAGACTGAAGCACTGTTTATAAAGAAAAAGAGCACAATTCTTTCAGATGGTGAACCACACTCAATACAAATTGTGTGTTTGTGTTGTTTTGTTTTGTCTTGTAAATTGTTGCACTTTGACATTTGTGTTTTTTCCTTGTAAATTGTAATATTTTGGGATGTCGTTTTATTAAAATGAAGTTTTTATTTGCAATTTTTCATGTGTTGTAAATTGTGATGTTTGGGATGATGGGGGAGAAGGACCTAGGTGCATGCTGGGTGTATTCTTGTCACCGGCACTCACCCGTCTAGGACATGAGCGTCAGGATCTTTAAAGTCCGTTATGATGGAATGTATGCGACACAGACTAGACCTCGGTTTATACTCTCATCCGAAGGAGTAGGAAACGGGAGTAAAGTGTATTTTCCAAGGACACAACACAATGCCCCGGCCTAGGCTCGAACCCGGGACTTTCAGATCCGCAAGCCAAAGCTCTACCATTAGGCCACCGTGCCTCCCGTATTTAGAGATGATAGATTGATCTTTCATATATGTTCCGTTTTTGAGTTGGTCTTGAAGGTCAAGGTCATTTTAGGCTTTGCAAAAACATACCAAAAAATAGGTAATTGTACAGTGGAATGGCTGTTTATTTAACCCACAGTATTCAAAACCATTGGATTATTTGATCATACATGAGCATCATATATCACATGAAGGTCAAGGTAAAGCCAAGGTCAAGGTCACTGAAGGTCGCTCACCCCAAGGTCACAGTTTTTTTGGCATAATATAACTTTTGCTATATTTGTTTTTGACAGTAGCCAGAGGTCAAGGTCATCTCAAGGTCAAGAGCATAGAAAGATTTCGGTATTACTTTGCATATTAATGCCACTGTTTCATTTTTGTTTCTGGGCACTCATTTACATGTTAAATATAGCAAGTTCCATAAGGAGCATGTGAGTCATATGGCTTTGCCCTTCTAGTATCTTTTTTTCATTTTGGTGCAATGTTCAAATGAATATATTGTGCTATATGTCGGCTGAACATAAATGATATTTACCTCTCTTTGAGAGTGGCAAGTGGGGGGAAGGGGACAGACTCCTGCAGATTGATTCATTGTTCATTGATTCAATAGGTTTACTTTGGTTGAGTAGTTAGCTATTTAGTTAGTCATTGTCTGTAGGGTCCAGCAGACTGCAAAGAGCTGAATCAGGACCACGCTGAGTAGTTAGCATACTATGAATTTCACAAGATTTGTGGACGAGTTTTTAAAATGTATTCAGCTCCAATAGTAATGTTTTGTCAGGCATGAATTACTTATGTAGCGAGCAAAAGTAATTTCTAATACCATGCGGAACAACTGTCATGTATACTACTCAAAATAATTGAAGGGCCACTCTCATATTTCATTTAGTTTAATTATTTTTTGCTGCTATCAATACTATCGCTTATATTGCTTATTTCAAAACTTATCCTGTACAGTAACATTCAAGACAATCTTATTCTGACAAGTAATCACATGTGTGAGTTTTGAACTTTCTGCACTGAGTTGAAAAACAAACCCAATTTTTACCAAAAAAAAAGACCCTAATTTACTGTTGTCTTGCTAATAAAGCACAATTTTCAACATTAAAATGTGATTTGCACACGAAAGGCTTGCATTTTGTGAGCTCAGTTCAACAATCGGCGCTTTTTTCTGGGTATAAATGGCAGTGCTTTTGCTGCTTTTCTAACCATGCCTACAAGGCGACGATTGACTGATGCGGATAGAAGCAGAGTTATTGCATGGCTTCAGGAAGGGGTGGGGGTGAGAGAAGTTGGCAGGCGTCTGGGAGTGTCCCACTCCGTTGCCCAAAGGCTGCGGGAGCGCTTTAACAACACTGGAAGCGACAAAGAACCAAGAAGGTCCGGACGCCCCCGCGTTACCACTGCAAGACAAGACCATTTCATCACCCTGTCAGTTCTGAGGATGAGGTCCGCTACAGCAAACACCATCAGAAGACAGCTTCACGCAGCCAGCAATGTTAACGTCAGCGACCAGACAATTCGCAACCGTCTAAACGAGGCAAACCTGCGATCAAGATGACCAGCAGTACAGCCTTTGCTCACCCCAGCTCACTGTGCAGCACGTTTGGCCTCAGCTCGGCGTCATTTGGTGTGGACTAGGCAACATTGGTCAAGGGTGCTCTTTACAGACGAGTCTCAGTTCTCCTTGTCTTTCAACGACCGTCGAGTGAATGTTTGGAGGCGTCCACGGGAGCGTTTTGCTGATGCGACGGTGCGTGAGCATGACCACTTTAGTGATGGATCTGTCATGATGTGGGGTGGCTTCGCATTAAACTTCAGAACACCCATGCTCCAAATTCATGGCAACCTAAACGGTATTGGCTACAGGGATGACGTCCTACAACCTAGGGTTCTCCCAGCTCTGCGGGCCATTGGGGAAGGTGCCATACTACAGGACGATAATGCCAGACCCCACCGAGCGCGTATCGTCAATGACTTCCTGCAGCAACAGCAATGCATAAGGATGGATTGGCCGGCTCGATCACCCGATTTGAACACCATAGAACATCTGTGGGATGTCTTGGGTCGACAGACACGGGCAAACCTCCCTCCAGGAACTAACCTTGAAGTTCTGGCCCAATTTCTCCAGCAAGAGTGGTTGGCCATCCCCGGAAACATCCTCCATAACCTGATACGGTCCATGAGACAACGATGCCAAGACTGCATTGATGCAAACGGTGGCCACACCCGATACTGACTCTATAGATTTTTGGTTTCTAAAGTTTTGATTTTGTAAATGAGGGATATGTCCAGTTAAATTGAATTCACTCGAATTTTAAGCGACTGAGGTCTCAAATCTTTTTTGTTATTGATGCAGAAATGATTGCAATAAAATATGATGAACTAATAAATTGAATTCGTGTTTCTTATGTAAAGAGAGACCCATATGTCCAAGTGGCCCTTGTATTATTTTGAGTAGTATATTTCTAAAATGTACAACAAAATTGTAAGAAAAAGCAGTTCGTTACAGTTTGGCTAGCTTGCGGCAGTGGCTTTGGCTGAAATAATTATACACTCCACATACTATGTAGTTCATGCACCAGTGGAAACACGCCATTGTTCATTGATTCAATAGGTGTACTTGGGTTGAGTAGTTAGCTATTTAGTTAGTCATTGTCTATAGGGTCCAGCAGACTGCAAAGAGCTGAATCAGGACCACGTTGAGAAGTTAGCATTCTATGAATTTCACAAGATTTGTGTACCATTACAATTGGGCTATTCAGCACATTGGTTTATAAGCCGCATCCCCCAATTTTTAAACTACAAAGGCAAAGTCCATATGAATCATATGCTCCTTATCCTATCTTATCCAATCCCGTAACTTGAAAGTCTTTGGGGCACCACAGATGATCGTTTAACCAGTGTACTCCATCTTTCCCTGTCCTCAGCAGTCCTCATGGCTTCACTCAGTGTCAAGCTAGTCCATTTTCGAATGTTGTCTTTCCACTTATTTTTTTGTCTCCCTCTTCTTCTACCTCCTTGCACCATGCCTTGCAGGATGCTATTTACAAGACCTGAAGTTCTGGTGACGGGGCCATAGTATCAGAGTTTCCATTCCTTTACCATTGTGAGCAAGTCATCATGTTGTCCAATGGCTTGTATGATGGTCTGTTGGACTTCATCGTTGGTGATGTGCTGGAAATAGGAAATGCCCAGAAGTCTTCTGTAGTACCTAATCTCCATGCTTTGTATTCTTCGTTGTAGGTCTGCTGTGAAGTCCACGTTTTGCAAGAGTATAGGAAGATGGAGATGACAAGGGAGCACAGCAACCTTACCTTGGAGTGTAGAGTGATGGGCCTGTCTTTCCAAATGGGTTTCAACTCTGTCAGGGAAGCAGTTGTTTGTGCTATCCTGGAAAAGACTTCCTGTCGAGACCCATTGTCTAATACAATGAACCAAGCTGAGTGATTGGACTTTGACTTTGATGTCCGTGTTGATGCCATTGATGTTGTTGGATTTTGGTCTTTTCTGCACTTATTTCCATTTCAAAGGCTCTGGAGGTGGTGTCAAGCGTCTGTACCAGCTGTACCGTCTGTTCAAATTCTTATTCCTCACCAGCCAATCCATCAATCCTATCCTATCCGATCCCGTAACTAAAAGGTCGTTGGGCACCACAGATGATCGTTTAGCCAGTGTACTCTATATTTCTCTGTCCTCAGCAACCCTCATGGCTCTACTCACTGTCAAGTCAGTCCATTTTCGAATGTCGCCCTCCCACCTCTTTTTATGTCTCCCTCTTCTTTTGCTTCTTTGCATCGTTCCTTGCAGGATGGTCTTTGCAAGGCCTGATGATCCCGTGACGTGGCCATACTATGTCAGGGCATCAGTTGTTTGTGCTAACCTGTCGGCTTTCGTCATTGGTAATGTGCCGGGTATAGAAAATGCCCAGCAGTCTTCTGTAGTACCTAATCTCCATGCTTTATATTTTTCATTGTAGGTCTGCTGGGATGTCCATGTTTCGCAAGAGTATTGGAAGATGGAGATGACAAGAAAGCACAGCAACCTTACCTTGGAGTGTAGAGTGATGTGCCTGTCTTTTCAAATGGGCTTCAACGAAATTGTCCAATCTTGTCACGGAAGCAGTTGTTGGTGCTATCCTGGAGAGGACTTCCTGTCAGGACCCCTTGATAAAACTGCTCCAAAATATTTGAAGCTGTGCACCATGTTGATGGATTGGACTTTGATGTCCGTGTTGATGCCAATGTTGTTTGGTCTTCTCTGCACTTATTTTCATTCCAAAGGTTCTGGAGCTGGTGTCAAGCCTCTGTACCAGTTGTTCAAGTTCTTGTTTCTCTCCAGCCAATCCATCATTGTCGCATACTATTGGTCAAATATAGAGCCATTCCACTGTATAATGACCAATTGTTTTATGTTTCTGCAAGGCCCTAAATGACCTTGACCTTCAAGATCAATGCAAAAAATGAACATAATTATCATGAAAGATCAATCTATTATCTCTAAATACAAGAAGTCTGGACTTTATAGCTCTTTCAGTTTAGATTCAAGGTCACTGCCATATGTGCATAGTATGTGTATCTCATCGATATCAATCTAGCATCAAAGAATTATATTTAATATTAATAACAGGAAAAAAGTGAAATTTTGTGAAAAATTGTCTTCTGTTTTTTTTTACAAACATTTCTGACCCTGTGACCTTGAAGTGAAGCCATTCATTCATTGATAATTCCTGAGGTCTCACCGATACACCATCTTACCAAGTTTAGCTTAGTTGAAATTAGTTTTGAGATACTTGCAAGTTTTACACAGGCGGACGGAGAGACAAAATTACATAATGCTTGAAGGGGCAGAGATCGAGTTATGAAAAGTACAAATAGCCTATACAAGAACTAAAAATAAACTCAACAGTTTCAGGTCAGCAGTCTCCCAAGGGATGATGTGGGGCTCTTCTTGGTCACACTGCTGGTCATATGCCAATTAGGGGTGTTCGGTTTTACCAGTTTTCCGGTTAAAATCGGTTCGACTTTCTCACGGTTCGGTAAACCGGTTTGGCCTTAAAAAACCGGAAAACCGCGGTTTTTCTAAGGGACATCACTCATCCCGTAAAGCACTAGCAAAATGGCAGAAACAGAGACATTCGTAGCGAACACGCGTGGGAAAGCTGACATTTGGAGATTCTTTCTCCTGCGAGAGACAGAAGCAGGAAAGGTTGACCATAATACCGGTTACTGTAAAGAGTGTAAGGCAAGTATTAAACTTGGCGGTGGCACTTCAAATCTGAATGCACACATTCGCCGACACCACCCTTTGCTGCTGCTGAAGCCAGCCAAGCCTGCGGGCCCTGCACCTAATAGATCTAACCCACAAGTCCTACATGTTAGATGCAAGGACTTTTTACAACCAAATTTCACAGAACACAAACTTGGAACAGGCTTTTAATCTTTCAATGCGCATTGTTTTTCTAACCAATATGACATTCGCAACTTCAGATTCTACCAACGGTTTCACAAACTCAAAAATGAAAAGCAAACTCCCAAATCTACCCACAGTGGAGGAGGGAAATAGCTTCTGAGTTAAGTAGCTAGCGACATAAATTCAAAAAAAAAAAAATCAATACAGAGGTTATTTCCCTTGCTTACTATGCGCCTTTACCCGGGGTAACCAGTTGTAACTTCTAGCCGGTTAACCGGTTTTAAACAGTGGTTTTCTATTGGAAAAACCGGTTAAAAACCGGTTTGAGAAATCGTACCGGTTCCACCCTCTAATGCCAATATTGTATCACCGCTGGTGTAAACGCGCCTTAGTGCACGATCAAATTCATGACCAGGATCAGGGTTCTTTGCCATTGGAGGTGACAAAAAAGATGTATTTTATGTTGTAATAATGTGTAGTGGCGACATGACGTCTTAGGTAATCTAGGCCTATACATAAGTAATGTCATTGTTTGAATACAAAGAGAAGAATTGTAAGAAAACAACATCGAAAGAATATGTTAAAATAAATTACCTGCCCAGTAAGATTTTGCTTTATGTTCACATCAAATTCAAGAAAATTATGAAACAATTCATACAACTGCATACAGTCCATGTTAGTGCCCTCACGGTCATCAAAGTGTTCAAAGTTGTAGTTGTTGATTATGAGAGCTTGTCCTCTGGGTAGAGAGGCCATCCTGTACTGCTGCTGGTCACCAACAAAAGAGATGAACAAATGTACATCAGTCTGCTAGTAAGTTCAGATAAATGACAGTGTTAAAGAAGAGGCCAAATGGACCATCTTCCAGCTATACATAGCATAAATACCAAAATGAAGTCTGTATATGCATTTTGCAAATAAGATTTACTACAATTTTTATTGTTTTACAATGACTTCCACAGCATATGTCTGCTACAGCTCAAATAAAGACATGCCACAGTGCAAGGTCTGCCTACAAATGAAGGTCTGCTACTACAAATGAAGATCTGCCATTACAACTAAACTAGAAGGGCAAAGCCTATATGACTCACATGCTCTTTATGGTTGTTTGCCTACAGCACCAACAACATCTATATCATGTGTTAGTAGACTTCAAAAAGGCATTTGACCGAGTCTGGTATGCAGCTCTGTGCGCAACCATGAGAGTGTACAACATCAGCCCTAAAATTATTGAATTTATCAAAAGCCTGTATGACAAGGCTACCAGTGCAGTCCTCCACAACAGCGCCATTGGAAACTGGTTCAAAACAACAATCGGTGTGCGTCAGGGATGCCTACTCTCTCCAACATCTTCCTAGAGCGCATCATGTCAGTTGCCCTTGCAGACCACGAAGGCACAGTCAGCACAGGGGGAAGGGCAATCTATAACCTCAGTTTTGCGGATGACATTGATGGATTGGCTGGAGAGGAACAAGAACTTGAACAGCTGGTGCAGAGGCTTGACACCACATCCAGAGCCTATGGAATGGAAATAAGTGCAGAGAAGACCAAAATGATGACCAACAACACCAATGGCATCAACACATCCATCAAAGTTCAAGGCCAATCCCTCAACACAGTGCATAGCTTCAAGTATTTAGGAGCCATTGTATCAGACAATGGGTCCCGACAGGAAGTCCTCTCCAGGATTGCACAAACAACTGCTGCCCTGGCGAGGTTGAAGCCAATTTGGAAAGACAGGACCATCAGTCTACATTCCAAGGTAAGGCTGCTGCGCTCCCTTGTCATCTCCATCTTCCTATACGCTGGCGAAACATGGACCCTCACAGCAGATCTCCAACGAAGAATAAAAAGCATGGAGATGAGGTGCTACAGAAGACTTCTGAGCATTTCCTATACCCAGCACATCATCAACGACGAAGTCCGACAGACCAACACACAAGCCATTGGACAACATGATGACCTGCTCACAGTGGTGAAGAAACGTAAACTCCGATGGTATGGTCACGTCACCAGATCATCAGGTCTTGCAAAGACCATCCTGCAAGGCACAGTGCAAGGAGGTAGAAAAAGAGGGAGACCGAAAAAGAGGTGGGAGGACAACATTCGAGAATGGACTGGTTTGACACTGAGCAAAACAATCAGGGTTGCTGAGGACAGGGAAAGATGGGGTACGCTGGTTAAACGATCATCTGTGGTGCCCCTACAACCTCCGAGTTATGGGATAGGATAGGCTCTTTATGAAACTTGCAATATTTAACATGTAAATGAGTGTCCAGAAAAAATAAAATTAAACGGTGGCATTAAAATGCAAATACCGATTTTGACCTTTCTATGCTCTTGACCTTGAGATGATATTGACTCCAGCTCCAAATATACTCATGTACTATCAACTAAAATACTGCAAAAGTTGTATTATGTAAAACACACACACACACACACACACACACACACACACACCCACCCACACACACACACACACACACACACACACACACCTATCACTTTAAATACTACAAGTTTGGACTTTATATCTCATAGTTTAGGGTCAAGGTCACTTCAAAGTACCTATACTAACTGACTATGGACAGCTCCATTGACCATTACCTTGGAGTGAGGATGACCAAATCTGTATAGTATGTGTGTCTCATTAATATCTAGAACACATAAAGGAATCATGTTCAATACAAATAACCAAGACAAAAAGTTAAATTTTGTGAAAAATTGTTATTTTGTTTTAGTAACATTTGTTGATCCTGTGACCTTGACTTTGAAATGAAATCTTTCTTTCACTGATCATTTATTAGGTCTCATGGGTATACACCATCTTACCAAGTTTGGTTGTGACAGTTGAAATAGGTTCTGAAATATTAATCCACTAGCAAGTTTTCACAGAAAGATGGTGGACAGACCACACCGACTCAACCAAAGCTTATAGGTTTTGAGGTTAGTTCAGCCAGGCTAGCTATAAATAGCTTCGCTGATAGCTTCGCCGGTGCTTCTTTCCTTTCCTTTCACTGGAAGGGAGGGTATAGGCAAGCTATAAATAGCCCGCAGCCAGCAAAATGTGTGGGAACCAAAGAGTGCTGCTCACATAGGCATTGAGCTGGTGTGAGACAAACAGACGGATGGACATTTTTTTAAAAGTCGTTTTTGGACTATTTAGGCCGCATCTTGCACAGATTTGCACAAATGTAGGAAATTTTTTGGGTAGTGAATACATAGTCACATTGCTATGCCTGTGTCAAAAAGTGAAATTTTATTTAAAATTGTAACTTTTGACAAACATTTGTTGACCCCAATACCTTGACCTTGAAGTGAGGTAACTATAATTCAATAATCATTTCTGAGGTCACATGGGTATAAACCATCCTATCAAGTTTGGTTGCAATAGATGAAATAGTTTCTGAGAAATTATACCACCTGCAAGTTTTGCACAGACGGGTGGTCACACCAGCTCAATTCCTATGTGAGCAGCACTTTTCAGTGCCTCGCGTTTCGCATGCTGCGGGCTATTTATAGCTTGCTTGCACAACCCTTCCAGTGAAAGGAAGCATCAGCAAAGCTATTTATAGCTAGCCTGGATGACCTAACCTCAAAATCTGAAAAGCTTTGGTTCAGCCGCTGTGTGGTGGATAGAAGGACGGATGGAGGAACACTTTTTTTTTAAATGTCATTTTTTTACTTTTTAGAACTCATCTTGCACTGTCCTCCTGTCCTGTCCCATAACCCAGAGGTCATAGGGGCACCACAGATGATCGTTTAACCAGCATACTCCATCTTTCTCTGTCCTCAGCAGCCCTGATAGCTTCGCTCAGTTTCAAACCAGTCCATTCTCGAATGTTGTCATCCCACCTCTTTTTCGGTCTCCCTCTTCTTCTACCTCCTTGCAATGTGATTTGCAGAATGGTCTTTGTAAGGCCTGATGATATGGTGACGTGGCCATACCATCGGAGTTTACTTTTCTTCACCACTGTGAGCAGGTCATCGTGTTGTCCAATGGCTTGTGTGATGGTCTGTCGGACTTCGTCGTTGGAGATGTGTTGGGTATAGGAAATGCCCAGAAGTCTTCGTTGCCCAGAAGTCTTCGTTGGAGATCTGCTGTGAGGGTCCATGCATACCAAGCATATAGGAAGATGGAGATGACAAGGGAGCGCAGCAGTCTTACTTTGGAATGTAGACTGATGGTCCTGTCTTTCCAAATGGGCTTCAACCTTGTCAGGGCAGCAGTTGTTTGTGCTATCCTGGAGAGGACTTCCTGTCGGGACCCATTGTCTGATACAATGGCTCATAAATATTTGAAGCTATGCACTGTGTTGAGGGATTGGCCTTGGACTTTGATGTCCGTGGTGATGCCATTGGTGTTGTTGGTCATCATTTTGGTCTTCTCTGGAGATTGGAGATTGCTCTACCCTCTATGCTGACTGTGCTTTCGTGATCTACAAAAGCATCTGATATGATGCGCTCTAGGAAGATGTTGAAGAGTGTTGGAGAGAGTAGACATCCTTGACGCACACCGATTGTTGTTCTGAACCAGTTCCCAATGACGCTGTTATGGAGGACTGCACTGGTAGCCTTGTCATACAGGCTTTTGATGACTTCAATAAGTTTAGGGCTGATGTTGTACACTTTCATTGTTGCCCATAGAGCTGCATGCCAGACTCGGTCAAATGCCTTCTTGAAGTCTATGAACACACGATATAGATGTTGGTGCTGTAGGTATTTCTCACAGATTATTCTGAGGTTGAAAATCTGTTCAGTGGTACTTCGCCCTGCCCTGAATCCTGCTTGTTCTTCAGCTATGATTTGTTCAGCTTGGGGTTTCAACCTGTTGAGTATTATTTTCAGGAGGACCTTGCTGGGATGGCAGATGAGGCTGAGGGTGCGGTAATTTTCACACTCCTGAAGGTTACCTTTTTTGGGAAGAGTGATGACAAGCGACTGGGTCCATGGTATAGGCCACTCCCCACTCTGCCAGATCTTGTTACAGATAATGGTGAGGGCATCAATCACCGCTTCTCCTCCTGCTTGTAGCAGTTCCGCGGGTATGTTGTCCACTCCCGCTGACTTCTCTTTCTTCAGCGATTGCACTGCTGCCTCAACTTCTTCCCGGAGAATTGGGAGGATTTCTTCTTCTTCTCTGTTCTCGGAACATGCTAGAACTGATGGGGCTCCATTTGGTGTATGGTTGTAAAGGTCCAAGCAGTACTCTGTCCATCTGAACAAGACTTCTTGTTCTTCTGTAAGGCTTATGCCAGACTTGCTTTGGATCGTGGAGACTTTGGGCTGTTTAACACTTGTCAGCCGCTTCACAGTCTGGTAGGCCTTCTTGCTGTTGTTCTTGTTCAGACTGTTCTCTATTTCCTGGCATTGATCGCCGCGCTTTGAGTTTGAAATCATTCGAAGTAAAGCGCGTATTAGCATCCGGTATTATTATTATTATTATTATCTTCCATCCAGTTCTCCTTTGCTGTGCGCATGCCTTTTCAGATGTCATTGTTGATTTTTCAATAGACATCAGCTCCCTGTGAGGTGTTCTTTTTCTTTTTTATCTCTCTTCGTTTATCACACAGATCCAAAAGTTCAGGTGTGACCCACGGCTTTTTCTTTGGTCGGTGCTTGCCAAGGATATCAGAGGCGGCATCTGTCACAGCTGAGTTGAAGGTGGCGGTCATGGTGTTGACATCTACTTCACCAGCTCCCAAAATGAGCAGTGGTGCAAATTTCCCTCCAATTGTGGCCTGAAATAGTTCTGCCACCTCCGGGGCTTGCAGTTTGTCCAGGTCGAACTTCAGTCTATTGCACTTTGCTGTATTTACTCTCTTCAAGTGGAGCCAGAAAGACATCATCACGAGATCGTGGTCACTTCCGATGTCTGCTCCTGGAAAAGTGCGTGTCCTGCCAATGTTGATGCTTGATCTGAAGCGTTTCTTGACCATGATGTAGTCGATCTGGTTGCGATGCTCCTCGCCAGGACTGTGCCATGTCCATCGTCTGGAGTTTTTGTGGAGACCAAGCGTGTTTGCCAGTACCAGATTGTTGTATCTGGCAAACTCCAAGAGTCTCAGACCCCTGTCATTTTTCTCGTTGTTGCAGTGGGGTCCACATGTGTCTCCCCAGTTGTGGTGCGCATCTTGGCTAAGCTTGGCATTCCAAGGGTCATCTTGCACAGATTTGCAAAAATTTGGGAAAAACAGTTTTGGGGCGAGTACAAAGACTCACAATGCTATGCAATGTGAGCCAAAAATCTGTCTCATCTGAGAAGTGAACTCCAGACAAATCGTGTAAAGAGGCCCAGAGGCCTGAGCTAACAACTGCCTATGATGCATATTGGTAAAACTATATATTTTGCTGAGTGCACAGTTGGAGAATTTGCACCAGCGACCTTGACCTTTGAAGTTTGAAGTAAGGCAAATACGATGGTATGGGAAGCTGGCCATTAACTTACATAATGTTCCTAGAAAGTTTGGTCAAAATCTGTTCACTGGTTCTTGAGATTTGGCATCCAACAGACCCAAAGACAAGCATTTGGTTTATTCTGATTCTTCCGACTATTTCAAAATATTTACCAGATAAGTCTGGAATTAGGAAAACATGGAAATGTGGCGATTGCAGCACAAAACTCTGGTGAACAAATAGACATAAACATAACTGAAAAAAAAGCATTTTCAAAAGTGCTCATTTTTGTGGGCCTGTTCTATGTTGTATCTTACAGAAGCAACATGGAAACGAGAAATGATTTACCACACTTTGAACTACAGTATCTGCAAGCCAAACTTTACCAAAATCAGATCAGCCAAGTTTGAGATAAAGCACACAATGTCTTTAGTAAATGACGAAACCTCTGTTGAGATATTTGCCATTTTTCTCGAACTGATCACTTTGCCTTGTATCCCCTAACATCACTTGGTCATTGCACATTTGATAAGTTTGCCATTGGTTTGACTCAATGCAATACCCCTTTGGCAGCAAAAAGATTCATTTCTTCATACGTCCAATTTTATATAACACTTCACAAACAAATACAATAGCAAACAATCACATAAACTCATAATGTGGTTTAAAATGTAGCGATACTGGACTCCTTTTAATGTGTGTAAGGATATTTCATGCCAACTGGAGTCAATATGGCATATTGAAATGAACCTTTGAAAATAAAAATTAAAAATGTTGTCACTACTGTTATGCAAGCAGTGTAACTTTGTGTTATGAATGATTTTTTATGCATTTGTTATCATATTTGTGCACATATCTTGTGAAATTATGAAACTCTCTTAGGGGACTTGGAGATGCACTATTGTTTCCCATTTGTATCCCTTTTTACATAAGCACTATAGAGACAACAGACACCCAAATCAAATAGATACAGGCATCCAAATTGTGTAATGCTACTGTAGTTTACCTTTTTATTCTGTTGACTTGGAACATGTGGTTCGATGGTGCCTGCAATCAAAGGAGGAATATTTTTTGTCACTCTTTTATTATGAAAGTTATGTGGGTTTTTTCCTGTGTATAATTACTGTCAGCAAGCAGGCAAAGGTTCTTGCAATGCCTAAAGCAACAAAAGTTTCTCTAGCCTGTGACTAAACATCAGGCACTTATTTTCTGTCTTTAAAAAAAATTACTTCACTGACATCGTTTTAAAGTCAAAGCTCTCTCTCTTTTTCTTTTAAAAAATTTTAACACTCTTTTTGATAAGGGCTTGTATCCTGACAGTTGGACCAAATCAATTATTTTACCACTGTACAAAAAGGGTGATGTAGACAAGCCCAACAATTATAGAGGTATCAGTCTATGTGATGTTAGAAGCAAAGTATATGGGTTTATTATTTATAAACGTTTACAAGCATGGGCCGAAGAAAAAAATAATTTAACTGGTGAATGTCAGGTTGGCTTTAAGTGTGGCTATTCAACTTTCATCATTTATTCACAAGGTTGTCTTGTGTTCAGAAACAATTTCTTAAGAATCTTAAGTTATATGTTGCATTTATCGATTTTGAAAAATGTTTTGATTCGATTAATCGTAATTTACTGTGGCCCATACTGCTTAAGACTGGTATGAATGGTAAATGGTTTTGTTGTCTGAAAAGTATGCATGTGAGTGTAAAAGCGCATGTAAGAGGCGGTGCAGAATTGACTCATTCAATTTGTTCTCAAGGAGTGAAACAAGGGGATATATGCAGCCCAATTTTATGTTCTTTATTTATTAACGAAGTTGCTGTAGAAGTTATTAGAAAAAAATGCCCCATGGTGTAACCCTTACTATTGATGCTTTTGAACTTTTTGTACTTCTTCTGGCAGATTATGTTGTTCTTTTTTCAAAAACTACAAAAGGCCTCCAAAATCAGTTAAGAAATTTACAAAATGCAGCCCACACATTGCGTCTAAAGTAAATTTGGGGAAAAGCAATATTGTTTTTAGGGGGGTATATTTGACTGCTAGAGAAATCTGGTACTTTGATATGATGCACCTATTATGCCCGTTGTAAATGCTTTTAAGTATTTGGGTATTTATTTTTCAAAAAAAAAAATTTCTGCTGCATGTAAAGATTTGTCAGCTAAAAGTAAAAAAAAGCATTATTGTGCATTATCCAAAGGCTGTGCTGTTTAATAACCATTCTTTAGATTGTCACAGAATCGGCTAAACTTCTGCCTATGTTTGCCCAAACTCACCCGGTTTTCTATGCACGCGTGTTACCTATACACAGGAGTATCAAGATAGATAGTGTTTGGCTGAGTCTAGTCAGAGAATCTTTTCAATCAAACTGAACACTTGTCGAAAGTAGTCACTTTTGAGGCACTTTGATTTTGACAGTGGTAAGGGTAGCTGGGTGCTGCTGCCTATGCTTCTGTTAGGCCAGGTCTTGTTGTCCTAGGACAAGAGTGGTGGCTTTTGTTGGTTTGGCTGGCTGCTGCCCAAGGTTATGGGTACCATGTCTTGTTAGACTGCAAACCAGTAGAGAAAAAAAGTGTCATGGAATGTTTATCTTCTGCGCTGTTTCATGGTCCCGTTAAGGTCCGCCAGTATTCGTTAGTCATAACCTGTTGAAGTCACTCATAACCCGTTGGTGTCTGTCATTGTACGAGTGCCTTCATTGCCTCCCAGATGTGGTCTGAACATCATCGTCCATGTTCATAAAGTAAGCTCGATTATTCACGTTTTTGCCTTGTGAGACCACAGTACAATGTAGTTAACATTTTAACTTTCTGGGTTTTGTTTACCGTTTGATGGCAAAGGGTTAAGAGAGTAAAAATTCTGCTTGTCATCAACAATTTTCATAATTTTTTTTAAAAAACTAAGCTGTTTTTGAACATGTTTATCCGTAGACATTAGTTTTCTTGATGCATTAATTTTAATGTGATCTAAACAATAAGTTGGTGTTCGAGCGGTTATGTTTGATAAGTAGTGACATTGTACCGGAGACAGACTGACAGTCTGACGAATAGACACCATTCTTGTGAAACAGATAGTAAGTGGTGCTATGTGTGGTTTCAGTTTTTTTTTTTTTTTTTTAATGTTTTACATTATCACGTCTGGGTTTCTGTGTTTGAATGTCTTGGGGAGCTACGGCCAGGTACTATGTGCGAGGTTTGCTCACTGCAGTGTGTCTGGCATCGTCGTCATCAGGACTGTGGTCAGTGCTTGAACTGTTGGAAGAGGACTTGGGAACATTTCAGGAATCAGGCTTGGACTCACAATATAAGTACTTTTCGTGTTTGTGACTGTCACTGTTCAGTTCTGTTTTTCTTAATCCTTTTTCAAACTGGTTCAATCAATCTCTTGCAAACTGCGGATCGTAGGTGCGTGTATATGGATGTGTTTTTTGTTTATATATCGCACAATATGCTTTTTCAATACATTTCTGTAAATGTATCCATAGCCTCGAGTGGGTGTTTCCCTCCACTCCTCTGCACTGTATTCTTTGCTGAAAGAATGGTCAACTCATGCAGGTGAGCTAAATCTGGTTGTGACATAGATGTATTTATAAAATTGTTCGACTGTCAGGTGCTGCCGACTTTGCAATCTGGTTCTGAAAATTGGGGTTTTGAAAAGGTTGAAAATCTATGAGAGAAAGTTCTTTTTTTTTTCTTTTTTTTTTTTAAACTCAAAGGTAAATTTACGTACCCCAAATGATTTTGTTTATAAAGAATTAAACAGATATTCAATAGTTATTAATTCTGTTGTGAATTGTCTCCGATACTGGCTAAAACTGATGCAAATGTCTATTAACAGAATACCAAAGAAGGCGTATCTAATGCTAAAAGATCTTGACTCTCAAGGAAAGAAAATTTGGGTCTCTAATGTGAGAACTTGTTTGTATGAAATTGGATCTGGTTTTGCATGGCACGAACAAGGTGTTGGTTGTGATAAAGATTTTGTACGTCTGTTCAAACAGCGATTATTTGATTGTAGATGGCAAAATGTAACCGCTCATTTGAAAGAAACAGTTCTTTACTTATAGAACCTTGTGTAGCCCAACAAATCAAATTCCCATGTATCTTTTGTGAATTTGATAGTCAACTAAAATATATTATGACCAAGTTTTGCTTTGGCGTTTCTGATCTTAAAAGTCCATTATTACAGATACAGATATAATTGACCACAGGATTCGATTTGTCCATTATGTAATGTTGGAACTGAAGACAAAATACATATTACTGTATGTTGTCCTTTTTATGAATTAATTCCTAGAAAGTAGCCTAGTGCATTTCATATGCATCTAATTCTGTCTACAACAAACATGAATATCGTTAAAAATGTGTGCATATTTGTATAAAGCTTTCAAGTTAACAGTTTTTGTATTTTTCCCATGTTTTTGTGGAATAAAGATTTCTTGACTTGATTTTTTATCATATTTTGAACATTTCTTTGTCTTTTTCTAAAATGTGATGTATATTTTGTTTTCACACATCCATTCCTGATGGAATGTGCTCTAGAGGAATAAAACATGTTTCCACATTGCTCGCTCTCGCTTCGTTCTCACCTTTCAACCACCAATCATCCACCACCACTATTTTTAAAATATAATTTTAAAAAACCTCTGTACTAATGAAACCATGACGTTAGTGTTGGGATCATGTTCTTGGACTGTCATGGATGGATATTTGCATGGGTGCTTGTTAACAATGGCTAACTGAATGCAAAATATATCTGACACTAAATTCAAAATAAAGTGTGTATGTAAAATTCTCTGTTAACTACCACACCCACAAATTCACAGATTCTCACTAACACAGGCAAACACCAACACAAATATAAGTTCCACACTCTCAATACTTTATATAAATAAACAACAATATTTTACACCAATCTTTCACTCCACCATTTTCAGGTTGCGAGTCTACGAGCTGGCATGTCCTGAGCCAAAATGATCAAATCTTGTTACCTGTGGTAACTGGAGGAAGTCTGTACACAAGTAGGCCTAGATGAAATAATCAAAACTTGTTACCTGTGCTAACAGTCAGAAGTCTGTACACAAGTAGGCCTAGACGAGCAGTTGATATACGTAGACAGGCAGATAGACACGTCTGTCTATCTGTCTGAGGTTGCAAACGTGTCTTGATCAGGAATAGAAGTATGGCTGACCTCCGATGTCTCACAAATCGCCCTTTCTCTGTTGTCCGAGACAACCCCATGTGTCCAGTGTATGAAGCTACCAGCCTCCCGTAGGCAGCTAAAAAAATATATATATGCACTCGTCAATACTCTGATTATTATAACCATATTATTTGTCTTTGTTTCATCCTTGCTCATCTCCCTTAGTTTCTTCCCTCTTCCAATTCCGCTCCATATGTGATTGTTTCTTTCTTTCTCCCACAATGTTATCCATATCCAGGTATAATTATTCCATGAATGAAAATTACTATCAACATACTCACACCTTCCATTCATTCTACACTATCTATAACTCTATAATTATAGCTCCATGTAATTAATAACATTATTACATCAATAAAAATTATATTTCATCTTAGTGGATAACAGCTCACCACCTCTCAACACAATACATCCAATGCAAAAATATACATCTCCAACATTTCACAATCATGAAAACATTATAAATACCTGTAATCTTTACAGCACAACATACAATCCAATTTCAGAGAGAAAGTCCACCGAACCTATACTCCTTGAAAAGTCCTCGATGCTTTCTACCCCTCAAATCTTCCCAATAATCTTTTTTTTTCTTTCTTTCTTTTTTTTTCCTATACACCTGACACCTTGACTTCACACAACCTGACACCTTGGGACACAATCCTGAAGTGAGCTCCAATTGCCCTTCCAGCTATTCATTATTCTATTGGTTCAACATTTTCAACCAATGAAACTTTAAATATATTTATTCACAAAATTAATCACATTCTAAAAAATAGAAATATTATTAAAATAGAAAATTCACGTTCTCTACATGGATAGTAGATATTGAAGCTACACATGCATTAATCCAGTCAGTTGTACTTGTTCATAAGATTGTAAACAAAGTTTTGTTTTTTTGTATGACAAAAAGAAGAAAGAACATGATAGACAAAGGTTAGCAGAACCAGCAGAAGGCACTATCTGACTTGCATCTCCAGCGCCACCCTGTCTATTGTTATAACACTGCTGCCTTGTTACTCACGTAGGCTGTAAGAATCTGTTTCCATGGCTAGTGGTGCAGCCAATGGCTTCCCTCTTAATGTCTGTTGCCTGTAAAATCAGAATTTTCTTTTTTCAAAAACAATTGTAAAAAAAGGGTTTGTTATCGACCACTGGATGTACATGTACAATAAAACTATATCCATGTTCCCAATGAAGATTTCCCATCAAAACTGACATTATTACACTGCCTTATTTTTCGATGGTAAGATATATAATTTAGTGCTTTAAATTCCCACTGTCGCTGTCTTTCTCATTTGTTCTTTCTCATTCCTACTCTGTTCTATCAATCTACTGTACTATCTTCTTCTTCGCTAGACCAGTCACTTACCTTTTTCTTGAAAACTCTTCCGGGACAAAACTCCTCATTTGTGTGCAAGGTCTGTTGGATCAGCTTGGGAATATTAAACGTTTTCTGCCAAATGGTCAGTGGGGCTTCCTATGATGTTATTATTTGGCAATGTAAGCATTATAAATGTGTGTGTTTTGTTGATATTTTATAATGATGTTTGTATTCTATTTTGTTTTTGTAAATGGGGGTTCCATAAATTAGACTCGGCCTCCCCTGCGTGGGATGTCTTTATTGTAAAGTGACTGGCTGGTTGTTTTGGCAGATCTTTTATGCGGATCAGGGGTGAGTCCTCTTTCAGCCAAGTTGTGGTCTTGATTTTGTGGTCCTGATTCAGCTCTTTGCAGTTCGCTGGACCCTGTAAGCAATGAATAACTAACTAATTAACTAACCACAGATGATCGTTTAACCAGCGTAATCCATCTTTCTCTGTACTCGGCAACCCTCGTGACTTCGCACAGTGACAAGCCAGATCATTCTCGAATTTCCCCACCTCTTTCTCTGTCTCCCTCTTCTTCTGCCTCCTTGTACCATGCCTTACAGGATGGTCTTTGCAAGGCCTAATGCTCTGGTGAAATGGCCATACAATTGGAGTTTCCATTTCTTCACCACTGTGAGCATGTTATTATGTTGTTGAATGGCTTGTGTGATGGTCTGTCGGACTTCGTCATTAGTGATGTGCTGAGTATAAGAAATGCCCAGAAGTCTTCTGCAGCATCTCATCTCCATGCTTTGTATTCTTGTTGTAGATCTGCTGTGAGGGACCATGTTTCACAAGCGTATAGAAAGATGGAGATGAAAAGTACCTTGGAATGTAGACTGATGGTCCTGTTTTTCCAAATGGGCTTCAACCTTGTCAGGGCAGCAGTTGTTCGTGCAATCCTGGAGAGGACTTCCTGTTGGGACCCATTGTCTGATACAATGGCTCCTAAATATTTGAAGCTATGCACTGTGTTGATGGATTGGCCTTGGAATTTGATGTCCATGTTGATGTCATTGGTGTTGTTGGTCATCATTTTGATCTTCTCTGCATTTATTTCCATTCCAAGCCTCTGTACCAGCTGTTACAGTTCTTGTTCCTCTCCAGCCAATCAATGTCATCCACAAAACGAAGGTTGAAGATTGCTCTACCCCCTATGCTGACTGTGCCTTCGTTATCTGCAAGGGCATGTGCTCTAGGAAGATGTTGAACAGTGTTGGATAGAGTAGGCATCCTTGATGTACATTGATTGTTGTTCTGAACCAGTTTCCGATGGCACTGTAATGGAGGACTGCACGTGCAGACAGCTGTTTCACAACATGTCGTCACTTTTGGGTAAAGTAAAACCGGTATGTCTCCCTGTTATGTCTGATATAAAACTGCTCCCGGACATTTTTGCTGATTTCTTCTGCAAAAAAATTCTCACAATTCGTGAAAGTTTTCTTTCTTCAGACCAGTCTGTTGTTTTGCATTCTCCAACTTTTTCTGGCACTCCGTTGGTTAAATTCAGTCCTGTTTCAGAGGATTTTATCAAAAAAACTATCCTTCAAACTCCTCCCAAGTCATGTGAACTTGACCCCATGCCCACCAAATTTCTCTTTGAGCACCTTGACCTTTTACTGCCCACTATTATCAACATTATGAACAAGTCTATTACATCTGGTATTGTTCCCCCTCAGTTCAAGACTGCTATCGTCAAACCTTTATTGAAGAAATCCAACCTCGATCGTAATGATCTGAAGAATTACAGACCTATATCCAATCTTTGTTTTATCTCTAAACTACTGTACTTGAACATCTGATCCTTCAGCAACTTCTCTCCCATATATCTGCTTACAGTCTTCTCACTTCTCCTCAGTCTGCTTACCGTCCTGGGCACAGCACAGAGACTGTTCTTCTTCACGTTCTAAATGATCTGAATTCTTTAGACAAAGACAAAATTTCAGTTCTTCTCTTGGATCTTTCGGCCGCTTTTGATACTATCGATCATGAAATTCTTTTATCACGTCTCAATAACGATTTTGGAATCCAAAACAGTGCTCTTAACTGGTTTCAGTCTTATATCTCAGAAAGAAAACAAGTTGTTCTCGTAAATGGTATTAAATCTACCACACAACCGCTTGATTTTGGCGTTCCTCAAGGCTCTGTGCTTGGCCCTGTTCTGTTCATTCTGTACGCCTCTCCTCTCTCACGTCTCATTAACTAACATTCTGTCCGCCACGAAATGTATGCTGATGACACCCAACTTAATCACTCTGACTCTCCTTCTAACTACAATCATTTAGTTCGGACCCTTCAAGATTGTGTTATGGCTACAAATGAGGAAAAAATCGGTGTGGTAGTCAATATTTTAATTTCTTATTGTTTGTCGAGTTCCTGTTGGGGTAAATAGATAATTGATAAAAACATCACTGCATGGAATCTGTTATTGTGAAAAGTTTAAAGTAAATTTATACAGCCTTTCAAAAGAAACAACATATTCTGAAGAAATGCTTGCTTTGCTGCTGTTGGGTCATCTGCTTCCTGTCGACAGGAAGTCTTCTCCGGGATAGCACAAACAACTGCTGCCCTGACAAAGTTGTTATTGTCGTGCATAGTAAGATGTTGTATTTCCCTGAATGTTATTTAGCAAATAAGTTTTTGGGAAATGATAGGTTTGATAGACGATGATTCTAGAGTGGCAAAACGCTATGGCCTATCCTATCCTATCCCGTAACTCGGAGGTCGTAGGGGCACCACAGATGATTGTTTAACCAGCGTACACCATCTTTCCCTGTGCTCAGCAACCCTGATTGTTTTGCTCAGTGTCAAACCAGTCCATTCTCGAATGTTGTCCTCCCACCTCTTTTTCGGTCTGCCTCTTCTTCTACCTCCTTGCACTGTGCCTTGCAGGATGGTCTTTGCAAGACCTGATGATCTGGTGACGCGGCCATACCATCGGATTTTCCGTCCATCCACCACTGTGAGCAGGTCATCGTGTTGTCCAATGGCTTGTGTGATGGTCTGTCGGACTTCGTCGTTGGTGATGTGCTGGGTATAGGAAATGCCCAGAAGTCTTCTGTAGCACCTCATCTCCATGCTTTGTATTCTTTGTTGGAGATCTGCTGTGAGGGTCCATGTTTCACAAGCATATAATAAGATGGAGATGACAAGGGAGCACAGCAGCCTTACCTTGGAATATAGACTGATGGTCCTGTCTATCCAAACTGGCTTCAACTTCGCCAGGGCAGCAGTTGTTTGTGCGATCTTGGAGAGAACTTCCTGTCGGGACCCATCGTCTGATACAATGGCTCCTAAATATTTGAAGCTATGCACTGTGTTGAGGGATTGGCCTTGGACTTTGATGTCCGTGTTGATGCCACCGGTGTTGTTGATCATTTTGGTCTTCTCTGCACTTATTTCCACTCCATAGGCTCTGGAGGTGGTGTCAAGCCTCTGTACCAGCTGTTCAAGTTCTTGTTCCTCTCCAGCCAATCCATCAATGTCATCCGCAAAACGGAGGTTGGAGATTGCTCTTCCCCCTATGCTGACTGTGCCTTCGTGATCTGCAAGGGAATCTGATATGATGCGCTCTAGGAAGATGTTGAAGAGTGGTGGAGAGAGTAGACATCCTTGATGCACACCGATTGTTGTTCTGAACCAGTTCCCGATGGCGCTGTTGTGGAGGACTGCACTGCTAGCCTTGTCATACAGGCTTTTGACGACTTCAATAAAGTTAGGGCTCATGTTGTACACTCTTATGGTTGCCCACAGAGCTGCAGACTCGGTCAAACGCTTTCTTGAATTCTACAAACACATGATATAGATGTTGTTGGTGCTGTAGGTATTTCTCGCAGATTATTCGACTGTTGCATTGAACCAGTTTCCAATGGCGCTGGTGGGGAGGACTGCACTGGTAGCCTTGCCACACAGGCTTTTGATGATTTCAATAATTTTATGGCAGCTGTTGGAAAGGCTTTGACCAAAAAATCACTTTGAACAGGAGATATTTTTGAACAGATCATGCAAAATAGGTACTGCTAAAACAAATTAGACACTGAAATCTGTCTTCCTTTGAGCTATGCAGCACACACACACTCATAGTCCATCACAAAGTTACCAAATTATAAATATAGAAAACCACCCTTAGGTAGCAACCCAACCCATCAAAATATAAGGCTGTGTGAAACTGGACATTTTAACAGAAAATCTTCAATGTGAACACTGTTATAGTTCCTTTCTCTACCTTCCAAAAAAACCCACACCAAAAAACAGTGGTTTAATGTAAAACTAGAAATTAAAAGTACGTATAATAATCTGCTGTATTGAAACTATTTTGTCAATGCGCCTAGCAATATTTACTTGGCCACATTCAGATATCAGTAAACTTTATTATCACACAAAGAAGAGAATGTAAGACTTTGTAGGTAGAAAACTACCCATAAACAATTTTGATGAAAAACTAAATCCAACAGTTCATCTGTCCCTTTGGCGTCTGCTTGAGTACACGTGTATGCTCTTGATGTATTTGTATCATGTCTTCAAAATAATGAGAGAAGGCAAATCACGCAAGCTGCAGTCATTATATATTGATTCTGCCCTTGAGGACCTGTCCAATTCAAATGCTGTGTATTTCTCTGCAGTTGATAGGTTCAGCTCCTGGTGCAAACAAAACTATCTGGACTTAAATGTAAAGAAAACTAAGGAACTGGTCATTGACTTTCGTAAAAACAACGCTCTCATTCCAGACCTTGTCACTGATGGTGTTACAGTCGAGAGAGTCACTCCATACAAATACCTGGGAACCATCATTGATGAGAAACTGAAGTTCACTGCAAACACCCAGGCCATCCACAAAAAATGTCAGTCTAGAATTTACTGCCTTCAAAAACTTTGAAATCTCCAAGTCAATAGCCGCATCCTTCAGACTTTTTCCTATCTTATCCTATCCTGTCCCGTAACCCGGAGGTCGTATGGGCACCACAGATGATCGTTTAACCAGCATACTCCATCTTTCTCTGTCCTCAGCAGCCCTGATGGCTTCGCTCAGTGTCAAACCAGTCCATTCTCGAATGTTGTCCTCCCACCTCTTTTTCGGTCTCCCTCTTCTTCTACTTCCTTGCACTGTGCCTTGCAGAATGGTCTTTGCAAGGCCTGATGACCTGGTGACGTGGCCATACCATCGGAGTTTCCGTTTCTTCACCACTGTGAGCAGTTCATCGTGTTGTCCAATGGCTTGTGTGATGGTCTGTCGGACTTCGTCGTTGGTGATGTGTTGGGTATAGACTTATCAGACTTTTTACTCTTTTTTTATTGAGACCGTTCTTACCTTTTCTTTTATCTGCTGGTATGGAAGTTTGTGTGTAAAAAACAAAGGTGTGCTGGATCGATTGGTGAAAGTCTGTGGGAAGGTTGTGGGAGTGAAACAAGAGAGTCTGCAGTTGTTGTATGAAAGGCGTGTTGTGCGGAAAGCCAGTTGCATTGTGCTGGATAGCACTCATGTGCTTGTGCACCACTTCCAGCTCCTGCCTTCTGGAAGGCGCTACCAAACACCAAGGGTCAGAACTCTCAGAACGAAAAACAGTTTTAACCTAAAGGCTGTCTCATTACTTAATAAATGACGCGCGTGTGTGTGTGTGTGCGTGTGTGTGTGTGTGTGTGAGTGTGTGTTTGCCCAAAATAATTTTATGTAACATTTGCTGTCGTTTAATGTTAGCATGCATAAGTGTAAGTATATTCATGTGTGATTGTGCAGTTTTATCATCATTGTCATTATGATTGTTGTTATTATTTTTGTGATGTTTATTCCTTTTTGATTTTATTTGTACACCACAATGTAATTTCTTGTAAAAGATAATAAAGTTGTCTTGTCTTATCTTCTCTTATTCTTTTCTTTTTTCTTTTATTTTTTTTTTTGTGGGGGGGGGGGGGGGGGGGGAGAGGCTGTAGTTTGTCCAGAGAGAGCAGTTATTGTAATTATGGATCAGATTCCTTCTTCCCATCCCACCCCATCTGTCTTCAGCACTAGGCATCATTTAAAATTTTTGAGCACTGAATTATATAGCATGCAAAATGTAACACAAGGTGATGATTATAATCTGGAAAATGTGTTCAAATCAACAAATCTATATTCACAAACCAGAAGGCAAAGCCCATATGACTCATGCTTCTTATTGAACTTGCAATATTTAACATAAAAATGAGTGCCCCAAAAAACGAATTAAAACAGTGGCAATAAATTTCAAAGTGATGCCAACTTTGATCTTTTGATGCTCTTGACCTTGACCTCCATCCCCAAATACACTCAAGTACAATCAAATAAACTACAGCAAAAGTATTATGCCCCAAAAAGTGACCTTGGGAAGATCCTGACCTTCAGTGACCTTGACCTTCATGTTACCTCTGATTTGTATGTATGATCAAATAACCCAATGTTGTTGCTACTATGGGTTAAATATAGAGCCACTGTACGATGACCAATTTTTTAATGTTTTTGTAAGGCCTAAAATGACTTGACCTTCATGATCAACGCAAAAATGGAACATATATGAAAGATCAATCTATTATCTCTAAATACAACAAGTTTATATCTCTCATAGTTTAGGGTCAAGGTCACTTCAAAATTTCTATAAGAACAGACTTTGAACAGTTCCAGTGACCTTGACCTTGAAGTAAGGTTGACCAAATTTGCAGAGTAAGTGTGTCTCATTGAAATCTATCAAGCACCAAAGAATAATAAGTTCAATATTAATAACTAAGGAAAAAAAAAAAGATTTAAAAATTGTAATTTTTCTACTATTTACTGACCTTGTGACCTTAATCTTGAAGTGAAATCATTCATTCACTGATCATTTTAAAGGTCTCATAGATACACATAATCTTTTTTTGGTTGTGATAGTTGAGATAGATTCCAAGATAACAAGCCACTTGCAAGTTTTGCACAGCACAGATGGACGGCAGACACAGTTTTGTGGGGTTGAGGACATAGACTCACACTGCTATGCATGTGGATTAAAAAAAAAGGTCCATTGAAACTAACTAGACCAGTAGAAAGCATAATCTTTTTTTGATACATCGTGCAAAACTTCTATTCAGGAAGTCACATTCACTTGCTACAGAGCAAAACATTAACCATGTGAAAAATCGTTTTGTAGTGCATGTAAGGATTGCTTCTTGACTGGCGCTGCTAGTTGTTATGATGCATTGCGCCACAGAGGTCGTCGCGACTCGCCAGGATTTTAGCTAAACAGCGACTTTTTGCATTGTGGCCAGCAGCTGTGAAGGATAAAAATTACAAGTGTGCATACGGGCATGGTATCTAAGTTCCTTTCAGATGGTCACAGCCTTGTGTACATGTGCATTATACACAAAACTGTGATAGGACCTTTCCTTACCCCTGACTGTCTGTCTGTGGCTCACAGAAGTGCACATGTGGAGGTTGTGGTGGTAGTTGTCGAGGCTGGGCTGGCATATTCACTGTGTATTGAGGCTGTGGTTCCCGACGTTGTTGCTCTCTGTAATCTCTACTCAGACGCTGAACTTGACCACTGGATATTTCACCTCCATGTTCTTGAAGTTTTCTGCATTATGAGAAGAACTATTCACAACCAATTAAATAATGCAAATTAATTCAAAAATTTCTCTGTAACATGTTAAATTAATTCCTGCTGGCAAAAGAGCCCAGAAATTAAACATATTATATCTTGACAAATCTTTCAAACAAACTTACTCTGCACACTCATAAACAGGGCCGCAGTAGCTAAGTGGTGGAATAATGGTCAATCAATCAAGGTTTTAGAAGCAAACAGTGAGAGAATATCACACAAACACACACACACACACACACACACACACACACACACACACACATACTTATACATAACATCACAGTGTAGCCATGTAGTTAGTTACATGACACAAAAACATCACAGTGCAGTGGGATCACATGTGCTTGCAATATAACAACAAAGCATAAATGATCACAGTATATCACACTAAGCATTTATCATCTTTGTGACATTAAGACATACATTAAATGTTTGCATTTAAGACATAATAAACAGTAAAAACTTAATAAAAAACATGCATGCAATTAAAAAAAAAACAACCAGATACAGAAAACTGGTATTACAAATGGTTCTTTACAGAACATAAAACAGTACACACAAACCACAATCAACCAATATCAACCAATCCATAAATCAATGTAATCTGCAACCCTGACTCACTGTAATATTATTTCAGCCATGTGTCCCTGCTTGATGGTAGGATGGTAGAGGCACTCCACAAATACCCAGTAATTACTGGCTGGTCTCTTTGGCAGACAATCAAGAAGCTTTCGCACACGATCTTTACGCTTCGGCAAACTCTAGAAACAGAACACAAAGTACCAAGTATTATCTAAAAATAAAAATCTAATAATCTGAAAATAAAAATGTATGTACATCATCATAATTGAACCACATTGGCCATTACATATATATTTACATGATGATCATGTAAATATATGTAATGGCCAATGTGGTTCATTTACCCCACTCTTTGCTACTATACTGTTATTTATTTAATCATTCTTATAGAGCACTTTTCCAGCAAGACCTGATCAAGGCACTGGCCAATACAGCTTCTAACTCAAGCCACCTGATATGCCTACCTGCAGCCTTTAGGTGCATTGTCTGACGCTTAGACAACTGAGCACAATCCTGGGTGACTGGAGGAAGGGACCTTGTGCTTGCTGGGTATATTAAAGTAAATGGCACTTACCCATGTAGTACATCAGTCAGCTTTTTTTTTTTTTTAAATGCATCCTATTATACATTACATCTCCTGAAATGCAATATATATTGGTAAAGCTAAACCAAATCAGGAATACCATATGAAAATTCTTTTAACACTTTATAAAGCTTGGTCCGCTCTTATGAAATGTGAAATGTTATCTGGTCATCAATTTAAAAGACAGTCTGCCACAATTGATAGTGTTCAGCGAAGGGCTATAACAATTTTGTCACATGCTGAGAAGGCACACACATTTGCAGTTGCCAACACTTAAGCCAAAAGAAGATTTTTCACAGAATAGATCGTTAGTTTTCAATATCTGTTTCACATAAACCAGGGTTTGTCAATTTTTTTTCAACAAGAGCTTGTCCCAGGTAAGCAACATGTCATTTTTAACTTTCCCGCTCAAGAAAATATTTTTCAGCTCAAAAATGTACTTGCCCACCTAGTGAAAGACAAAAAACCCATCTAAGTCTTCTTTGTCACGGCTGCTGGAAAATCCAAATTTTAGAATAGGCATTTTGGCTTTCAGCAAGAACACACTTCAAAGAAAGATTGAGATAAAAGGCGCCCTGTCATTGGCGGACGTTTGAACAATTGATAACTCAAATCCTCTGTAATATCAAATTAGAGTGTGATGTCAAAATTCCAAAAATGCGTTCCACAGGCTACTACGCAGATCAAAGTAAACATGATTCAGTGCCGATGATCAAGTTGTGCTGCTTTACATTCACAGCTTTTAGCTTACATGGGCAAGTGACTTTCATGATTTGTCTTTCCCGGCAACTTTTTTACTTGCCCCGGGAACCGGGAAATGGGATTTGGCAGTCCCTGCATAAACAACAGCCAAACTTGAAATCGGCAGGGCAGGTTGGTGGTTCCTATCCTATCCTATCCTATCCCATAACTCAAAGGTCATTGGGGCACCACAGATGATTGTTTAACCAGCATACTCCATCTTTCTCTGACCTCAGCAACCCTCACGGCTTCGCTCAGTGTCAAGCCAGTTCATTCTCAAATGTTGTCTTCCCACCTCTTTTCTGTCTCCCTCTTCTTTTGCCTCCTTGCACCGTGTCTTGCAGGATGGTCTTTGCAAGGAGTTGGTGGTTAACTAGACAAAAACAATTGGTACTCCCCCTATGCAAATAGGGTAGTGGGATCTGGAAAGCTATTCAGATAAGCATAACATTTGCTGAAAATGTCAACCCGATTGAAGAACTTAAATTGATAGCAAACTAAAATTTATATAATTATAAATAATATGATAATTAGATGTTCTGCTTTGTCAAACTTGTGCTGGCATGACCCATGTACATTGACCGAATAGGCATGGAATGGGTCGCGAGGTCTACAATAACCTCTATCTACTACTATTCACCTTTCAAACAACCACAAGCTCTCAATTGATAAAGGAATTGATAGAAGTAAACCTGATAGTGATAATAAAAAGATATTGTACTGCAAGCTTAGAGAACCCTTTCAACATCATCATCCTGGCCAATGCCCCAACATCAGACTATGACGACAGCGAAGTGGAGGATTTCTATGAATACAGGCTGTCCTTGACCAAGTGCCGAAGAAGGACAAAGTCATAGTTGAAGGCGACTGGAATGCCAAGGTTGGCTAAGATGCGTACTACAATTGGGGAGACACATGTGGACCCCACTGCAACATTGAGACAAGTATCAGGGATCTGAGACTTTTGGAGTTTGCTAGATACAGCAATCAGATACTGGCAAACGCTTGGTCTCCACAAAAATCCAGACGATGGAAATGGCACAGTCCCGGCGGGGAGCATCACAACCAGATTGACTACATCATGGTCAAGAAATGCTTCAGATCAAGCATCAACATTGGCAGGACACGCACTTTTCTAGGAGCAGGCATCGGAAGTGACCACGATCTCATGATAATGTGTTTCCGGCTCCACTTGAAGAGAGTAAACACAGCAAAGTGCACTAGATTGAAGTTTGACCTGGACAAACTGCAAGACCCAGAGGTGGCAGAAATATTTCAGGCCACAATTGGAGGGAAATTTCCACCACTGCTCATTTTGAGGGCTGGTGAAGTAGATGTCAACACCACGACCACCACCTTCAACTCAGCTGTGACAGATGCCGCCACTGAGATCCTTGACAAGCAACGGCCAAAGAAAAAGCCGTGGATCACACCTGAACATTTGGATCTGTGTGATAAACGAAGAGAGATGAAAAAAGAAAAAGAACACTTTACAGGAAGCTGATGACTACCAAAAAATCAACAATGACATCTGAAAAGGCATGCGCACAGCAAAGGAGAACTGGATAGAAGATCAATGCCAGGAAATAGAGAACAGTCTGAACAAGAACAACAGCAAGAAGGCCTGCCAGATTGTGAAGAGGCTGACAAGTGTTAAAGAGCTCAAGGTCTCCACGATTCAAAGCAAGTCTGGCCTTAGAGAAGAACAAGAAGTCTTGGACAGATGGACAGAGTAGTGCTCTGATCTTTACAGCCACACACCAAACGGAGACCCATCAGTTCAAGCATGTCCTGATAACAGAGAAGAAGAAGAAATCCTCCCAATTCTCCGGGAAGAAGTTGAGGCAGCAGTGCAATCGCTGAAGAAAGGGAAGTCAGCAGGAGTGGACAACATACCTGCAGAACTGCTTCAAGCAGGAGGAGAAGAAATGATTGACGCCCTCACCACTATCTGAAACAAGATCTGGCAGAGTGGGGAATGGCCGACACCATGGACCCAGTCGCTTGTCACCACTCTTCCCAAAAAAGACAACCTTCAGGAGTGTGAAAATTACCGCACCATCAGCCTCATCAGCCATCCCAGCAAGGTCCTCCTGAAAATAATACTCAACAGGTTGAAACCCCAAGCTGAACAAATCATAGCTGAAGAACAAGCAGGATTCAGGGCAGGGCAAAGTACCACTAAACAGATTTTCTACCTCAGAATAATCTGCGAGAAATACCTGCAGCACCAACAACATCAATTGTTCGTGGACTTCAAGAAAGTGTTTGACCGAGTCTGGCATGCAGCTCTGTGGGCAACCATGAGACTGAGAGTGTACAACATCAGCCCTAAAATTACTGAAGTCATCAAAAGCCTTTATGACAAGGCTACCAGTGCAGTCATCCATAACAGCGCTATTGGCAACTGGTTCAGAATAACAATCTGTGTGCGTCAAGGATGCCTACTCTCTCCAACACTTTTCAACATCTTCCTAGAGCGCATCATGTCAGATGCACTTGCAGATCATGAAAACACAGTCAGCATAGGAGGTAGAGCAATCTCCAACCTTCGTTTTGCGGATGACATTGATGGACTGGCTTGAGAGGAACAAGAACTTTAACAGCTGGCACAGAGGCTTGACACCACCTCCAGAGCTTATGGAATGGAAATAAGTGCAGAGAAGACCAATATGATGACCAACAGCACCAGCAGCACCAATGGCATCAACAAGGACATCAAAGTCCAAGGCCAATCCCTCAGCACAATGCATAGGAGCCAATGTGTCAGACAATGGGTCCGGACAGGAAGTCCTCTCCAGGATCGCACAAACAACTGCTGCCATGGCAAGGTTGAAACCCATTTGGAAAGACAGGACCATCAGTCTAGATTCCAAGGTAAGACTGCTGCGCTCCCTTGTCATCTCCATCTTCCTATACTCTTGCGAAACATGGACTCTCACAGCAGATCTACAACTAAGTTCTAATACAAAGCATGGAGATGAGATGCTACAGAAGACTTCTGGTCCCAGCATTTCCTATACCCAGCACATCACCAACGTCAAAGTCCGACAGACCATCACACAAGCCATTGAACAACACAATGACATGCTCACAGTGGTGAAGAAACAAAAACTCCGATGGTATGGCCACGTCACCAGATCATCAGGCCTTGCATAGAGCATCCTGCTAGGCACAGAGCAAGGAGGTAGAAGAAGAGGGAGACCAAAAAAGAGGTGGGAGGACAACATTCGAGAATTGACTTTTTTGACACTGAGCGAAGCCATCAGGGTCGCTGAGGACAGAGAAAGATGGAGTATGCTGGTTAAACGATCATCTATGGTGCCCCTACGACCTCAGAGTTATGGGATAGGATAGGATAGGATATTAGGATTGGATTTTACAACCTCAAATTCTACACACACTAAACACTTAATGGTCCTTACCAGAACATCTTCTCCATCTGGAAAAACATTCGCCTGAACTAGATGGTCCATAATCCCTTCAATGTTTTCCAAATTGCTAACCAGTTCCACTGTGTTGCCACGCAGTGATTGCTTCATAGGCTTGGTGAAACCATAATCACGAGATGCCATCACGTCAGCTTTCCTTTCCGACAGTCTTTGGTGCACACGATTACATTATCAACACCATCTACAGTCACTCTTAGCTTATTCCACAATCAGAAGTTTCTAGTACGTGTCAAGCTTGCTGTCCAAGTATCTGCAATCAAAAAGAAACAAGAAACTCAAACGATCATTAACCTACGCAAAACTACACTGTAAATTTTACCTGTCTGCAATGAAATATTTATAAACTGATACTAGGAGATATGTACTATCGTAAACAAATTTTTGTTTCTTCTCCATATCAGCACCCTAGAAATACACTGCAAATAATACACAGAAAAAGTAAGGAATAAATCTGTTTAGTTTACAGCTTAGTTTCGAGTTGGGATCACAGCGGTGTCACAGGTTCTGTTTGGATTAGCTAACCGTAAACATAATCTTACTCCAGACCCTAACCCTTTCTAGAATGATATTATATTTCATGCAAGTTGATGTGGAAGACTGATGAACATATTAGCTGCCATATTTACAATTCAATGTTTGACTCTTTGCTCAAAATGAAGATGATTCGATAGTCTAATGATCGGGTATTCCCGCTAAACACGGAAGTTTACGGCGACACAAGAACAACAAAACAACTAAAAAACGCGCAAAAGGATATCCCTTCACCCACACCACCCCCTCCCACATTTTTTTTTCTTTTTTGTAATTTATTTTCGGATCTGGATTTATACCCTAAAATCTATAACTTGGCATAAACGCAGCTGTTATTAGGCCGAAGTGGTTTTGGTTGTAGGTTAATATCGAAGATCTATAAAAAAAAATCTACCAAAGAGCTACCACACTTTATAATTATTCTTCTTCTTCCTTTATATGGACAGCTTTCCTTACGGAATGTCTATTGTTGGATAGCCTGAGCTGAAGGTAACGGACAGTGGGTGGCCCATATACTCAGGAAAAATGATGCAAAGTCTTTTAAAAATATATACGAAGTATGAGTCTGTAGACAACTGCCACTCAATCCATACCGGATCGGTCGTCGCCCGGGTCCCCCCACCCCCCCCCCCCCCCCCCCCAGTTAGGGTGCCGGGGGTTTCAGTATAGGCCTAAATATTATCCCCACTTTCTGGAAATTTAGTGCTTTAAATTCCCATTGTCGCTGTCTTTCTCATTTGTTCTTTCTCATTCCTGCTCTTTGCTAGACCAATCATCTACCTTTTTTCTTGAAAACTCTTCCAAGACAGAACTCCTTATTTGTGTGTGTGTGAGGTCTGTTGGATCAGCTTGGTATTGGACGCTTTCTGCCAGGTGGTCACTAGGGCTTCCTATGATGTTATTATTTAGCAATGTAGGCATTTTATATGTATGTGCTTTGTTGATATTTTATAATGATGTTTGTATTCTATTTTGTTTTTGTAAACGGGGGTCCAATAAATTAGAGTATAGCCTCAGCGTCCTCTGCGTGGGATGTCTTTATTGTAAAGTGACTGGCTGGTGCCTTCAGTTTTACCACTAGGTATGTTTCAGCAGATCTTTTATGCGGATCAGGGGTTGTCTGGTCCTGATTTGGCTCGGAAGAGTCCGCTGGACCCAAAGCAATAATCATGTAATGTAATGTAAACGTCGCCTGGGTCACCAAGGAACGATCGAGGTGGTAATAAAGTTAGCAAGACCCGCACGAGAGACAACATCATCATAGGAACCTGAAATGTCAGAACCCTAACTACAGAGGAAAAATTAAGAGAACTGACCCACGAGCTGGACCACTATCGAGGAACGTTTTAGGTATCAGCGAACTGCGCTGGAAAGGCCTATAGGTGAAACAAAACGACTGACAAAAGCCACAAGCTTTATTTCAGCGGGAGAGATGGCAGGCACGAAGACAATCTAGCCACTGTCATGGGTTGCCACCCAATCTCCAGTAAAATAATGTCCATATCCGTCTGAAAGCAGCCCCTTTCAACATCACCATCATCCATGCCTATGCCCCAACATCAGACTATGACGACAGCGAAGTCGAAGATTTTTATGAATATCTGCAGGTTGTCCTTGACCAAGTGCCGAAGAAGGACAAAGTAGTGCAAGGCAACTGCAATGCCGAGGTTCGCCAAGATGCGTACCACAACTGGGGTCCGGGAGACACATGTGGACACCACTGCAACAACGAGACAAATGACAGAGGTCTGACACTCCTGGAGTTTGCCAGATACAACAATCTGATACTGGAAAACACGCTTGGTCCACAAAAAATCCAGACGATTGACCTGGCACAGTCTTAGCGGGGAGCATCACAAACAGATTGACTACATGCATCATGGTAATGAAATGCTTCAGATCAAGCGTCAACATTGGCAGGACACGCACTTTCCCAGGAGCAGACATCAGAAGTGACCACGATCTCGTGATAATGTCTTTCCGGCTCCACTTGAAGAGAGTAAATAGTACTACAACAATGTGCACCATACTGAAGTTCGACCTGGGCAAACTGCAAGACCCGGAGGTGGCAGAATTATTACAAACCACAGTTGAAGGGAAATTTGCACCACTGCTCATGTTGGGAGCTACTGAAGTATATGTCAACACATGAAGGTTCCATGACATTTCAGCGCCAACATTTCAGTGCCAACATTTCAGCGCCGTACATTTTAGCGCCTTATATTTCAGCGCCGTACATTTCAGCGCCGTTCATTTCAGCGCCGTACATTTCAGCGCCGTACATTTCAGCGCCGTACATTAACATATTGAACTTTAATGATAAAATCACATAAAACCCTGGTGCCTCGTGTCCATTTAAATCACTGACTTAGCCTATGCATCGCCATAGATGGATGGCGCTCTATCATCATCTATAAATGGTCACCATCATCGTTTAGTGCCTCTCCTAAAACATGAATGCAAAAGCAATTCCCTCCATCGTGTTCATGAGAGAACGAGCCCCTGCATTGTACTGCAAGATAATAGTTTTGACACGCTTTTGTAAGTCTTTGTACTTTCGACGCTTCGGGGCAGGTGCCTGACCTCCGATCAGACGCGTGACGTCAGCTTGAATCATAGTTTGCTCCTTTTTGAGGACCGCAATGAGCTTCCACAAATCTGGTGAGTACGCCCTTACGTGATTCTGGAAAGCGTTGTGGAATCCTTCCACACTGTTGTTGGATTTCGCTGCATCCGAAAGGACTCGCTCGTGCACATTCCACATTTTTCTTTTTCGAAAAGTGGTGACTGACGGGGACCACGACGACGAGGTCGGCCGATGTATGTGTCTTCAAAGTAATCAAATACTGGTTGGCCACGTGCGTCATAAAATGGCGATGTAGGGTCAAAGACAGTTTCAAAGGCATGCTCGATGTCTCCAGGAGGCAGATATGCCAATCCCGGGAGCATTCTCATCAATTTTGCGAAATTTTCATAGTTTTTGTAGTCATTTGAGAGTCCATTGACCTGAATCTGACGCCAGACGTTCTGCGCAAGATGAAAGTGACAACCCGTCACCTCCAATCCAGGGAAAGCTGCACTGAATGCTGAGATCGCAGCTTTTTCATAGTCTGTCATCAGCGTGCTTGGCGCAATTCCTGGTTTGAGCGTCTTCAAAGCTTGAAGAAGTCTATCACAATTTGTAACTCACAACTCTCTCTCTCTCTCTCTCTCTCTCTCTCTCTCCCTCTCTCTCTCTCTCTCTCTCTCTCTCTCTCTCTCTCTCTCTCTCTCTCTCTCTCTCTCTCTCTCACTGTACGGCGCTGAAATGTACGGCGCTGAAATGTACGGCGCTGAAATGAACGGCGCTGAAATGTACGGCAATGTTGGCGCTGAAGTGCAGTTGGCGCTGAAATGTTGGCGCTGAAATGACGTGTCACCACACATGAGGGATGATGACCACCATCTTCAACTCTGCTGAGATAGATGCCGCCACTGAGATCCTTGACAAGCACCTCCAAAAGAAAAACTGTGGACCACACCTGAACTTTTGGACCTGTGCGACAAACGAAGAGAGATGGAAAAGAAAAAGAACATATCACAGGGAGCTAATGCTTACCGAAAAAAATTCAACAATTACATCCGAAACAGCAAAGGAGAACTGGATAGAAGATCAGTGCCAGGAATTAGAGAACAATAGCAAGAAGGCTTACCAGACCGTGAAGCGGCTCACAAGTGTTAACTGTCCAAGGTCTCCACGAGTCAAGGCAAGTCTGGCATATGCCTTACAGAAGAACAAGAAGTATTGGATAGATGGACCTTTACAATCACACACAAAACGGAGACCCATCAGTTCTAGCATGTCCCGAGAACACAGAAGAAGAAATCCTCCCAATTCTCCGAGAAAAAGTTGAGGCAGTGCAATCACTGAAGAAGGGGGAACTCAGCGGAACTAGGCAACATACCCGTAGGATTGCTTCAAGCGATGATTGACGCCCTCACCATTATCTGTAACAAGATCTGGCAGAGTGGGGAGTGGATTACACCATGGACCCAGCCGCTTATCATCACACTTCCCCAAAAAGGGTAACCTTCAGGAGTGTGAAAATTATCGCACCATCAACACTTTTCAACATCTTCCTAGAGCGCATCATGTCAGATGCCCTGGCAGCTTACCAAGGCACAGTCTCATAAGGGGAAGAGCAATCTCCAACCTCCTTTTTGCGAATGACATTGATGGATTGGCTGGAGAGGAACACGAACTTGAACAGCTGGTACCGAGGCTTGACACCACCTCCAGAGCCTTTGGAATGGAAATAAGTGCAGAGAAGACCAAAATGATGAACAGTAACACCATTGGCATCAACACGGACATCAAAGTCCAAGGCCAATCCCTCAACACGGTGCATAGCTTCAAATATTTAGGAGCCAATGTATCAAACAATGGGTCCCGTCGGGAAGTCTTCGCCAGGATTGCAGATACAACTGCTGCCCTGACAAGGTTGAAGCCCATTGGACAACACGATGACATGCTCACAGAGGTGAAGAAAAGGAAACTCCGATAATATGGCCACGTCACCAGAGCATCAGGCCTTGTAAAGACCCGGTGCAAGGAGGCAGAAAAAGAGGGAGACAGAAAAAGAGGTCGGAGGATAACCTTTGAGGATGGACTGGCTTGACACTGAGCGAAGCCATGAGGGTTGCTGAGAACAGAGAAAGATGGAGTACGCTGGTTAAACGATTTTCTGTGGTTCTCCAACGACCTTCGCGTTACGGGATAGGACTGGATAGGATAGGATGACGCCACTCGATATACGTTAGTTCTGAATAAGGTTCAACGCATCTGTACACTTCCATTTAAAAGTTTACAGGAAATAGGCAGCCAAAAACAAACAAAAAAGAAGTTACCTCTTCATGTTTACGTCACTCGATTTGCATCATTTTGGTATTACATTGGAGGAATAGGTAAAGTCTAAATATTATATCAAATGTGAACCAAATCCGTCCAGTAGTTAGGAAGAAAATAGGATTAGAAAAAAAAAATTGTGACGTCGGCATGATGACGTCACGACTCACGCGATGACCTCGCTCAATATACTATTGTTTCGTTTTAGGCTCAAGGCATCTGAACACTCTCTCTCTCTCTCTCTCTCTCTCTCTCTCTCTCTCTCTCTCTCTCTCCTCTCTCTCTCTCTCTCTCTCTCTCTCTCTCTCCCTCTCTCTCTCTCTCTCTAAAAGTCTAAGCACATACCAAACTTGGAGCAAAATCCCTCCGGTAGTTTGGGACAAAATAGCGATCTCCCTGCCGTTACACCACCTGTTTGAATGATGTATGTGTATTTGGTGTGTGTGAGGATGGATGCGACAGGTGAGCGTGTATGTTGGTATAGATCGCCGCGCTTTGAGCCTGACTGATTTGGGGAAAGGCGCGTATATAGCATCCTGTATTATTATTATTACAGTGGAACCTCCGGTATCCGGCTCTCTGGTATACGACTCCCTCCGTTATGTGACCTGAAAACTTCTGACGGATTCACTTCCAATAATAAATGACCTCTGGTATGCGACAACCTCGTTTATGCGACCAGCGACCGTGTCTTAAGCCCTTTATACGACCGTCTTAGGGCAATTTAAAAGAGATATCAGTTAATTTGCTGTCTGTACCTTTCGTTTTTTCTCTCATGTTAGTGTACGCCTGCTGTTGTCTGCTATTTCCGGTTCGCAAATAAGGGACATTACTCGCCTACACTGGCTGTCAAAATGGCGTCGCGCAAGAGGAACGTTTGAGTTTGGCAGAGAGAATGAAAGTGATTGAAAGAAGTGAAAACGGGGAGAGTTGTTTGTCTATTGCAAGACGTTTAGACGTTGGGAAGACCCAAATTCAGCTCATCATAAAGGATAAGGAATCTGTGAAACTACGATGGGAGAGTGGAGAAAGTGGCGAAACGGGAAACATCGAAACTGAGAGCTTCTGCACTGACAGACTTGGATGAACGCGTCTGGCAGTGGTTCGACTGTTTTCTATTTTTGAAGTTGTGAATAAAAGACAAAGCTAAAAATGAAACATGTTTTACAGTTTCCTTTGTCAGAGAATACATGCTGGTGAGTGTGAAAATTATGACTACATACCCCTCCGAGCCTGACCCCCCTCCCCCCACCCCACCCCTTGTTTCCGGTATAAGACCACCTCTATTAAAAGACCGTTTTTTCTCAGATTTTGGACGGTCGTATACCGGAGGTTCCACTGTATTAAAATAGGATTAGAAGAAGAAAAAACCACAACAGATTATGACATCACCATGATGAGGTCACCCAACAAGCATAATTATTTTTTTTGGTCGTTCGGTAGGGCGGGAGGGAGGGGGAGGAAGTTCTAGAGAGTACAAAACACCCCCGCCCTCTCCCCCCCCCTCATCCCCGCAGACCAATAAAAAAATTAATTAATGAAAATAGAATAAAATAACACACACACATCCACATCCACACACACACACACACACACACACCCACACACACGCAGTTTTACTTTCCCAAAACCGACAGTACATGTATAGTTATAGTGTATATGGTTGGAGAGCGATTCCTCTTTCAGCGATTGCGATTGGCTAACCGATGGTCAGCTGACCTGTGCAGGTACAAGTGACGCTTACTGAACAGCCTACAGGACGTCAAAGGCTGAAATCGTTGGGAAGCAGTGAGGCTGACGTGAGTGATCGCTACCAACACAGTTGTTAATTTTTTCCCCTCCAACACTGCAAGGCGCATTTTAAAATAATTCGCTAGTGGGTAAGTAATAATTTTTTAGCTAAGTTTGCGTTACCGTAATACAAGTTTAATAACCAAATGACAACATGTTCAACAACTTAAAAACTAAAAATTTTACTGATTTAAAAAAAATATATTAAGACTTTTTTGTTCATTGTTCAGACATGTTTTCGTATTACTTAATTGTTGGCTAGAATACGTCAATTGTATGTATTTGCTGAAATTTATAAATAAAACAAGCTGTGTCTTTCTCTTTTGTATTTTTTTTCTCTAATTTCTTTCACTTTCTTTCCTTATTTCTTTAAAGTTTAATGTGGTACCGACTTTGTGGAATGTATCCTACTACTACTACTACTACTACTACTACTACTACTACTACTACTACTACTACTACTACTACTACTACTACTACTACTACTACTACCACCACTACTACTACTACTACTGAATTTATATTTTGCTATTAATTACAAGAAAGTTAATCTCTCTCTCTCTCTCTCTCTCTCTCTCTCTCTCTTATAAAATTTATGGTTAATGAAGTACATGAGAACACAGTAATTCTTGTAATTTTTTAAATAAATTTATTTATGATGATGATCATGATGATGATAATGATGATGATGATGATGATGATGATTATTAATATTATTATTATTATTATTATTATTATTATTATTATTATTATTATTATTATTATTATTATTATGGTGAGGGATGGGGAGGTACGTGGGTGGGTGTCTAAAATTGTTTACAGATAATGACGAAGATGATGGTATGTGTGTGTGCGTGTGTGTGTTTGTGTGTGTGTGTAATATTTCCAAATTAATGTTTATTATGTTTACTTAAGGGACACATTGGAAGATTCGACTTATTAATTAGTCTAAAATCTTTATCCCTAGTTTAAAAAAAAAAGTTTTAAGTTTCTCTCTCTCATTGTATTGTGATTGGACATTCCCATCTACCGAATTTAGTATTTTTGTTAACTTTAATTGTTGATGCCAATTCCCTTATAATTTAAAATATACTTATATTGTAACTGTTCTGATTCCCTTGCACCCATCCATCCCTCCTGTCTCCCAACTACTGTCATTTTTTAAATTTAATTTTTCTGCAAAACCTCCTCCTTCATCCCCTGCCCATCACTGCCCTGCCCATCACTGCCCTTCCTCCACTGTGTTACCTCCCTATATAAGAAATGTCACTTACAACATGGCCTTCCAAGTTATTTAGTTAGTTATTCATTGCTTCCAAGGTCCAGCATACTGCAAAGAACCAAATCAATTTCACAAAATCAGGACCACAACTTGGTTGACTCACCCTTGATCCGTAATAAAGTCTGCTGAAACAACCCTAGCGGTAACACTGAAGGCACTCCACCAGCCGGTCACTTTACAATAAAGGCATCCCATTTCCTTGTCTTTTCTTTTTGATTCCATTTCCAATTCTGTTTGTTTTTGTCTAGCCTCCCGTTCTTTTTGTCTTTCAAGTCACTCAAAACTTTCTTGAACATATTTATGTTTGTCAGCCACTTCCAGTGTAGTAGCTTGTTTGGTAAACTTTTCAAAAAGTTCATCATAGTCATCCATATTTCAAAGTTTTCTTTTCAAAATATAAATCAATCAACACATACTACTAATTATAATATATACTCCCAAACACCCAAGGAAGAATGATAAAATTCAATAGTAATAAATAAAGATAGATCTACATTGTAATAATGTGTATGTATAAAATAATAAAAACTGGTTTAACAGACTTTCTGACATGGTGACGGCAGCTCGATATTGCACAGTAGTAATTTTATACTGTTGTTTCTATGACGCACGTTACAGTCCGCGCGCTCCCTTAGTTACAGACCCATTCAAACAAAGTAGTGAATAATTCACAAGAGAAACTTTACTGTTCTGTAGTAACAAACGCTTTCTTATGTCATATGTATTGATCGTCATAGGTGCTAAACTTGCAGCCAGGTCCAATATTTGTACCGATTTTTTTGTTTGTTTTTTTTTGTTTTGTTTTGTCCCAATGCTTTGGAGACTGGTGGTAGCTTAAATGAAACTGGTTGTATGGTACGGAGCGACAATGGTAGTGTCCCTTTGGCGGAACGGAAAGCAAACCGCGGCGGATTAACGCTTCCATAATGTGTATCCGGCGAATAGCTTACTTTAATTAAAGGGATCCGCCAATTCAAAAAGAATTGAGTAAAAATTTTTGTCCAAACAACAACCGCCGGGAACGTTAAAATAGAACGAACTAATGAAACATGCCGTTCCGCTGCCATTCCGCGCATAATGTCCAAAATCGCCAATAGGTCTACTTAAGCTAGGTTAAACTAAAGTATCCAGTTTGGCGGAATACAAAGGAGGGAGATGTAAGCATTAATGGTAGGTAGTTTGAGAGTGGAGAGAAGAGTACTAGGTGTCTTTGGAGTGGATGAAGGCGGGAGGGGCGGGGGGAGGGCGCTCTGCTTAGAGAAGCTTGTCGGCGCAGATACCATGTTTGCCGTTCCGCGAATTTGGATCCGGGATAAGGTTAGGGTTAGGGCGAATTTGGATCACTACTTCTAGGGAGGTGTTCGTGGCACTCATGTGCCACTTCACTGCATTTATGTCCACAGCTATAGGGGTGTTTTATTTGCTTCTTCTCGCTTTATGTTATTGTTTGTAGTATTAGTGTCAATCACCATTACAAATAAATATTTATTGGCGTATTACCATTTTATTTTTGTGATTTGGCAAACCTTTAAATATATAAATATATTTATTTAAAATTTATGTGTATTTTTGTGAGAGCGACATATGGGCAGTGACAAAAATAACGAAATAACTGTGAATAAATAGTATCATTATATTCCCTTTCCCCCCCTTCCCCAGTCCCTTATATGCTATATGTGTCCAGGGACTTTAATCTAACTGAACGAACGAACGAACGAACGTATCATTATCATCATCATCATCATCATCATCATCATCATCATCATCATCATCATCATCATCATCATCATTTGCTTTCTCTACGGTTGTAGCCGGACTGATCCAGAGAAGAAGGTTCAGACATGGAAGTAACCACAAGAAGTGCCTTTTTTCACCTTCTCGTTATCGCCTCAGGTATGTGAATAGAGCGCCCAGATGAGAACAATAGATATGGATTTTTAAGATACATTGCAATTATAATTATTATGAGTTCTCTAGGACTATAAGACTGAATAATTTCGTGCCAGCCACGCAGTGGATGTTCGGAAGGTAGGCCTACACGAAAGTTCAAAGGGCTATTTCGTTTAAGGCGGCACAGGCCCTCGCGCTGGATGTGCGCGGGAAGCCTGATGGTAAGGGACCGAGTTGCTCAGTTGGTAGAGCGGCTTACTGGTAACCGAAAGGTCCCTGGTTCGAATCCAGGATTAGCCCCATACCATCAACTGGTTCGTTGGTGTCAGAATAATGTGACCAGTAGTAGTCTCCTATACGCTCCGGTGTCGTGTGACAATATATTAGGCCTATTGACTTTTAAGACTGATGGTGGGAGAAGGGGATATAAGTACTGTAGGAGTGAGGTGGGGTGGGGTGGGAGTGGCGCTGGATGTGTTGTTTTTCACGCTTGTGACGGTGGGTCTATTGTTGCCGGGCTCTGCACAATGGTATGCTATTACCCACTCGTCTTTCCTCAATGGTGATCGGCTAGTTAATCGCCCGGTGACTAATCTTAATACATTTTAAGTTTATCTCGGTCTGTGTTAGGATGGGGTTACAGAGATAGAGAGAAAATGGTAAAAGATTCACTGACACACTAGCTCTCACACGGCTATGAAACATAGGTAGTCCAGCCACTTGTTAACAGTAAATATCACACATTTATTTCCTCTACTCTATACATAATCTTCCAATCACTATACTAACTTAAATGTCCAAATATCACTTCGAATAGTTCGCTCCTTGATAGGTCTATGCAGCTATTGTCTCATCATTGGGCTAATAGTGCTTTCTGTCCAACTGTTCAGTTTCCTGGAAGAGTGGACTATTGATGTCCTTCTAGAGCAGTTTTGGTGAACGGTTTCAATTGACTTAACTCTCTTGTAGATGAGCGGTGTGTGGTGGGGTCTTCTCCTGGTTGGCAGACTGTTGGGCTATCGTAGTTCAGTGCTAGATGCTCCACTGCAGGCCGAATGTCAGGGTGGACTCTTAATGGTCTTCCTCCTGCCTCGGGCCAACAATGCCTGCTCGTCTGCAAAATAGGAGATGAATTTCTGCAACACCATATTCACTAAGGGTGTGCAGAGCGTCTCACTGATATATAAGCGACGAACAATCTTCTATGTCCGTGGTCCACTGGATATGGAATCTCCACTCTAATTCCTATTTTGATGATATTCTGGGGAAGATATGTTTATCTTACTAGGGGGTAAGACTTATTGATAGAGGGGCGTTAGGCTACCACTACTATCGATCGTTCTTTTACCAGAATTCCAGAGCGATGTGAGAGACTGATCACGGTGCTTGGTCACATAAAATTTATATTTGTTCTCGGGCTTTTTAGTATCATTTGGCTCAATTTGAGAAACGCTGATTACTAATCAAAAACTAGATTATTATGTCTCAAGAGAAGAAAACTAAGAGATACACAACAATACAAATAGAATGACACCAGTCGTATGTATGTGATTTCAACTTTTATATATGCAACAAAACTTAAACATTTCTGCATTAACCGGTAAATTAATAATTAATATAGTTCGATGTGCTGGGTAGGTCGTTTAGCAGGTCTTCTTCATCATATGCTACGCGAGTCTATTCAAGTGGTTGACTATTTTCTCGAGGTTTAGAACTCAGTTTCATTTGTGGGAGACTTAGCTGCACTGCTGTTGAGTGTACGCTGGAGTCCTTGTGAGGGATCTTGCCTCTCAGGTTAATCTGGTGAGTTGGGTGAGTCTTGTAGCTGCGACCAGTTCGAACGTGGAGAGGTAGAATCTTGGTTGTTCTCCTTCTGTACCACGGGAGCAAGCATCATGCGTTTGTCCCCACAAACCGTCCCAGAGCTGGCCTGTAAAAGTCAGAGCTCTGGCTACAATATTCTTGTCAGATATAAGTGTGCGGTCTCCTCTGCAAAAACATAGCATCAGACACCTGCAAGGTTCCCATATGCACACTTCGATCCGAATCTTAAGGCTAAGATACATCAATCCACATGCACAATGTGTCAGAAACAACAATCGGTTTCTGTAACTATATATATCATGAACATATTATTAACGCATGGCAATCAATATAAAATATATAAACATACACGTGTCAAACTACTAGTGTTAACTGACTTCTAGACTCTGGGATTCATGAAACTGTCTTTTAGTCTCTAGCACTCTCTCGATGAGGTGGAGATAGGCGGACACTACAGTTTGTTCCTTGGTTTGACCCTTGCAGCTTCGTAGGTAGTATTCGACTGACAAGATAAGATTCTGGGGCTCAATGATACTATGCAGGGGTTCTATTTCCTCTGACCAATCATTTAATTCTCGTTTCTTAATCTCGTATCTACGGGACTACATTTGAATATTCTTTCATTTGAAAATCTTCCCCACCTGTTATTGGGAGACACCCTGGGTTATGCCAGACGTCGTGTCAGCCGCCACAGGCTAGATCGAATAGAAATATGGGTCTCGGAAGCTACTTAGTGCTGTAGGAGACCCTGGTCAGTTTGGCTAAAGTAAGCTAACTAGTCTTGGTTCGCAAAGTCTGCGTGATTGTATCTGGAGTGTCTGGCTGAAGAGCTGTCTGAAGTAAGTTAATTTAACAAGTGTGTGCTTCTCTTTAGATAACTCGTGAATTAACGTCAAGTTTCATTCGATGATATCTATTTTGAGCTAAGCTAATTTACTACATTTTGTCATCAATATTTCTGCTGTTACACCTATACATATACACATCATGGCTATACGAAACACATGAAGCAGTAATTAACAATATACATATTCTCCGGTACAGCCACTGGTCTGCAATAATACACATAGGAGAAACAACAGTGGGGCTGTAGGGGATATTTCATGGTGGCGAAACCGGTCACCTTTCCACCACGTGGTCAAGCAAAGTTTGACTAACATTCACAATTCTAAACATGGCAAAACTTCACAAACAGAATACAGCAATAATATGAATAAAGCGCAATGAAACAAAAGATAAATCATTTACCTTTTTGACAATGTCAGGCTGTGGCTAACTAGGTTGAATTGAATTTCACCCGTTCCTGCTTTAGTCTTCAGTTAGAGAGATCTTTCAGAGCTTAGCTCATTCTTGCGTGCGGTTCAGACAAAGAATGACCCTACCTAGCTTGTGGTCAGCCTAAGCCCGCGAAATCTAGACTACAAGAGGCTCCCTCTGGCGGGTGTCTCTGGCCATATGTCAGCTGAATGAGGTCACTGCCTAGCTGAGCCAGCGTTAGTGTACACTTGCTTAGCCCACAATTGACTTGCGTCGTTTTCTGTACATCGACTTTAATTTAAAAAGGCTACAGCACGCTGAACAATTTAAGGCGAGAAGTCGTAGTGCTGGGTTAAACTGGTCCTCTTGCAACAACACTGTAGCCTGGAGGGTGCTTTCGGGAAAGAAACGGCGCTATGAATTTTGTCGTTTAGATGGAGGAGGAGGGTTATTCTCTTGGGAGAGTTGCACTCACCTTCCCGCACATAACTTTCCATTGACCAAGTAGTCACTAATTTTCATTTGAATGATCTTTATCGTGTTTCAGTTGGAGCGGTGCAATACGATTTGTACAAGGAAGCCAGCACGTGGGAAGAAGCACGCGATACGTGCGAACGTGACAACAAGCGATTGGTCCATGTCACACTAGCGATGCAGCACAACAGGATCCAGAACTACCGCAACTTCGTTTTCGAGTAAGTGTTGAATATAAATGTAAATATCAATAAGGATTCGTTTACCACAAACAAACAAAAGGTTACAAAAACAAACAACAATTAACATATTTTTGGTATTCGTTCTACGTACAAGATGTCCAGAGACTTAACTCGCCTATCCCATATCCGTGCCCGTCACGTAGTAGACCTAAAGACCACATTTGGCTTACGTTTTGCGGCTTATGCATTGGGGTATGAGATTTTTCACTGACCGGAAGTTTGATGGGTGACCACACCTTATGATCTTAGTGTCCATATTTGGCTTACGTTTTACGGCTTATGCATTGGATTGGAGGTATTGGCGCCATGTTTTTCATGGCCCGGTTCAAATTTATAAACGTGAGTAGCTCTGTAATTTCACTACAAAAAGGCATGTTTTCATGTACCTTTTTACGATTTGACTATAGTCTAATATAAAACAACTTTACTCAGATCCACAGCAACAAGTGAATTAAACTGTTTTAGCTTGCCAAGTCGTGTGTAGCAGACAACCTGTTTTGCGTGTAATCATGCGTGTGGAGGGAAGTTAGGTTGATCACCTAATCTCGTGACGTCCTCATTGGCTTATGTATTTTTGCAAAGAAGAAATCAAACATGCGCTATCCTTGTGAAAGTTTACGTTAGCCAGTACGCAATAAAATGCAAAAGGAATTCATAAGCGTAACACAAGTGTGGCCGGGTGCTACAGGTCAATGTGGCCGGGGCTTAAATAAAAGCTCTGTTTTCACATAGGACGTAGAATATGTACCAATATTGCGACCACGCTCGTGTACACACTGCTTAGCTGAGACTGACCGAGCTTTACGTTCGCCTATGTGGTGGAGAAGCGACATAAGTCTCGGCCAGTCTTTACTAAGCAGTATATATCGTTTATTATCACTTTATGGCTGAGAGAGAGAGCCCAGCATCACTCTCACCGTATATCGTCGAGAAACCTAAAAAAGGTTAAAATCCCCAGATAACCTGATTTTAGTTCATGATCCCTGTCACGAGAAGCTAGTTGGACCCAGCACTAAGGCTCCATGCCTCAAAAAGTTCATCCGGCTGTAGCCTGCGTAACTTAAAGTCGCTGCCCAGCAGACCACAGAAGTCAGGCTGTGCTAAGCATTTGTAAACTCTTCACTAGGTAGGCAGTGACCTCATCCCGCTGACTCATATCCGCCATCCCTCATGTCTTCGCTCAGTGTTAAGCCAGTCCATTCTTGAATGTTGTCCTCCCACCTCATTTTTTGTCTCCCTCTTCTTCCTACTCCTTGCACCGTGCCTAGCAAGATGGTTTTTGAAAGGCGTGATGCTCTGGTGACGTGGCCATACCATCGGAGTTTCCGTTTCTTCACCACTGTGAGTATGTCATTGTGTTGTCCAGTCCATGGCTTGTTGGACTTCGGCAATGGTGATGTGCTGGGTATAGGAAATGCCTAGAAGTCTTCTGCAGCACCTCATCTCCATGCTTTGTATTCTTCGTTGTAGGCCTGCTGTAAGGGTCCATGTTTCGCAAGCGTATAGGAAGATGGAGATGACAAGGGAGCGCAGCAGCCTTACCTTGGAGTGTAGACTGATGGTTCTGTCTTTCCACATGGACTCCAACCTTGTCAGGACAGCAGTTGTTTGTCCGATCCTGGAAAGTACTTCCTGTCGAGACCCATTGTCTGATACAATGGCTCCTAAATATTTGAAGCTGTGCGCCATGTTGAGTGATTATCCTTGGACTTTGATGTCCGTGTTGATGCCATTGGTGTTGTTGGTGAGTCCTATCCTATCCCGTAACTCGGAGATCGTAGGGGCACCGCAGATGATCGTTTAACCAGCGTACTCCATCTTTCCCTGCAGTGGCGCCTCTGGCGGGTGTCAGCTGAATGAGGTCACTGCCTAACTGAGCCAGCGTTAGCGTACACATGCTTAGCACACAACTGACTTGCGTCGCCTGCTTGGCATCGACTTTAATTTACAAAGGCTACAGCAGGCTGAACTATTTAAGGCGAGAAGTTTAGTTTAGTTGGCTATATTTAACGTCCCCGGACACCGAAGCATATAGGAGACGTGATGTCTGACGTCATAATGATATAAGAATTCATAGGTAGCTTGCCATAAGGCTGTCGTTGAAGTCATTCGTTGCAAGGTAAGAGTTGATGCCAGAATGTCTGCGCTCAAGGTAGGAGGTCTGCCGAAGTCACGGCGTGGGGGTATGAAGAGGTGTGGCCATGGAGCCAAGAACACTGAGTGAAGGCAGGCACCGGGTGATGCTGGCGTTGCAGGCAACTGTTGTCCGGAGGACGCCACCCTCCACAGATGTCCCGATGTCGCCCATCCGTAGTGAAAGAATAAAGAGCAGCCTGGGATAGTGCGACGGTAGCAAAACGACGAGGCGCCATTCGTAGAAATGCATCCGCCACCCAGTCGAAGGAGCTCTGCCGGTAGAAGATGTAGTTTGTAGGTTTAGGTGGAGTATCGTATCGGGATCTCCAGCCAGGTGCAAGCCGCTCCGTCTTCAGACATCCTTGAAACTTCTCGACCACAGTGCCCCTTTAGCAAGAAAAAGCGGAAGTCGTCCAACGAAGTAGACAGCGCACCCAACTGGTCTGAACGCCTCCTAGGGGCCCGTTGTCTAAGGCGGGCGCACGCCAACGCTCGCTGGCTTTCGGCTTGGAAACGGTACGCACGCCGCGGGCGTGCGCGTGCGTTGGCGAGCGGTGGCTGAAGGTAGTATGCCGCGTGCTTCTTGATCTCGGAGCTCAGCACTGCAGCAATCGTCTTCACACGGTTTCTGTTTACAATAGTTCCTTCTTCTGCCTCCATTCTGAAATCGCTCACCACGCGCAAACCATTTCATAAGGCAAAGTGTGCAGTGCGCGCGCTCACGGCAGGCGTTTTGTTCTAGGCAACAGGCCCCAGGACTGCCACCCCCGCTCGAGCCGAATTGCGCTGACTACAGTCCTGAGTGCAGTGTGCTCTGGCGTGCGTAGTAGCGATCTGGTCTTGGCTGCCCACTGAAGGCGAGAAGTCTTAGTGCAGGGTCTAAATAGCCTTCTGTGACACTGCCCATGTGGAATTGCTATTTTGATCAAAGCTTTGGTAACACGTATTGATTGATGATTTAACAGATTACAATAGGCTTAACTGCAACAAGGATGAGATTAATTCTACCAGTTAACAATAGTTTAAAACACACCGAAGTGTCGGCCTGTCTGTATCTGTCTGTCTGTATCTGTCTGCCTATCTGTCTGTCTGTCTGTCTGTCTGTCTCTCTCTCTCTCTCTCTCTCTCTCTCTCTCTCTCTCTCTCTCTCTCTCTCTCTCTCTCTCTCTCTCACATACACACACACGCACACCATTTCACAAGTCTATTGTTTTCCATAATGGATAGAATCAAACGCCAAACATTCGGGCACTAAATGTTCCATTGAACTGCTTGAACTGAACGTCGGAAAAATGTTTACTTGTTCTTTGTAGGGGCTAGTGGACGTGCGAGTGATTAAAATTTCATGTCAGTTTTACATGCGTTTGAACATGTTTTTTCCCTTCCGTCTTACCAGTTTTGATCGAAGGTGAAAATGTCGATAACGCATAATAGCGGTTCATTGTTTGCGTACTGTGCATTTTACATGTAGATTAACAAAAACGGGAATTTCAATAATGGGAAAAAACCGTTTATATACGGTGGACTAATAATAGAATAAGGGTTGGAACAATTACACTAGGCTGAATGTTTGAGATCAACGCTACCTTGTGAACTTAAGATGTATTCTATGGGGTACTCTATATGTGTGTGTGCGTGGGTGTGTTTATGTGTACGGGCATGTGTGTGTATTTATGTGTTTAGCCTATAGCCATATGTGTGCTTTTACAATAATTAACCATTGAAATGTATTATTGTTCAAAGCAAAAACATTATAGGCCACCGCTCAAAATGTGTTTTATGTGTATCGAATTCTTACAAGTATCCACCACCCTTCCCGCATGTCACGCGTGTTTGTGCGTGTACATGTGCGTGTGTGTGTGTGTCCATACGATTGCATGTAAACATAACATTGTGAGCTTAAACCTTTCTGTTAAGCCAGAATATAAAGAAAAATGTATATATATATATATATATATATATATATATATATATATATATATATATATATATATATATATATATATATATATATATATATATATATATATATATATATATATATATATATATATAACTACTGGCATTCAAAATTCTCGTTTATTCTCCTTTTTGTGTTTTATCTGCTTGAAGAAAAGCGTAGGTCCACATTTACATTGTGTGGTTTTGTCTTGCTTTTGTCTAAAGTAACGTTCTTTTGGTTTACTGTTTCTTATTATTGTAGAATCAATAAATGTCTCGAAAACTGAGTACGTCAATTGTTAGAATAAAATATAGAAATGCTAAAGCTATGAATTTACCGTGGTTATCAAATGCTCAAATAAACATTAAAGTATTACAATTAAATTACTACAGTAATCAGGAGGGGTTGAGGAGAGGAGGTGGATGTAATTTTGCAATTATATGGTCTAGAAGCACGTATCATTACCTAAATTAATACAATAATACATTATAATCTGCATGCACTCTCTCAATCGAGCTTAAAGCGTAGATATGAGGTCGCTTTAGAAAACCGAAAAGCATCGATTTTAAATTTTTAATTGATTGATTGCATCAAACAGCATTAGCAGTTAAGGGAACAGAGAGAGGCCGGCTTTTGTCTCGTCCTGATTCCTGTTTCAAAGTTTCGAGGATTGGGTTACAGAGATAGGGAGAACAGTGCTTCACTGACACACTAGCTCTCGCACGGCTATGAAACATAGGTAGTCCAGCCACTTGTTAACAGTAAATATCACACATTTATTTCCTCCACTCTATACATAATTCTCTAAACACTCTCTTAACTTAAGTGTCCAAATTCACTTCGAATAGTTCGTTCCCTGATGGGTCTAGGCTGCTACTGTTCTTGATATTTGCTAATGTCTCATCATTGGGCTATTTGTTCTGCCTGGCCTATTGTTGGTTTCAGGAGAGTGGACTACCGCACAGTCCTTCTATGTCAGTGTGGGTGCACGCTTTTGGTGTCACTTAACTGCAGTTGAGGTGTGGTGATGGTGTCTCCTCCTTGGTTGTAGACTATAGGGCTATCGTAGGTCAGTGCTAGATGCTCCACTGCAGGTCGAATGTCAGGGGTGACACTTAGTGGTCGTCATCCTGCCTCGGGCCAACGATGCCTGCTCGTCTGCAAAATATGAGACAAATTTTTGCAACACCGTGTTTACTACTCTAATTCCTATACATATACACATCATGGCTAAACTAAACCCATGGAGAATGTTACACTCTTTCAATGTTAGTGTTTTTTATCAGTAGTAGATTCAGCCCCAATGCGTGAATTCTCCTGACGAGTGTAAGTTCGGATTCGATTATCCACGCAGCCTGCTCATTCATCAACAAGTCAGGAGTCGTCGTATGAAGTTTTCCACTTTTATTCAGCATACATCAACAACTGCATACAATCGCTCAATCGCTTTTCCACTCTCAACTTTTACTTTCCAACTCACTATCAACCGCTTTTTTGAAACAGTGCGGCACTTATATAGTCTCTTCATACTCCCGAACAATTTAGAACAATGCAGAATGACGCACTACAACCAATCAAATAAAACTTCGTCATCACTGACTTACGTCATACAACATTCTTTCTGTCCAAGAATGTTCTCAAATATCCCGAAACTTCGAACGATAGTAAACAAGCAGATCTAGAGAATTCTCCAATAATATCGACTAACGAAAATTATCAACGTTATACAAAGCTTCTTCTAACAACAATGCAAAATCAAATCAAAGGTAAATACACTCTATTAATGCATGCTTTGCAAAATAAAACGAACAGATCTATCGCGCGCGCTTCACACATAATATCGTACGCATTTCACACGCACCATCATGCGCGTTTCAACGTAACAGAGAAGTAATTAACAAGATACACATTCTCCGGTACAGCCACTGGTCTGCAATAAGACACACAGGAGAAACAACAGTTGGACAGTAAAGGCTACTTCATGGTGGCGAACCCGGTCGCGTGTCCGCCACGTGGTCACGCAAAATTTGACTAACATTCACAATTCTAAACATGGCAATACTTTACAAACATAATACAGCTATAATATCAATAAAGCGCGGTGAAACAAAAGATAGATCATTTACCTTTTTGACAATGTCAGGCTGTGGCTATACTAGGTTGAATTGAATTTCACCCGTCCCTGCTTTAGTCTTCTGCTAGCGACCTTTCAGAGCGTGGCTCCGTCTCGTGTGAGAGTTAGGCACAGAATGACTACCTAGTGTAGTGGTCAGCAAAAGCCCGCGAAAACTAGACTACAAGTGGCGCCTCTGGCGGGTGTCTCTGGCCCTATCTATCCTATCTATCTATCCTGTCCCGTAACCCGGAGGTCGTAGGGGCACCACAGATGATCGTTTAACCAGCAGGTTGTACCGACCCGAGCTCTGTTGAATTTTGTGATTTTGCGGTGTTTACAGTGTTTTGTTGTGAGTTTTGTATTGTGTAATTGTTGTCTCATGGATCCTCAAGTAAGTGTACGTTGCTTTGCTTCTCTTTCTATGTTCGTTTGGTTACTCTATCTTTTTTTCGCTTCGTTCACTGTGCGTTCTTGCACTCGCGCAGTCCGCCATCTTGTTCCAGCATCCCATCCACAAGCTACACACGCGATAAGCTACTGTCATTGAAATCTATACGCACGGAGCTCGCTCCCGACCTTGTGTTCCAATTAAAAGAGCTCTCGATCGGCCGTCATTTGCCCAGAAAACGGACTAGTCGTGGAGGCAAACGCAAACAAAACATCTCGTCTATCCCTGTTGTCCTTACACACAGATCGCCTGTGCTTTCCAACTCTAACCCCACGCTTCACGTTGCATCACAATCAGAGTGTACCACTAGGCCTGAGACTCATCGCTGTAACACAGACAATCTCATTCACATCAACCTCTCCCCTCAACCCCTATCTTCACACCTCGATAGCCATAGTCCTACGCATTGCATCATTCAATGCTCAATCACTAGGTCCCATTGAAAAACGTACCGCTCTCCAAGAATTCATCTCACACAAGCAGACTGACATAATGTTCATCCAAGAAACTTGGTTTCGGCAGACTGGCGACGAGGGTAAATGCTCTGATTTAACCCCTTCTGGCTACTCTGTATGCTCGCTGCCTCGCTCAAACCGCGGTGGTGGCCTCGCTATCATTTACAGAAACAGTCTGTCCCGTCACCTTGGCTTCATTACAGACTTCGCTTTCACTCACTCGTCCTTTGAAGTTGTTCAACTTAGCCTGTACGTTCCACAGCAGAACATTCACTTCATATGCATATATCGCACCTTTCCAAGCAAGAAAAATAAATTAACTGATGCAATTTTCCACCAAGAATTTCCAGTCCTGCTTGATTATTGCAACACACTGTCAGGAACATACATAGTTCTAGGAGACATTAACTTTCACTTTGACCAACCCCAGCAACCTTCCACCGCAAAAATTTGAACTTTTAGATCAGTTTAGTCTTTCTCAGTCAGTCACAGAACCCACCCACAGCCGTGGTCACATCATAGATTGGGTTATGCATAGGCCTCAGGATAATGTTGTTAGATCAACTTTAGTCACCCAGGAATTAACATCTGACCATTTCTGTGTCATGTGCGAACTAAGCGTCGCAGCCCCCCCCCCCTTCTCCCCCCATGTTCAGGAAGGCTCGCAGCCTGCGTACCATGGATAGGGACGCTTTCCAGCAAGAGCTTACCACTAAAGTGACCCCAGAACTGTGCCCCACTGTGAATCAGCTGAATAGTACACTTCAGGCGGTGCTTGATCGGCACGCTCCCGTGGCCCAGAAAAAGGTCAAGGCAAATCGCTCAGCAACCTGGTACGAGTCTATTACGGACGAGCTCTCCGAGGCGAAAAAACACCGACGCAAAGCTGAGAAAAAGTGGCTCAAATCGGGTTTAGAAGTCAGCAAGCAGATTTTCACCGCTGCAAAAAAACGGGTCACTAAAATAGTCCAGACTGCCAAAACCCGGTACTTTAGCGACAGAATCAGCAGCAGCGAAACTTGTAAACAGTTGTTTGACATTTGCAATCAGATAAGGGGTAAGAGCAATGCAACATCACTCCCATCCACACATCCAGCATGTCAGCTCCCAGATGTATTTTGTAATTATTTCACACAGAAAGTGGCTGACATAAGGGCCGCTCTTGATAGCCATGAGATCCCACTCATTAACCCATTCTCACCTTCCCTCACCACCGCAAAGATGGAAGTTTTTCAACCAATAACAGAGCAAGAAGTCAAGAAAGTCATCTTAAGCTCAAAACCAACATCTTGCTCTCTCGACCCCATTCCTACCCCAATGTTGATAGAGAATCTTGACCCTCTACTCCCGACCATTACCCACATTATCAACGAGAGTCTGTCCTCTGGTGTTGTTCCGTCTGTGCTCAAAGCGGCTGTCATCAAACCCCTCCTTAAAAAGCCAAGTTTAGACAAAAATAATCTAAAGAACTATAGACCTGTTTCAAACCTCTCCTTCCTGTCCAAAGTCATAGAAAAAATTGTTCTCAAACAACTGTTTGCCTACATATATGATAACGCTTTACTTTGCCCCAACCAGTCTGCCTACCGACCCTTCCACAGCACTGAGACAGCCCTCCTAAAGGTAACCAATGATCTGTTGCTTGCCTTAGATAATGGTAACGTCTCCGTTCTCACCTTATTAGACCTCTCAGCCGCCTTTGACACAGTCGACCATCGCATTCTCTTTAACACTCTTCAACACTACTTTGGAATCTCTGGCTCGGTCCTGGCTTGGTTCCACTCATATCTTTCTGACAGATCACAAGCAGTCACTGTCGATGGCTGTTTCTCCAGCACAGCAGACTTGGTGTGCGGCGTGCCTCAGGGTTCCGTTTTGGGGCCGGTGTTATTCACTCTGTACACCAAGCCACTGCTTCTCCTGCTTAGAAAGCATGCTGTTGAGAGTCAGTCATTTGCAGACGACACACAACTGTATAAATCCACCGCCCCCTCTCTCATTAATTCCACTGTTCAGACTTTGGAGAACTGCATCACAGACATTAAGTCATGGATGACACTCAACAAGCTTAAGCTTAATGATGATAAAACCGAAGCCCTTTTCATTCACAAACACAACACCTCCTCCTCACTCTCGCCTCTCCCAACATCGCTTACAGTAGGGACAACAAACATTCAGTTCTCATCCTCAGCAAGAAATCTCGGCTACATTCTCTCCGACGACCTGTCCCTCAACATCTCCAACGTCTGTCGCTCTGCATACACGGCCATATCAGTTCCTTTCGCCACTATCTTACAGTCCCTGCCACCAAAACCCTAGTCTGCGCTGTCGTCCTTTCTCGTCTGGACTATTGCAACTCTCTCCTTGCTGGCTCCCCGAAGCACATCATTGACAAACTACAAAAGGTTCAGAACTCAGCAGCTAGACTAGTATTCCGAGCAAAGAAAAGCATCACATCACACCTCTACTACATTCCCTTCACTGGCTTCCTGTGCAAGCACGCATAGAGTACAAACTCTCTGTTCTCTGTCACAACTTCTTCACAGATTCTTGTCCTTCCTACCTTGCTGATCTACTGTCTGTCTACTCTCCTTCACGCACTTTAAGATCTTCTGCTGACACTCGCACACTCAAGGTTCCCGTCACCCGCACTAAGACATACGGCCAACGTGCATTCGCTTACTCCGCACCTAAGCAGTGGAATTCCCTTCCCTCCCATATCCGCAACATACAATCAACACAAGCATTCAAAAAGGCCCTCAAAACCCACCTCTTCAAACTGCATTATTCAGATTGATTTGTATCCCGCTGCCATTCTCTCATCTTTTGCCTATGTCTGATCCGTAAGTGTATACACGGCTGTAAATAAATATTTATACTGTTTTTCTTCCTGGGCCTAACCGGGCATATAAATAGCTGTGAATAGGTTTTTGCTATTCTACCTTCTGTCCTTTTTGTCATTTGTGTACATAGTTGTAAATAGTCTATTTTTGTCTTTTTTTGTAATTTATGTACATAGTTGTAAATAGTCTGCACCTTTACTGTCCCGTCTTTTGGTGTATTGTAGCAAAAGTGATGTTTCATCGAGTGCATGTATTTATATGTAATGACTATGTAAAGCGTGGTGAGTCTGGTCATAGGCTGGAGTACCCGCTATATAAAAATCCGTTATTATTGTTATTATTATATTCCATCTTTCTCTGTCCTCAGCAGCCCTGATGGCTTCGCTCAGTGTCAAACCAGCCCATTCTCGAATGTTGTCCTCCAACCTCTTTTTCGGTCTCCCTCTTCTTCTACCTCCTTGCACTGTGCCTTGCAGAATGGTCTGTAAGGCATTTTGGGAGCTGGTGAAGTAGATGTCAACACCATGACCACTACCTTCAACTTAGCTGTGACAGATGCCGCCACGGAGATCCTTGAAAAGCACCGGCCAAAGAGGAAGCTGTGGATCAAACCTGCACTTTTGGACCTGTGTGATAAACGAAGAGAGATGAAAAAGAAAAATAACATCTCACAGGGAGCTGATGCCTACCGAAAAATCAACAATGACATCCGAAAAGGCATGCGAACAGCAAATGAGAACTGGATAGAAGAGCAATGCCAGAAAATAGAGAACAGTCTGAACAAGAAGGCCAGACTGTGAAGCGGCTGACAAGTGTTAAACAGCCCAAGGTCTCCACGATCCAAAGCAAGTCTGGCATAAGCCTTACAGAAGAACAAGAAGTCTTGGACAGATGGACAGAGCACTGCTCTGACCTTTACAACCACACACCAAACGGAGACCCATCAGTTCTAGCATGTCCCGAGAACAGAGAAGAAGAAGAAATCCTCCCAATTCTCCGAGAAGAAGTTGAGGCAGCAGTGCAATCGCTGAAGAAGGGGAAGTCAGCTGGAGTTGACAACATACCAGCGGAACTGCTTCAAGCAGGAGGAGAAGCGATGATTGACGCACTCACCATTATCTGTAACAAGATCTGGCAGAGTGGGAAGTGGCCTACACCATGGACCCAGTCGCTTGTCATCACTCTTCCCAAAAAAGGTAACCTTCAGGAATGTGAAAAATTACCGCACCCTCAGCCTCATCAGCCATCACAGCAAGGTCCTCCTGAAAATAATACTCAAAAGGTTGAAACCCCAAGCTGAACAAATCATAGCTGAAGAACAAGCAGATTCAGTGCAGGGCGACGTACCACTGAACAGATTTTCAACCTCAGAATAATCTGCGAGAAATACCTACAGCACCAACAACATCTATATCATGTGTTCGTAGACTTCAAAAGGGCGTTTGACCGAGTGTGGCATGCAGCTCTGTGGGCAACCATGAGAGTGTACAACATCAGCCCTAAAATTATTGAAGTCATCAAAAGCCTGTATGACAAAAGCTACCAGTGCAGTCCTCCACAACAGCGCCATCGGAAACTGGTTCAGAACAACAATCGGTGTGCGTCAGGGATGCCTACTCTCTCCAACACTCTTAAACATCTTCCTAGAGCGCATCATGTCAGATGCCCTTGCAGATCACGAAGACATAGTCAGCATAGGGGTAAGAGCAATCTCCAACCTTCGTTTTGCGGATGACATTGATGGATTGGCTGTAGAGGAACAAGTACTTGAACACCTGGTACAGAGGCTTGACACCACCTCCAGAGCCTATGGAATGGAAATAAGTGCAGAGAAGACCAAAATAATGACCAACAACACCAATGGCATTCACATGGACATCAAAGTCCAAGGCCAATCCCTCAACATAGTGCATAGCTTCAAATATTTAGGAGCCATTGTATCAGACAATGAGTCCCGACAGGCAGTCCTCTCCAGGATCGCACAAACAACTGCTGCCCTGGCGAAGTTGAAGCCAATTTGGAAAGACAGGAACACCAGTCTATATTCCAAGATAAAACTGCTGCGCTCCCTTGTCATCTCCCTATATGCTTGCGAAACATGGACCCTCACAGCAGATCTACAATGAAGAATACAAAGCATGGAGATGAGGTGCTACAGAAGACTTCTGGGCATTTCCTATACCCAGCACATCACCAACGACGAAGTCCGACAGACCATCACACAAGCCATTGGACAACACGATGACCTGCTCACAGTGGTGAAAAAACGGAAACTCCGATGGTATGCAAGGAGGTAGAAGAAGAGGTGGGAGGACAACATTCGAGAATGGACTGGTTTGACACTGAGTGAAACAATCAGGGTTGCTGAGGACAGGGAAGGATGGAGTACGCTGGTTAAACGATCATCTGTGGTGCCCCTACGACCTCCGAGTTACGGGATAGGATAGGATAAGACGATAACATGTCGGCCATTACGACATGACGCTGTATCAACACTGGCTGTTGGGTTTGTTGCAAGTTAAAACACAAAGGGGTAAAAAAACAACAAAAAAAAGGTCTTATATAAACTTAATATGAGAGGGCAGAAAACTCACTCAGAGCCATGACAGATATTCAGCTTGGTGGATTTTTTCTGTCAGGGATCGTTAAAAGGGATATTGATTGGGCGAATGGTTATCGGTAGTGGTAGTTTATGAGTGTATTGATTTATTTACTACAAAAGCGCTGCACTGTTGAGGAGTCACAAGACCAGTCTGTAGTCTGTTGACAATTATAGAGGCAGTAGAGCTGTTTCAACAGAGACAAAGGGCAACAATATTGATTTACGGTTTCCTGGTTTCAGCTCATTTTAAGAAACAAAAAAAAAATCCACTTTTGACGTCGACAGGACAATGGTTCCCCATTCAAAATTTATCAGTACAACTTGATGAATAAAAATTAAACAACAATTCGACAGTTTTAGCTGGTCTTCTTGAATGCACGTGGATTGGTGAGAAGACAGTCAATGGAAAGTCACTTCGTGATCGGGGCCGTTACTTGGCAAAGTTGTAGTTAATGTCAGCACCATGTTAATTCCTTTGTTAGCTAATTAGCCTATACGTGCGAGTGAGTGACAATATGGCAGATGGGAGTAACCATCCCAGGGAACAAGGGTAGGGACCTAAACACTGAACCACCACAGCAATCATACTGCTAAAATGGACAGTGAAAATGGCTACTTGTTATTTCGCCCAACTCGGTAGGCGAACGCTCTACCACTTGAGCTACGGCGGTTGGACCGTGTCCTCGTATTACCCATCCTGCCGCAGAGGCAAAGTGTGTGCGTCTAAAAGGGAGGGGTGGGGTGTGGACGGAGTGGTTAATAACAACTAACAACTTTGGGCATTAATGGTGCTGAGGCAGGCCTTTCGTTAATTAAGGGTTGGCTTCAAATATCGTATATTATTAGCTAGGATTAGAAAGGACATGCATTGTTTTTGTTTTTGGAGAAGAGGGACGGCGAGCACCCTTAGACACACCTTCACGAAATTTTATTTAGTCATGTACGTCCATGCCCACTTGACCCGGGTACCAATATGAAACAAAGTGAACTGTATTTGTTTTATAGAAAACTAGGAACTACAAGATATAAGAAAACTTTATTATCTCACTCTGAGAAATTAAGACATGTTTTGCAGGCAGTTAAAGGAAGTCATCAATCAATAAAAAGAAAACATAACACCTGTACCCTACACAGTTGGCACTTCACATTCTTACTGGACATCTATATATCATTTTCCTTCTCGCTTATATTAATGTACAGATAACAGGTTAAAAAGTTAATTACAATAAAGGAAAATAACATTCATGTTGTATTTTTAAATGTATATAAGAACATACAAATAAATTCTAATCACAGAGATAACTACACAAGCAAAGAAGGGAGGACTTATATTTTACAAACCTACATAACAGCTATCATTGCACAAATTAGCACTTACTGCACAGACGACAAGGGATTAAAGTGATCAAAAGAAATAGTATAAATAAAGTCATTCTCTTTTTCTTACACACACGCACACACCTACACCTCCACACACACCGTCACAGATTATTTCTACTTATTCAGAAGTTCGATCGACTTTGGTACAAAGCTGCATTTGGTTCTAACAGTGGAAAATTTAGGCACTCGAAAACGGCGAGCAGATGGTAAAAGTGTATAATGCTTTGCAAGGACAGTTTGTGGTGTCTCTCGCAATCTTTTTAGCTTTTCGCACTGCACGGCACCTCATACAACTCAGTCAGACTCTTCTGTTTCTCTCCAATCACTTTCCCGGATATTTTCACCACTCTGTCAAGCACATTCTTGTTCTTCACATTTAGACCTCCACACCAGCCGAAAAAGCCAAATGTTAAAACAGATTCGATAAAACGTCTGACTGACGCCTAAGGAACGGAGTTTCTGTAGGCAGTATAATCTTGACTGACATTTCTTGTGGATTACAGCCGTATTTGAATCAAAACTGAGTTTGTTATTCAGTACAGTTCCATGGTATTTATACACTCACACGCTCAACTTTCACACCATCAATCATCAGATCCGATGTAACATCGTAGTTTGGCTGAGTATCGTAGCGCCTCCGGGCCCCTTGGCGCATGCGCCAGGTCAAGTCGGGCCGGCGTTTTTACGATTTCTTAGGCGGCGTAAATTGGCCGAGCTAACCCTAACCCTAACCCTTTATCGTTAACACTGCCAGATTTGAATGAATGAAGCAATGCTCGGTCGGATTACAATAGCACTGTGCGCATGCGTCGAATTTTGTAATGCGTTTTAAATTTCGACCAATCAGAATGCTGGCGATACCCGGCCTTTTGACGAGGTAACACCGGAATGACAGCCGGTCCCCTACGGAAATCTATGAGCATTTCTTTAGTCTTTATGACATTTAGATCCAAGTAATTCACTTTGCACCAGGTGGTGAATCGGGCAACTTCCTGAAAGTAAACAGAATTAGAGTTTGAAAGGTCTTGAAGGGCTGTATCCTCAGAGTATTTAATAAGAGGGGTGGTGTCAGTACCATTACAATCATTGTATAAAGTGAACAATACTGGAGAGAGAACTATACCTTGAGGTGATCCTGTGGAGGTGCTGAGGGAATCCGAGAGAGCATTTTGAAAACAGACAGTTTGGGACCTGTTTACTAGAAAGTCTACTATCCACTGGATCAGTTTTGGGTCTATTTCAAGTTTCAGGAGTTTCAGTGCCATCAGATGGGGTTAGATTGTATTAAAGGCAGAAGAAACTTCTACTAAAAAGAATACGCACAATTAAAAGAACCTGATTTTTCCAGATGATTGTATGCATTGCTGAGTGGAATAAGTGTTGCGTCGTCAGTGGATCTGTTATGCTTGTATGCGATTTGGTGTGGATCGAGTAGACGCTGTGTTTGCGATTTAAGTTTACTCAGAACAACACGCTCAAAACATTGCGTCACAATTGGAGTCAGGGCAACTGGTCTATAGTCATTCAATTCAGATGGGTTTCTTGATTTAGGGATGGGACAGATGGTCGAAGTTTTCCAAAGAGATGTTACAGTGCAGTCATGGAGAGACCAAGAAAAGAGCAGACTGAAGACATAGGAAAGTTGAGAAGCACATATAGTCTGCCACCAATGCGGTCAGGACCAACTGCTTTTCTGACATTCAAACGTTCAAATCTGCAGTAAAACGTATTAAGAGAGTTAGCAAATGTTCGTTGATCTTCCTCTGACTCTACGCTAGCTACAGTGTGTGGCCTCGACTGACCAGTCAAATCTTTTAACCATTTCCATGCATCCCTCATATTTCTGACTGAAACTGTTTCTCTACCTTATCCTTATACGTTAATTTTGCTGATCTAATTTCATCTCTAAGTTTCTTTTGAATGTTTTTTCTTTTTAGTCTATCCCCCGATTAAAACGCTATTTTCTTTTCGTTGATGGTGTGCTTCAGCGACTTCGAGATCCATGGTTAAGGAAAATCTTGACATTGTTGGTAAGATCATGTCTTCACAGAAGGAAACATAACTAGAGACAACATCAGTGGCTTCATTTATGTCAGCAGAAGAGTCAGTAAAGACATTCCAGTCAGTACATTCATAGCAACCTTGAAGTTGTTCAACATTTTCAGTGGACCCGAGTTTTACGGTTTCAGTGACAACAGGGTTAGTTTGCACAATAGGCCTATAAGCAGGAAGGAGATGTACAGCATTGTAATCAGATTTACCAATATTAGGAAGTTGAATTGATTTGTAAGCATGTGGTATATTTCCATAACAACGATCTGGTTTACCATCTCTATATATATAAATTGCTTAGCCGGAAGTCCTTCTTCGCCTCTACTGTAAAGTTTGTCCGGTATGGACGCTGATCTGGGCAGGTGCTGGGCGCTGCGGATCGGCCTGCTGTGCGCTCAAAACCCGCGAAATCGTTATAGCCGACATTTCCTTACCGAACGTTTAACCGTTTCTGAGATAAATAAATAAACAAAATGTCCACAAACTGCAATAGCCTCATTCCGCAGCGCTTCCGATTCAACCCGTGTCAAGAACGTGCCGTTCTGTAATACCGCAAATTTTGTTTTATTTCCATTCAAAACACTTTTGCACTCATGTCACCAATCTTACACAATAAATTTGTGTTTAACTAATTAAATTTGATTAATTAAAAATCGAATCGAGGTTTCAGCATGTTTTCCCATATAGACCAAAAAATTTATGGTATTTATACGAAGCCTTGGTAGCTCACTTAGTATGACGTTCGCCTACCGTAAAGGCGACCCAAGTTCAAATCACCCACGGGACATATATTTTTTTTTAATGTTATTTTTCTTTTTTACACTACAATATGGATATTTTTCTTTTTAATTTAGGCTTTTTACTTTTATTTATTTTTTTATTTATTATTATTATTATTATTATTATTATTATTATTATTATTATTATTATTATTATTATTATTATTATTATTATTTATAAACTAATAATAATAATAATTATTATTATTATAATTATAATATCTTATATCAAATTTTATTTTAAAACCTTGGTGTTTTTGATTTCTATTTGTATTATTCTATATTCAATATTATTATTATTATTATTATTATTATTATTATTATTATTATTATTATTATTATTATTATTATTATTATTATTATTATATTACTACCAAGGATCGGGATGGGGTGGTACGTGTAGGTAAAAGGGGGATACGGGTAGGTTTAAAGGGGCATGGGTGGGCATAACGGGGATACGGGTATATATATGGGGGTATGGTGATGGTCGATTCCTGTTGTCCCCTATACGCCACGGTGTCTTGGGACACAAATCTACTTAACAAACAAACAACAACAAACATGGTCGATTCCTTTCATCCATACCTGCGAAACGATCAACGGGGAAGTATCAAGGAGGGTACAGGTAGGTTACAAGGGGGGTACGGAAGGTATCAAGGGGGTATGGGGAGGTATCAAGTGGGTTCGGGGAGGTATCAAGGGGGTATGGTGAGGCATCATGGGGGGGGGGAACGGGGAGATATCAGGAAGGGGAGGGGGTATGGTGAGGTATCAAGGGGGATATGGGGAGGTATCATCGTCCAAATGAAACTCGCAGACAACAGTTGTCTCTCTGTCTACATTTTAAACAGCAACCTGTGTACCCTGGCTTGCCAGGGTACAAAACCACTAGTCTAATCATATATTGCATGTACTGCTTGAAAGAAGGGGGCGTAGTACGCAGATCGCAAGAATTAAAGTCGCCTAGTAGAAAGTTTGGTGCATCGGGAGAAAGAGCTTGCAATGATCGCACGACATCGGCAAACTCCGTTGCAGTACGAGCGGTATTGACTTTAGGGTGAGCGTACATAGCAGTAACAAATATCTGACCAAACTCACGTGGTAGGTATTTAGGCCTAAGTGAGAGAGACAACAAATTCCAAATCAGGCGTGCAGAGCCTTTTTCTCACTGTTACATGAGTTTGTTCAAGGTTGTCTGAATCATGTTGTAGTAAGGCCGGGAAATGATCGCTGCCATGAAGATCTTCTAAAACTGTCCATTTAAAATCCAAAAGTAGGGAGGGATCACAGATCGATATTTCAATGTGGGATAAAGAAGCAGTTCTCGAACAGGAAAAAGTTGGAGCACCCTCGTTCAAAGTTACCAGATTCAATGAATCTAAACTGTCTTCAATTATTTTTCCCTGAGCATCGGTACGATCGCTGGCCCACAGGGGAGAGCGTCCATTAAAGTCTCCTAACAACAAAAAAGGGGTAGGTAATTGTTGGATCAAAATCTCAAGGTCATTTTTATTTACATTTAGTGATGAGGTCAGATATATTTAACATATTGTAAAGGACTTGAAAAGAGATACTCTGGCTGCTACTGCTGGTAAACTTGTGTTAAGTGTAATTGGATGAAATGGGACGTTTCTATGAATAAAGAGTGAAACGCCTCTGGAAGATGGACAATTTAGCGACGAATAACCAGAGATATCTACAGACTGCCTCTCCGACAAGAGAGTCTCCTGAATGGCCAACACCTCAGGTCGATACTCCAAACTTCTAGCCGGCTTCCTCCCTTCTCCCCAGCACTGGTTCTTAGATCTTCTCTCTCCCTCTTACCCTTCCCAACTTTTCCCTCTCCCCCCCCCCCTGACGCTCCCCGGCTGAGCCAATAAGATCCGGGCCGCCTCTGCGACCACCCGGTCACTGAAACCTGCCGTCGATGTTGTGGCGGCTTTAGGCATGGCCTCCCTCGCGGCAGGTGTGTCAGCTTTAGACACGGCCGTCTGCGTGTTGTGATTGACGGTTTTGGATGTGACTGTCGGCACGTTCTCCAGTGTAGCTGATGGGGCTGGAGAACCCACCTCCCCCCCCCCACCCTGTGACCAAACAACCAGAGCATTTTCTCTAGATTGTCCATCCGTCTGCACAGTGCTTCCAAAACCTGCGTCATTTTATTCAGAGTGATTTCCATTGCCGGGTGTGAACTAGGTTCCGCATGAGGTGTGGAACCCGCCACAGACGCAAAGGATCGCTCTCGGATAACCGGCCTCCTTTCCATAACCTTTTTTCTCGCGTCCCTGAAGGAGCACCTCCCAGTGGCCCGCACCTTTTGGGTCTCCAGCTCCAACTGCCACTGAGGGCAATCTATAGAGCTGGAAGTATGCTGCCCCGCGCAATTCACGCGGCAAATAGGATCCTTGCATTCGTTTTCATGCTTATCCTTGGCGCATTCACGGCAAATTTCTTTGTTTTTACATGTCCCGCTACCGTGGACAAAATTTTGGCAGCGGTAGCAGCGCAACGGTGATGGTATGAATGGTGTCACCTTCACCCTAAGGTATCCCACCTTGAGTGACTCCGGCAACTTGGCCATGGTTTTTTCACATATTTGAATCCCACTGTGCAGACGGACTGAAAACCTTTGTGAATAGCAAACGGTGACAGCTTGCCCAATGGCAAAACTGAATCCGCCCCCTCCACAACCAAAAAAACGAGGTCATGCCCCATCCACCTCAGATGCACAAGCGTCCCGTCTCATATCCAATTCACTGTCCGTATCCGTGTCCGATTCGTCATTGTGCAGTCTTTTTTTTTTCGTTGTTGATGCCATGTTGTTAAATTAGTTAATTCATCCCTCCTGCTCCCCACCCACCACGGAGTCCAACAAGGGGATGCGCCTAAGCGGAAAATCCAGCAAGGGAACGCACCAGGGCTACAAGGGGATATATACCCAGACAATCCCGCACTGCCACTACGGTCTTGTTCAAGTTTGACCCATGAGCCTCAGCCTTCTAGCAGAGCTAGGGCAATACACGACCAGCCGCTTGACTGACGCGGGCCACGCCAGCCTAGGAGAAGTCCGGGCCAAAGAGGTGTGTTGGTGTGACGCACCGCAGTCCCTCAGTGACCTCAACCTCCAGGATCCCATTCTCCTCCGACACGGGTTGCCTGCCGGCAAACGCAGGGGGCCAAGAGAAGGCCACAGAGAAAAAGAAGGGTAGACAAAGAAGGAAAGATGGTGGAAAAGGAAGACAGGAAATGTCGTGTAAGGCAGAAGAAACGAAGTCAAAACTGCACATTATATTGGGAGGATATTAAGGGTGAAAAGAATATAGGTGAAAGAACCAATAAGACAGACACAAGACAAAAGTGAAGGGAAAGGGGAAGGCAAGCTTTGTCACCCAGCAAGAGAGAGGCTGGGGTCCACCCCCGTCACGCGGAGCCGAGCCCGTGGTCGATCAGAACCATCAAGAATGCAGCACCATTGCCACAAACACTGGAGAATTTAGAAGCTGTTGGGATTTTAGGCTGAAAACACACTTGTTCAGTGCAAAGTGACCCCCAGACCAAGCACTACTCTCACTGTCTATAATTTCACGCTAAGAAATGACTAGTTGCTTATATATTCATAATTTTTAGTTTTTAAATATTTGCGAAATTTGAATCAACTTCGTGTCCGAGCGGTCAAAAGATCGCCTGCTATAGCACGAAATATCTTATCTCACATACAATATAGGTGCTAGCACACACAGTTAAAAATGCAGCCAAGCCTTGACCAACATACTCCAAGGCGTTGTGAATTTAACAAATGGAAGTAAGCTATTACGGTGCCTATGGTACTGGGTGATACTTGCTGACTTTATCAAGGATCCCTGTACTTGGTAGCTCAATGAACTTTTAAGCTTCTTATACGCCCACTCGAGTTTTTACTGCAAGAATTTGGATTATTAGACAACTATGATTATTCTGAATAATTTGGATTACTAGACTAATAATAGGACAATGGGTCCAGACAGGAAGTCCTCTCCAGGATCGCACAAACAACTGCTGCCCTGACAAGGTTGAAGCCCATTTGGAAAGACAAGACCATCAGTCTACATTCCAAAGTAAGACTGCTGGCGCTCCCTTGTCATCTCCATCTTCCTATATGCTTGCGAAGCATGGACCCTCACAGCAGATCTCCAACGAAGAATACAAAGCATGGAGATGAGGTGCTACAGAAGACTTCTGGGCATTTCCTATACCCAACACATCACCAACGACGAAGTCCGACAGACCATCACACAAGCCATTGGACAACACGATGACCTGCTCACAGTGGTGAAGAAACGGAAACTCCGATGGTATGGCCACGTCACCAGATCATCAGGCCTTGCAAAAACTATTCTGCAAGGCACAGTGCAAGGAGGTAGAAGAAGAGGGGGACCGAAAATAAGGTGGGAGGACAACATTCGAGAATGGACTGGTTTGACACTGAGCGAAGCCATCAGGGCTGCTGAGGACAGAGAAAGGTGGAATATGCTGGTTAAACGATCATCTGTGGTGCCCCTACGACCTCCGGGTTACAGGACAGGATAGGATAGGATAGGATAGACTAATATCATTATTCTATCTAGTGTTGTGACGTGGGGTTTTATTGTTGCTGGGCTCTGCACAATGGAATGCTATTACCCACTCGTCTTTAGTCTATGGGGATCGCTAGTAATCTCCCTGTGACTTAACTTAATACATGTATTTGTTTAGCTCGGTCTGTGTTTAGGCTGGGGGTACAGAGATAGATTAGCTCCACATCTCTATATATAAGCAACAAACATTCTGCTAAGTCCGTGGTCCACTGGAATCTCCACTCTAATTTCCTATACACATATAAATATAAATCCTGGCTAACTATACACATGGAGAAAGAATTAATATTATAAACATTCTCTGGTACCGCCACTGGTCTGCAAGCATACATATAGGTTAAACAACAGTGGTTGTGTCAGGTATACAACATGGTGTCGGCCGGTCGTGCTCGCCTCGTGGTCGGATTCTCCACATGGTCACGCAACATCGGACTAACAATTCAATTCTAAGCATAGCAATTTCACAAACATAATTCAACAATAATATAAATACATCACGATGAAACAAAAGTATGTTCATTTACCTTCTTGACAATGTCAGGCCGTGGCTAACTTGATTGAATCGAATATTCAACAAGTTCTGCTTCCTAAGTCTGCTCAGGAGAGAGAGATTTCTGTCAGAGCGTAACTGTGTACTGCTCGACGTTTGACTGTAGACTGACCTTCATCCTCTTTGCTTGAATCAGGCAGCCAAGCCTCTTGTTTTTCTTGCCGCAAGCGAGCGTTAAGAAACGTGCTTGCCTTGTTTTTCTTGTCTCAACTTGATTTGCTTGGCTAAAGAAACGCAGCTCTGGTTCTACCTACTCTAGCTGTGTTCTCATTGGCCGGAAAATCTGATTAGCTGTAAAATCGAAGCCCTCTAACGTTAAGCTGCGATGATGTCATTATACTGAGCTCGCGTCAAGCTAGCAGTGTGTGTACACATCAGTTATATTTTCATCGTCTGCTATAGACTAACAGTAACCTTCTAAGTCTACACTGACTAAACAAGGCAAAATCTCAAAATGCGCTGGGTAAAACTATGCCTCTTGTTACAAGTGTAAAAGGGTGAAATTTGAAGTCAGAGTCATTTTAAAAATTTTTACTTTCGTTTCCAAAACTAAGCATATATTTATATTGATAAAACGATGTTCAGTCCCCATGTGTTTGACTCATTTTAATAGAAAAAGTTTCGCCATCTCTCGATTTTCGCAGCAATTTCCTCATGCCCGCCTCGGGGTTGAAAGGGTTACTGTGTTACTGTGATTATGCCACGTTATAACCCAGTGGGAAACATTCGCTAAACTGAAAGATAAACAGATAGAGCGAACACGGCTAAGCGTGCAGACAGACAGCCTAGTACCGATAACACGACCACGATGCTCAAGCAACGCTTTGCCTTATAATCCTTCCGATGTGAGTATAAACCGAGATCTAGTCGGTGCACGCATGCAGACCGTCGCACGGATTATAAAAGATCCTGAGACTCATGTCCTAGGCGAGTGCCCGATACACCAACACCCAACAAGCACTATACACGTCCTATCTTCTTCGTCTTGGGTGGGGCTGTTCTGCGGCGCCGCGATCTCGCTGAGAATTTGGCCCGCATGAGTGACCAATATACATGTACTCCCAGATCCTATAAATAACAGTCCCTTCATTGTATTGTTGGCAAAGACTATAAATATTCCTTCTTTGTGTTGCAGTAACTTCTGGATCGGGCTGAAGGAGTCTGGATCGTCTTACAAGTGGACCGATGACAGCGTGATGGCCTTCTCGGCTTGGGGTCAAAACCAGCCCAGCAATCAGGCCTCATGCGTTCGCTACAGTGTGAACAGCTTCACCTGGGAGACCCACAACTGCTCCTCTATGCTCTACTTCCTGTGTGAGATCCCCGAACGTAAGTAAGCTACTATGTGCGCATAATAATAATGAGCTTTCAAATTTGTTCATTACGCAAAAACAGCCTATACATACAACAGTACTCTCTCTCTCTCTCTCTCTCTCTCTCTCTCTCTCTCTCTCTCTCTCTCTCTCGCTCTCTCTCTATCTGGGTGTATATATGTGTGTGTGTGTGTGTGGGGGTGTGTGTGTGTGTGTGTGTGTGTGTGTGTGTGCACGATTCAAAGACTTTCTAGTCAAGTGCGAGAAGGATAGAATTAGGCCTATTATAATGGTTGATTTAGGACTCTTCGAGTAGACATTTTTTGGAACAAATATAAGACTGTAGGACCAGACATTTGGGGGTGGGTGGTGGCGTGGAGGGAGGGACTGGAAACGTTCGCAATGGACCATTGTCTTTAATTCTTTTATTCTGCTAAGCCACACTTCTTTCTCCACAGGTTGTTAAAGAATCAGCAGTCATGGTGTTTGTTTAGCTATGTGATTGTTGCAGTGCCAGAAACCAAGCTGTCAGGGGGGAAGACGGCGATTTCTGGCCTCGTGGTCGGCCTGATCAGCATGCTGGGGCTGTTGCTGGTTGGCTTGCTCTTTATCCACATGCCCTGTTGTCGTCCAAGCTCTGTCACCGCCGTGGGACTCGGTTATTAGATACAGGATTTTTTAAAATTCTAATGTTATCATTTTATTTAATTATTGTTTACTTTTTATTGTAGTAATATGTTTTGTTGCCGTGATAATTATCGAAAGGCAACAGGAATAAATGATACTAAATGTTCTGCGCTAACAATTTGTCGACCGCTGGTTGAAATTATTTCATTGAATGAAATAATATGCTGTATCGTTGAATACCGTTCTATCAGCACGACAATTTCATTTTGAAGTGTCACGGTCAGGGGAGAGAATTAAGACAAAAAAGATACAGAAATAGTGAGAAAGATAAATATTACCCTGCCAATGATTATTTTGAAATAAAAGGTGCGTGACCACACTACGAGAACTCGTAACACAGATTGATGATTATGTACATTTGTTACATTTTTTTTACGAGGATGGATAGGATGGAGGCAATGGAAAATGAAGATGAGGGTTTACACGAAGATCTGAATGTGGATGAAGATTAAGTTCAGTTCAGTTCAGTTCAGTTCAGTAGATAGATTTACGTCCCCGGACACAGTGCCTATAGGGGACAATGAAGATTAAGCCTAAATGCCATGCTTTTATAGCCACGGTTAATTGCCGATTACTAAGCAATGTTAATAATGATTGAAATCAGATTTGGAATACTAATGATAAATATGCAACAATAATTTACTATTTATTTGCGTATACAGTAAGCATTTAGCTGTCATTAAACTGAAGAAAAAAAGTGATTGTATGGCTTAACCTTGATTAATCGCTGTATTATACCAGGGGCGGATCTTTCCATTGTTGAGGGGGTGTGCACAGTGCACTAATGCGAAGTGGCGTAGCCACAAGCGCGAGCCTGCGAAGCAGGCGAGTGTACTAGGGGGGTCCGGGGGAAAATTTGAAAATAATGGTTAAAATCTGTGCAATCTGGTGCATTTTGGGCATTATTTTAACGACTGAAAATAGTATTGTTTTGTGCTAAAAGTCCTCTTTAAGTTTAGTCCCCCCCCACACACACACACAAACACCCCTCTGCAAACTCTGATGATAAAATTTACAATAGCAGAACATCTTGCATAAAGGCTTATACAAAGACAAAGTTACTGCAAATAACACAAGAAATAGCCACTCACATCAGTTTTATTCAAAACTGACCTGATGCATGTACAAGTTTGGTCACACCCAAAAAAAACAAACAAAAAAAAAACTAATTTGGAGGTACATGAAACTGTGTGGTGAGTGAGAATTAGTAATTTTTTTCTCTTCTTTCTTCTCCTTTTCTTTTTCTTTTTTTTTCTTTTTTTTTTTGACCGCCAGGGGGGTGTGCACGTGCACAAGTGGCACAAGAACAAGATCCGCCCCTGTATACTAATGTTGTGCATTGGCCTACGTTTTGGCTTTGATGAAATAAATGTAAATGAACATTGTACGTTTAGTTTTACAGCTTAAACAACATTTTTTGCGTGATTAAGAACTATTTCTGTCCACTAACATTTTTCAACAACTTTGTACAACGAAATCATAAACAATGTGATGAGTCTTCAAATACTTCATTAAAAAAATAATTAAATAAAACATGATGATACGTTTGAAAACTGTTGTGGAAAAATTCAACTTACACTGCAGCTCAGTGAAACGCGTTCATTCTATACATGAGGTTACTCGGACACACACAAACACAAAACCAACTAATAATATTACTAGTAGATATTTCTGATTATTTTTGTAATCATCAAATACAATAACAGATTGGTAGTCTGCTTGAGTCCGTGGCATAATTTTTTTTATTATTACTGTTGAAAGTCTTTATAGAAGGAAATATGAGGGTTACAATTTTAGAAAGTAAGTATATGAGAAGGTTGTTAGTTAACATATTTGCTGTCAGGTCATTCTAAAATAAACTAGACCGCATTTGTTGTGACAGATTGATCCGTCCATATTTTGTAATTAGATGTGTTTCCAATATACAAGTTAGCTTATTGTTCTATTCCATCCACCCCATCTCCTATAGTGGTGGGCCTACTACATCGTAGAATGGGTGTTAGCGGTGTGGAATTTGTTTTAATTGTAATCAAATTTAGTCTCGATAAGAAAATGTAGCTATAGACAACGTAAAGTTGTTTGAGAGGAAGTATTTAGCAAGTGTTAGTTAACAATTTAATTATTACAAAAATACTAGATTTTATTGAGATTTGTTACATATTCCTTTTGTCAGTCGGACTACAGTCTGTAAAAAAAAAAAGAAAAAGAAAAATGTGTGCCTTGAAAAGAATAGATAGAAAATGTGTGAAGGAAAGAGTGGGGTGGTTATTTTGTCACTACTGCACCATTAGATGGTATATAATACATTTTAATTAAAGACTTTCCATCAATTGCTTGATTTCTTTCTTTTTTCTGATGTGTGTGCGTTTGTGTTTATTCATGTGTGTGTGTGGGGGGGTGGGGTGGGGGTGGGGTAGGGGTGTGTACCTAATGAGTATTTATTGACGTATTTATTACAGACAATTTAATATAGCACATATAGATAACAGTTTTATATACTTATATACTTTACAATGATACTACGCTCACAGACGCGCAAGATGAACATGGTCGTAAAAACAAAAAATAATTGTACGAATACAGAAACGTTAATAGGCTTAAAGCAACAAAGATGCAACCATTTGTGATTCATGCTAAGCTGAAAGTAAACAAAAAACATGATACACACACACACACACACACCCACATACACCAACCCACACCTACACACACACACCCCCCCCCCCCCCCACACACACACACACGTTTCTAGGATTATAATTACATTCATACTTTATAGCCTGCGAATGTTTGGGTCTTCGGAGTGGCATGACGCACATATCTTTTATACATCGAAGATCACTTTCCTACATGAAAGATCAGAGACGATCTAGGTTACGGCTGGTGGGGAACGCTTCCGGATAGGCCTAAATATGCGAAGCATTTCAACAAGTGGCCTCTCAACAGCAAAAAGCCCAAATTCGGGGCGAGGGTCGGGGGGGGGGGGGGGGGGGGGGGGGAGGTTCATAGTGGGAACATGTACGTCGATTCGCGCATCGTTTTGCGCATTCATAATTGCAAAGCTACGGAATAAAATTTTTACGGCAAGTTTTGATATTTATCTTTAGGATTACAGTTAGTCAGAATTTGGGTTAGGATTAGGACTAGAGTTGGGGTTAACTGTAAACCTAGACCTAGACTAGACCTATTTTCACCAGCAGATTTTCGGCATTTTCACCCCATCAATGGAACGGAAGTAGGCCTAGCCTCTATCACAACCGGCATGATGGTGACATTTGTGTGACGACAAAAAAGAATGCCCGGTAAGAAAGCAAACAATGTTAGAGCAAAGTCTTAAAATGATAGAATCATAACACCTCTTGAAGCATAGAGTAGCTCTCCAAACCACATAAACAATATTTGGGCCTAAATCTGACTTACAGCAAAAGCAACGAATTTGCTTAGATCTACAAACCTTATCATGATTTGTGATTGTTTACAAGCTTAGTGAGTGGTCGTAAAAGTAGTTTAGGCGAATAACACGCAAAAGACAGAAATCGCATATCTTTATTACATAAATACATTAGTAGTTATGCATTCTTGAATCCGTAAACACTGCAGAGGTAGTCTGGAGAAATTACAGTAGATTTTTTTTTTAAATTTGTTGAATTTGTCTTTGATCCAACAAATAACTTCCGAGTAATGTCAAGCAGCAAATGATAGGTCTAAAGGTACACTATGGGTTCTGGTGGCGTTCAGTGGTTTGGAGTGTAAATTCCGGTATGAAATTAGGTCGATGTACAGTTTGGACATTGCAGATTCTAAATCTACAAAGAACTGAAAAATCGATGGTTGGAGGGGTACTGTTGGTTTTTGACCCATAACTCGAAAACAGTCCGTCCGACAGAATGTTTTTGTTTTGTTTTCTCTCTGACGCTGCCACATATTATAAACTAGCCTTGGATGTTTTCGGTAAATGATGTTATCAAAATATTTTATAATTATAGTTTAATGTTTGTAGTCATATTTCTTATGCAGAATTTATCCCACATAATATTCAGTCAACAAAAGCCACATTTAATGTCATATCTATTCATGAATGTGTAAATTTAAACAAATAGATCACTAGATGGCATATTATTATTTATTGTCATGTGACACATTCGTGTAAATTAATAATAATAATAACAATAATAATAATAATAATAATAATAATAATAATAATAATAATTATTATTATTATTATTATTATTATTATTATTATAATAACAATAATAATAACAATAATAATAATAATATTAATAATAATAATAATAATAATTATTATTATTATTATTATTATTATTATTATTATTATAATAAAACAAATTAAATAATAATACTGGATGCTATATGCGCGCCTTTCACCAAATAAAATTCGGTGCGTGTGTACAAGGGGAATAATATTATGTTGGCGTGACAGTGAGGCACTGCCAAACCACAGGCAGTGTCCTTATATGCCTTTGGAATGGAAATAAGTGCAGAGAAGAACAAAATGTTGACCAATGGCACCAACACGGACATCAAAGTCCAAGGCCAATCCCTCAGCACGGTGCATAGCTTCAAATATATAGGAGCAATTGTATCAGACAATGGGTCCCGACAGGAAGTCCTCTCCAGGATTGTACAAACAACTGCTGCCCTGACATTGTTTGAAACCCATTTGGAAAGACAGTACCATCAGTCCACGCTCCAAGTGAAGGCTGCTGCGCTCCCTTGTCATCTCGATCTTCCTATACGCTTGCGAAACGTGGACCCTTAAAAGTTATAGCAGACCTACAACGAAGAATACAAGGCATGGAGATGAGGTCCTACAGAAGACTTCTGGGTATTTCCTATACCCAACACATCACCAACGACGTTCCAACAGACCACCACACAAGCCATTGGACAACACGCTGACATGCTCACAATGGTGAAGAAACGGAAGCACCGATGGTATGGCCACGTCACCAGAGCATCAGGCCTAGCAAAGACACGGCACGATGCAAGGAGGTAGAAGAAGAGGGAGACAGAAAAAGAGGTTGGAGAACAACATTCAAGAATGGACTGGCTTGACACTGAGCGAAGCCATGAGGGTTGCTGAGGACTGAGAAAGATGGAGTACTCTGGTTAAACGATCACCTGTGGTGCCCCAAAGACCTTGGAGTTACGGGATAGGATAGGATCGATCCTTATCTGGATAGATAATATACAAACATGCATTGAATTTAAATCTCTCACTCTCTCCTTCCTCACCCCCTCTCTCCGTCCCTATCCCTCTCTCTCGCTCATCATCATTTAAAAAGAAGTTTTTAACCCCCATTAAGAATAAGCTTAGTTTCAATATTAAATTAGTTGTTGGTCCATATTAATAACAGTCGTTTATTTATTTATATTTTTTATTTGTAAGAAGAATTCAATTGCTATGTTTATATTTATTAAGATTTTATAGTTAAAAACATTACTATGTTATACATAATTGTTTTTGTTACAAGCCACAAGGTGAAGATGTAAAAAACACATCGAACGCTTACTCTTTTACCATTTGAAAATATATTTATATCTTATCTTTTCTCTTCTCTCTCTCTCTCTCTCTCTCTCTCTCTCTCTCTCTCTCTCTCTCTCTCTCTCTTGCAAAACTGAAAAAAAATCCCAGCGTCATCAATCTTTTTCAGTCATACCTTTTAAGGAATCCAACGTCAATGGAAAATATTCCTCTCCATGTCCGTTTCATGTGGTTTACCACAAGGCTCAGGTTTAGGTCATTTGCTATTGTGCTATATTCATATCTGGCAGTGGTACAAAATAAATCAGCGGCACGGAGGTGGAGTCGTCTAAATCTCAGATAATCCAGATAATCCGTCCGTCAGTCTTTTTGTCCGCCGTCCGTCTGTACAAACCTTACCATTTCATCGATCACAACCAAACTTGATAGGATGCTGTATATCCATGAGACCTCGAAAACAGTGAAGTAATGCTTTCACTTCAAGATCAAGCTAGGTCACAGGGTCAAAACATGTTAATCCATAAATGATTTTTTTTTCACACAGTTTCACTTTTTTCCGAAGATATTGATATAAAACTTATGATTGAATCATGATAAATATCAATGAGACACACACGCCATGCAAATTTGGTCGTCCTCGATTCAGGGTCAAGGTCTCTGGAGCTGTTCGTATGGGTACTTTGAAGTGACCTTGACTTCAAACTATGAGAGCTATAAAGTTAAAACTTGTTGTATTTAGAGATCTATAATATTTGTGACGTTTTTGCATTGATCTCGAAGATCAATGCCATTTTAGGCATTACAAAACCATTTAAAAAAATTGTCATCATGCAATGGAATGGCTTTAAATTTAATCCATAGTAGGCATCAACATTGGGTTATTTGAACATACACGAGCATCAGAGGTCATGTGATGGTCAAGGACATCCCAAAGTCAAGGACGTCACAAGGTAACAGTTTTTGTGCATAATACCTTTGCTGTAGTTCAAGTGATCGTACATGTGTCCATTTGGAGCTGGAGGTTAAGGTCATCTCAAGGTCAAGATCATCAAATGATCGAAGTCAGTATTACTTTGCATTTTAATGCCACTGTTTCATATTAGTGTTAATGGCACTAATTTCTATGTAGAATATTTGCAACTTTCATAAGAAGAATGTGTTCTACATTATTTGTAGTTTTTGCATGTTGCGTAGTTAAAGTTATTTAGTTTCTAATCTTTAAATATATCTCTATACATAAGAGCGCGTAAAAACTGTCATTGTATGTTTAAACTAAATGTGTGAATGACTGAAAGGACTGTTCGTAAAAATAGCAAATTAATGATAAAATAATGTTTTTCTGGTAATAAAATATTGAATCTGAACTCTCTCTCTCTCTCTCTCTCTCTCTCTCTCTCTCTCTCTCTCTCTCTCTCTCTCTCTCTCTCTCTCTCTCTCTCTAAAAGATCCCGACCCCAGACCAAGAAGCTGTTGACAGATGCGACATTGCGATAAAATTCATGGAGGTAGATTCAGGAAAAGGAACGTTTTCCAATAGGTCAGCACTTCTAGCGGAAGGGATGCCTACACATACTCCATCGTGGTAAATACCATCAGTATAAATAGAATCCCCACTTTCTGGAAATTTAGTGTTTTAAATTCCCCCTGTCGCTGTCTTTCTCATTCCTCCTGTTCTATCAATCTACTATACTATCTTCTTCTTCGCTAGACCAGTCACCAACTTTTTTTCTTGAAAACTCTTTCGGGACAAAACTCCTTATTTGTGTGAGGTCTGTTGGATCAGCTTGGGAATATTGGATGCTTTCTGCCAAATGGTCAATGGGGGCTACCTCGTGGCGCAGTGGATAAGTCGCCGGTTTCCTATGCCGAAGGTCGCGGGTTCGATTCCCGCAAGGGGCGAACGTATGTGACTTAGTTACGAGACTATTGAGGTCACCGAGGGTTTTAATAATAATAATAATAATAATACAGGATACTATGAACGCGCTTTTCCCCAAGGCTCAAAGCGCGGCGATCTATACCAACATACACGCTCACCTGTCTCATTTACCCTCACACACACCAAATACACATACATCACTCAAACAGGTGGTGTAAAGGCAGGGAAATCGCTATTAGAATACGGAAGAAAATCGAATTTTTATTTTTGAAATTTTTATATTGACTGCATCCTGTACCATTATTGAAGGGAGGGAGGAAACCGGAGTGCCCGGAGAAAACCCTCGGTGACCTCAATAGTCTCGTACCTAAGTCACATACGTTCGCCCCTTGCGGGAATCGAACCCGCGACCTTCGGCATAGGAAACCGGCGACTTATCCACTGCGCCACGAGGCCACCCCACTCCCTCCCTTCAATAATGGTACAGGATGCAGTCAAAATAAAAATTTCAAAAATAAAAATTCGATTTTCTTCCGTCTTCTAATAGCGATTTCCCTGCCTTTACACAACCTGTTTGAGTGATGTATGTGTATTTGGTGTGTGTGAGGGTAAATGAGACAGGTGAGCGTGTATGTTGGTATAGATCGCCGCGCTTTGAGCCTTGGGGAAAGGCGCGTACATAGCATCCTGTATTATTATTATTATTATTATTATTATTATTATTATTATTATTTGGCAATGTAGGCATTTTATATGTATATGTTTTGTTGATATTTTATAATGATGTTTGTATTCTATTTTGTTTTTGTATACGGGGGTTCGATAAATTAGAGTATAGCCTCAGCGTCCTCTGCGTGGGATTACTTTATTGTAAAGTGACCGGCTAGTGGAATGCCTTCAGTGTTACCACTAGGGTTGTTTCGGCAGATCTTTTATGCGGATCAGGGGTGAGTCCTCTTTCGGCGAAGTTGTGGTCTTGATTTTGTGGTCCTGATTCGGCTCTTTGCAGTCCGCTGGACCCTGTAAGCAATGAATAACTAACTAACCTACAAATGCGAAACAATAATTAATATAATATTTAAATAACTAAACACTGTCCTGAGCACCGCTTTCTATTGCCTTGAATTATTTTATTGCCATTCTTTAATTTGTTTTCGTTTCTTTTTCTTAGGTACATTTCAGGGCCGGATCTAGGGGGGGGGGGGAGGGTTCCTGGGTTCCGGACACCCCCCCCCTCCCCCCCTGGCCATTTGATGTACCTCAGAAAGAAAAAAAAATATATGTAGTTTTTTTAAGCTCTTAATTAGTTTATTGGTCTCCGAAAACAATTTAAATTATGTGAGACATGAGTGCTCTCCCTTCCATAATGTGTGCAATTTACGAACATAGCAAAATTTTCCCACCTTCCCTCCGGCCCAATACATCACTTGGAACCACCCCCCCCCCCCCCCCCCCACCGCCCCTTCTACTTACTTTGATCCGGCCCTGCATTTAAAATGTTACTTTATTTTGTTTTGTTTTAGATGCCCGTTTCTCCTCAAATACGCTTTCCCAATTTGTTTATTGCGTTTATTAGTTTCATATTTAACGTGATTTTCTCCTCTGCTCACTTTTACCGCTCAATCCCTATTGAATACATTACAGGTGTCTATTATGAATAAATATCTTCTAATAAAATTATTAATGATGATGAAATATGAACACAAACACCTCTGTATTTCAGATTTATTTATGAATATATATATATATATATATTGCACTTACATATATACTGCGCTTTTCAGCGCAATAGCTCATAACGCAAGGCCTTCCACAATAACTAACATAATTATGCAGCCACAGGGGCGGACCAAGGTCAGAGCAGGTAGGGACGCACCAATGCTTTTTATACGCTAATTTCCGGTTTCCGCGATGGTCAAACTACTGAGCTTTGACAGGCAGTGGCAGTCAAAGAATTGTCAAAAGCTGTAATTACACTTTATGCAATGTGTGTATACACAGCAAAGTGCACTAGACCGAAGTTCAACCTGGACAAACTGCAAGACCCGGAGGTGGCAGAAATATTTCAAGCCACAATTGGAGGAAAATTTGCACCACTGCTCATTTTGGGAGCTTCAAGGTCACCGTTGTTTGGCATAATACAGCTTTTGTTGTATTTTATTTGATAGTACATGAGTGTATATTGAGCCGGAGATTAAGATCGTAGCATAGAAAGATCAGAGTCGTTATTACTTTGCATTTTAATGCCACCGTTTCATGTTTTTTTTCTTCTGGGTACTCATATTCAAGTAAAATATTGAGAGTTCCATCGAGAGCGTATGAGTCATATGAGCTTTGCCCTTTTAGTTTTCTTTTCTGTCTTCTTTCTTTTCTTGTTTTTTGGTGGGGTGGGTGGAGGTGTGGGTACTTGTGGACCCAGTGCACCTCATCCCTCACCTCCCCCATTCCCCTTTCCTTCCTCCGCCCCTGTGCTAGTCTATAAGTATGATGGTATGATCTGTAGATTTACATCTACAAAGCCACAATTCGTAATAAAAGCTTTTCATCTCTGTGAAGCTACATGCATTAACCTAGTATCTATCCTTTGAAATAATAAGTTACATTCGTAAATCGAATATTAAAATAAATGATGATCGATGAAAAAAACACTGTAAGCAAAAAAAAAAGAGATTGAATCGAAAGGCACAGAGGTGCGACTTCGAACTATGTGACGTCAAGTGGCTGGATGACGTATTCATGTGGTTCCACCGCTGCCAATCATTGCAGGCGTTTGTGGCTGTTTCCCAGCAAGTTCACCCTCAGCAACCTACGGACCAGCTGTTCCTGCTCTTACACCAGCTTCCAAAGATCCATCAAGAATACAAAAGGTAATGCCTGCAGTTTTTGTTTCTTACCGGAATGCTAGCACTGCGATGAAATTCTCTTTAATACGCAACCTCTTCAGTGCGGCAAAGTAATCAGATTGATTGGCCGTCGTGGATGAAGATGAAGATGAAGAAACGATGTTACTACATAAATAGGCTAAAATCGCTTGATCAAAAGACTTTTGATACGCCAGACCACCATTGGAAAGGTTTTTTTAAAAGACAAAAACAATGGTACCAATAAATAGTAGTTCAATAGGCCCTACAGTTAATTCAAAGCGGTAAGCGTTCAACATTCCCGATGCCGAAATTTGGCCTAATGTGTAAATCGCTCCGAAACACAATACTCAGCATCTGCCCATGATTCATCTTGGTAAATTATATACCAAATGAAAGCTATTTTCATGACAAGAGACACTTTAATTATTACATGTGCAGTCTGTGAACAGTTAGTGCCATAGAAACTCAGAACACTGAAAGCATACAACAGAGATTTAGTCCAATCGGTTGCATGATGCAGCATTCATATTCATGATATTGAGGCCTAGCATAAAACAAAACAAAACAGGCATACAATTTCAAGGATATCAAGATTATAATATTTTGTATTTCAAGGCTACCAGTGCAGTCTTTCACAACAGCGCCATCGGGAACTGGTTCAGAACAACAATCGGTGTACGTCAAGGATGCCTACTCTCTACAACACTCTTCAACATCTTCTTAGAGCGCCTCATGTCAGATGCCCTTGCAGATCACGAAGGCACAATCTGCATAGGGGGAAGAGCAATCTCCAACCTCCGTTTTGCGGATGACATTGGTGGTTTTGCTGGAGAGGAACAAGAAGTTGAACAGCTTTTACAGAGGTTTGAAACCACCTCCAGAGCCTATGGAATCGAAATAAGTGCAGAGAAGACCAAAATGATGACAAACAACACCAAAGGCATCAACACCGACATCAAAGTCTAATGCCAATCTCTCAACACAGTGCATAGCTTCAAATATTTAGGAGCAGTTGTATCAGACAATGGGTCCCGTCAGGGAAGTTCTCTCCAGGATCGCACAAACAACTGCTGCCCTGACAAGGTTGAAGCCCATTTGGAAAGACAGGACCATCAGTCTACATTCCAAGGTAAGGCTGCTCCGCTCCCTTGTCATCTTCATCTTCCTCTAATCTTGCGAAGCATGGACCCTCACAGCAGATCTACAACGAAGAATACAAAGCACGGAGATGAGGTGCTACAGAAGACTACTGGGCATATCCTATACCCAGCACATCACCACAACGAAGTCCGACAAACCATCTCACAAGCCATTGGACAACATGATGGCATGCTTACAGTGGTGAAAAAACTGAAACTCCGATGGTGTGGCCACGTCACCAGTTCATCAGGCCTTGCAAAAATCATCCTGCAAGGCACGGTGCAAGGAGGCAGACGAAGAGGGAGACAGAAAAAGAGGTGGGAGGATAACATTCGAGAATGGATTGGTTTGACACTGAAAGAAGCCATGAGGGTTGTTGAGAACAGAGAAAGATGGAGTAGTTAAACGATCATCTGTGGTGCCCCAACGACCTTTGAGTTACGGGATAGGATAGGATAGAATAGGTATTTCATACAGGTGCTGGCAGTAAAATTGTTCAAATTATTGCCATGTAATATGTACTTTATATACCCAGCAAAAGGAGAAGAAACTACAAAGGTAAATCCCAAGTGACTCACATGCTCCTTGTGGAACTCGAAAATGAGTGCCCAGAAAAATATAAAATGAAATGGCGCATTAAAATGCAAATACCGACTTTTATCTTGCTATGATCTTGATGTTGAGATTAAATTGACCTTCGGCTCCAAATATACTAATGTACTATCAAATAAAATACATACAGCGAGCGGATTATGCAAAAAATACGGTGATCTTTGGAGGACCTCGACCTTCAATGACCTTGAACTTGGGATGACCTTGACCCTCACGTAATCCCTCATTCATGTCTGATCAAATAACCCAATAATGTTGCATACTATGGGTGAAATAAACAGCAATTCCCCTGTACGATTACCTATTTTTGTATGTTTTTGCAAGGCCTAAAATGACCTTGACCTTCAAGATCAGCGCAAAAACGGAACAAATATTACAGATCCATCTATCATCTCTAAATACAACAAGTTTGGACTTCATATCTCTCATAGTTTAGGGTCAAGGTCTCTTCAAATACCTATACAAATCAACTTTGGACAGCTCTACTGACCTTGGAGTGAGTTTGACTAAATGTGCATAATATATGTGTCTAAATTTTTTTTTAACGTTTTCTCACATGTATGTGATCTTAGATCATACACTCTTTCTCACGCATGGACAAACATAAAAAATGACAGCAATTAAAAAAACAACCAACTACGGACATGCAAAGTGTACGAGCAATGTCTGTTATCGCGGGACTATGCAATAGCCTTTCAACTTCAAAGAATCATAAGTAACTCATAAGTAATCATAAATAACATAGAAAGACAGTGAAATTTTGTGAATTTTTTTTTTTTTAAACGAAAATTTGATGACCTTGAAGTAAAGTCATTCATTCAAAGATCATTGTTACGGACCGGTTTTATAGTGTGTTTTTTTTGTTTGTTTTTTTAAAGTAAAATTTACGTCCCCGGACACATTAATAAGCGTATAGGGGACGGGAGTTTTTTTTCATAGTTATTTGTGTCCGATGACTTTATATTATTGTTAGTCTGTGTCTTGTGAGAAGATATTGGTAATTATTTTTTATGAGAGCTAAATTCTGATTGGTTGAGCTTGTCACCTGAAAGTTCACTAATGTATATCCAAAAATCTATTAATTCTTTTCTGGACTATACTAGATTGTTTGTCCTGGTCACATTTAGTTTGAATAGAGTCATCCCACTCATCAAGCATACTTGTTTTAAGTGGAATCCTTCAAGGTAGCATTTTAGGACCCATTCTGTTCACGATCTTTATAAGTCATTTACAATATTACCTTTAAAGTATATGAAGACCTCTTGCTGACTATTCACAAATTTATAGTAAGGCTAGTGATCATGTGATATTGCAGAAAGATTTGAGTAAACTGCATGCAAGAATGGTCGGATCTATGGAACCTTTATTTTAACTTCCAGAAGTGCAAAGTGATGCATATAGATAGAAACAACCCGTAAAAGGAATGTTTTATGGGAATTGGAAATAATAATGAAAAAGTTCAAACATGCATAGAAGACCTGGGCGTGGTGTTTGATAGTAGCTTATGTTTTGATCAGTACATTCAAAAAGCAATCAGTAAAGCAAATCAAATTGGAGTTATAAAAAGGTCCTTCGTATTTCTGGACATAGTTTTAACACTGTGTGACTAGGTGCGATCGCATGTTGAATGCGGCAATGTCATTTGGTCACCGTTTTTAAAGCGACAGTCGGCCGCGATTGAATGACTACAACGAAGAGCCGCAAAGATTCTGCCATGTTTACGGTTCTTCATTGTAATCGTTCAATCGAGGACGTTAAAATAAAGGTTCTATAGACCCGACCATTCTTGCAGTTTACTCAAATCTTTTTGCAATGTCACATGATCACTAGCCTTACCATAAATGTTCGAATCGTCAGCAAAAAGTTTTCATATACTTTTAACGTAATATTGTAAATGATTTATAAAGATCGTGAATAGAATGGCTCCTAAAATGCTACCTTGAGAGATTCCACTGAAAACAAGCATGCTTGATGAGTGGGATGACCCTATTCTAATTAACTACGAACTTCCGGTTAAAAATTCGGAGACCCATCTAAGTACATTGCCAGTAATACCATACGGCTGCATTTTAATAAAAACCTTTGATGCGGAACTGTGTCAAATGCTTTTCTAAAATCTAAATAAATAGCATCCACTGGTTCCCCATTATCCAACAATCTTGTGAAATCATCCATAACCTCAATAAGCTGTGTCATACAAGATCGTTTCTTACGGAAACCATGCTTACATTTCAAAAACAAATTACAAGTCTACTATAACGTCCCTTATCTCTTACTAGAGACTCAACCACTTTAAATAAAATGCACATTAGGTTAACTGTATAGTTGCCTGGGTCACATTTGGAACATTTTTTGAATAAAGCGATCGTCGGAAGTTTTCCAGTCATCAAGTATGATTGCTAATTCGAATGACAAATTAAATAATACACTTAAGACTTTGGATAATTCTTTATTTAACTCTTTTATGAAAGGATAACTGTACCTCTCTGCTGTAGCTATGGGGTTTGGTGCTTGTACCTGCGCGGCCGCCATGCGCTTAGTTGCACCGGCAAACTCGGCGAATTCACAGATCAAAAACACGGCAACCAGCCCAGTACAACAATAATCCACACAGAGTTCACAGTCTGCATGTCCAAACTTTCACAAAACATAAAAAAACAAACGCGACGACGAACGATGAAAACAGCACAGGAACGCGATACGCTGGACAGACACAGGCACCACAGCAACGCCTCTTAGCGAAGCGCCACCGTACTAAAGTCCGGTGTGGGAGTGAGGAGATGGAGGTGGACAGCAGAAGTGAGAGAGATGCTTGGTTCACTAAGTTACTTCAATGTAAACATGCGAGTCTTGAGTCTTCTCTCCTGGACGACTCAACACAGGCTGCCCTTTTGACAGTCTCACGTAGCTGTAGGGATCGGGCAACAGATCTTTTTTTGTTTGTCTCCTCGGAGGATGGCAGGCGAGAACGGGACTGGGAAGAAGAGCGAAGCTGACGAAATGGCTCATACATAGGAACCAACTCAGACAGGTATCCCGGAGCAGTCTCGTGCACACATGCGAAGGCAATTGACAGGATCTTATGGTCAATACCTTTTTTAGGGAGCCAGTGCAGAGAGTCAAGTATGAGTATAACGTGGTCTGTGGGCTTTACGTGCGTGACTATCCTGGCGGCCGTGTTATGGATCTTTTGTAGTTTGCTCGAGTGCTGTTACAATAGTCCACTTTGGCCATGACAGTTGCTAGAGCGACTGCATTTGCAGCTGCTTAGGTCAACATCGGACGCAATTTTCCTAGAATCCTAAGCTGGAAATAAAATTTTCTACTTCTTTTATGTGCTTGGACTGTCAACTCACTCTGGTATGAAACCCAATTCCGGACTGAGTCACTGAAGGAAATAGTATCCTGTCCTACCTGGACGCTGTTGATGCCTATCTTTGACGGTTCTTCTCAGAGCCTAATAGCAATGCCTCTGCTTTGTCGTCATTTAATTTTAGACGATTTTAAACCATTCAAGACTTCACAACTGCACAGCAAGACTCCAGTCTTTTGCAACTACGGGTTCATGTGATAAACTTTTTGCTAACTGTGTGTGTCGTCTGCAAACGATTGACGATCAATCTTGTACTGCCCTATTACTCGACCTACCTGTGAAGTGTAGATAGAAAAGAGAAATGGACCTAACACTGATCCCTGTGGGACACCGCAAGTTACTGCTGCTGCGCTTGAAGAAGAGGAGCCAGCAGTAACTCTCTGAGAACGGTCTTTCGGGTACGATGATGAAAACCACTTCAGCGCAGTTTTATCAATGCCGGCATCTAACAAAAATCTCTTCAGGAACAGTTTGTGGTTAATAGTGTCAAACGCTGAACTGAGGTCAAGCAGAACAAGAAGAACTATGTTCCATGAATTTAAACTCAGTAAAATGTTAAAAGTGCAGTCTCTGTGCTGAAACCTGGACTATAGGCAGACTGAAATTTATCAATACAGTCAATGAGTCATGCACATTACTCTTTCAAGCAGTTTAGATAGGTAAGGAAGGTTAGACACGTATCTAATCTTATCAAGTCCAGGTTTCTTCAGCAGCGGTTTCACAACAGCCGACTTTAAACACTGAGGGACAACCTGACGTGAGGCTTGCATTAATGATCTTGATTAAATCTTTCATATATGCACATAGATGAACAAGTAAGTCACAACCGATTAAATAAATGAACAGAACAAAATAGGCAATTGAGAGAACACAAACAAATAGTAATTGAACAAATCTTCCAGTTAGATAAATATCTCGGTAGCAAAATGTCATGTGAAATAGTGCTAATGAGACCACAAAATTATATTTCAGGGAAAAATCTCCGCAAATTACCCCCTTGTCTCTTCTATTCAAAACAAGATGTAATGCTTTAAAAAGGTATAAAAGGCACTAATGAGTAGTAAATTGTAAAATTTTACTTCAGTAGTTTTGTGTTAGCTCTACATCATCTTTATCTTCCATTTTGCCTTCTTTCAGTTCAAATCGAGTGCTTAGAAGCTCTGCTAGAGTATTATTAGCATAATCTTAATTGTGTGCATCAGTTGCCACAGTTTTCGCATAGTTCAGTACACTTCGTTTTGTGTCTGCCAGACACACAGCAGGCACAGTTGTCGGTGCAAAACCTGTTACGTTTTGAAATTTCATCCATACTGGGCCCTCCTATTCCATTTCATGTAAAATATTGCGAATAATAGGCTCTATGAGAAGCATGTGAATCATATGGGCTTTGCTCTTCTAATTATTATTATTATTATTATTATTATTATTATTATTATTATTATTATTATTATTATTATTATTATTATTATTATTATTATTATTATTATTATTATTCACTCACATTCATAGCAATGTGAGTATGTACTCACCAACTACTCCCCCCCCCCCTCCCACACACACACAAAATTAAAGATTTTTGCAAACCGGTGCAAGATAAGTCCAAAATTGGTACAGATAAAATATGTCCGTCCGTCCGTCTCTGTCCAACGTCCGCTGACTGTCTGTGCAACAACTTTGAAGTGGCTAAGTACTCAGAACCTATTTCAACTATCACAACCAAACTTGGTAAGATGCCATAAATGATTCATCAAATGTTGGTAAAAAATGAAAATGTTTCACAAATGTCACTTTTTTCTAGGTTAGTAATATTGAACTTATGATTCTTTGATGCTTGATTGATATTAATGAGACAAACATCCTATGTAAATTTGGTCAACTTCTAAGGTCAAGGTCACTGGAGCTTGTTGTTGTTTTGTAGATTATAGTCACACGACACTTTCGCATATAGGTGACTACTGGACCGATTTATACTGACACCAGCGGGCCAGTTGTTGGTAAAGGGGAAAATAATATGATCACACGTTGACCAATCCGGGATTCGAACCAGCGACCTTTCGGTTACTAGCAAGAGCTAGTCCAACTGGAGCTGTCCAAAGTCGGTTAATATAGGCACTTTGAAGTGACCTTGACCCTAAACTATGAGAGATATGAAGTCCAAACTTGTTGCATTTAGAGATGATAGGTTGACCTTTCATATAATCTTTTTATGTTCCGTTTTTGCGTTGATCTGGGTCATTTTAGACCTTGCAAAAACATACAAAAAAAAAAGGGTAATCGTACAGTGGAATGGCTGTTTATTTAACCCATAGTATGCAACAATATTGGCCATAGTATGCAACAATATTGGGCTAATTGATCAGACATGCTTAAGAGATTACGTGAGGATCAGGGTCATCCCAAGAAGAAGATCACTGAAGGTCAAGATCATTCCAAGGTCACTTTTTTGGCATAATAGAGCTTTTGCTGTACTTTATTTGATAGTACATGAAGTTATTAATTTTGAGCTCGAGGTCAAGGTCATATCAAGCCTGAAGGTTCAGATCATAGAAAGATCAATGTCGGTATTAATTTGCATTTCAATGCCACCGTTTCATTTTGTTTTTTCCGGGGCATTCATTTTCATGTCAAATATTGCGAGTTCCATAAGGAACATTTGTGTTCCTATGATCTTTGACCTTCTAGTTCTTCTTCTTCTTCTTCTTCTTCTTCTTCTTCTTCTTCTTCTTCTCATTATTATTATTGTTATCATTATTATTAGATATAATTACCCTTTTGATGTATTTATTATTACTTGAATAATTTATTTTTAATTTTTGCTGTTCTTTTGCGTATTTATGAACAACATAGAACAGCACACATTTATTTTAAAGATTTGCAAATGTGTGTGGGACTTGGGAAGACATTTGAATGGCATACCATCGTGTTTTCGTCTTCTTCTCTGTCGCCCGTTATCACACTGTCAGTCCAGCCAGAGAGATGAAGAACTTCGTGGCTTACTTTAAAAAAAAAAGTGTTACCAGGTTTGCTTTCACGTTGCTTCCTAAAAGAATTGTCCTTGTCCTTTTGTGATAATCAATAGTTATTATAGATCAGTATTAATGCCAATACCTATAAATACACCTATGTTTCAGCTTTCACTAGCACTCAAAATGCCAGTCAAGATTGGAATAAACGGGTACGTCCTTGCGATAGTTGCAAATGATTGGTTATTGCTTTGTCATTATGGCGATAGCCATGCACCCAATGTTTTGTTATAGTGTTTCGCAAGAGGCTAGTTGATTGATTATACAACCATCATCATCATCTTCTTCATCATCACCATCATCATCATCATCATCATCATCATCATCATCATCATCATCATCATCATCATCATCATCATCATCATCATCATCACAATCACAATCATCATCATCATCATAAATAATAATGATGCTTGAAATGCTGATAGGTGTTGGAATTGTATGAGATCTAAAAATGACGTTCTCATTTGACCTTCTTGTAATATGAATTGATTAGAAGTTAACATTTGTTAGTAAGGGCATCACGAGTTTATTTTTAATGGTGCGTTTTCACCTTCAAGCTTCGGTCGTATTGGACGCCTGGTTTTGCGGGCAGCTTGTGAGAAGAAAGATATTCTTGTAGTGGCAGTCAACGATCCTTTCATCGACCTTGAGTACATGGTAAGTCTTCTTTAACTACACAAGACATTTATCTCTACTAAGTTCAGATTCTGTTAAGAGTGAGCTGGCAGCAAATATTTGGAATTTTTGATTCGCATAATAATTATGAGTGCAGCAATGTAAATCTATGTACTCGCCCAGAAAAGTAAACAACCAAGATCTTTGCAAATCTATGCGAGGGAGATGAATCCTAAATACTCAAAATATGATATTTAAAAAAAAAAAGAATGGCTGGCTATCTGAAGGAAGGCAGCGATGGTTTCCTCATTCTGTAAGCTTTATGTATAAAAATGTCCCACATAAGAGATCATGGGTGGAGATGGAGTGTTAGGACAGATTATCAGCAAAGAATTGGAATGATATAGATGCCAAATATATTTTATTCTTTACGGGAGGGTGGGGTGAAGTGTTAATAATTTAAAGAGTCATTATAGAAAGTGTGAACAAACTCCAGTATGCGTTCTCCTACAACTGAGCTGCCCTGTGTGACGGTGGGTCTATGGTTACTGGGCTCTGCACAATGGAATGCTATTACCCACTCGTCTTTGTCTGCGAAGATCGGCTAGTGTAATCACCCTATGACTAATCTTAATAGTAAGTTTAGCTCAGTCTGTGTGCGGATAGGGTGATAGAGATGGGGAGAAAATGGTAAAGATTCACTGACACACTAGCGCTCGCACGGCTATGAAATATAGGTAGTCCAGCCACTTGTTAACAGTAAATATCACACATTTATTATACAAAACACTCTCTTAACTTAAATGTCCAAATTCACTTCGAATAGTTCGTTCCTTGATGGGTCTATGCTGCTACTGTTCTTGATATTTGCTAATGTCTCATCATTGGGCTATTTGTTCTGGTTGGCCTAATGTTGGTTTCAGGAAAGTGGATTACCGCATAGTCCTTTTATGTCAGTGTGGGTGCACGCTTTCGGTGTCACTTAACTGCAGTTTGAGGTGTGGTGATGGTGTCTCCTCCTTGGTGGTAGACTATTGGGCTTTCGTAGCTCAATGCTAGATGCTCCACTGCAGGTCGAATGTCAGGGTTGACGCTTAGTGGTCTTCCTCCTGCCCCGGGCCAAAGTCTGCAAAATATGAAACGAATTTCTGGAACACGGTGTTTACTAAGGGTGTGCAGAGCGTCTCACTGATGGCAGAAACAGCCCCCAGTGATAGCTCCACTTAGATATATATATATAAGCGACAAACAATCTTCTATGTCCGTGGTCCACTGGAATCTCCACTCTAATTCCTGCTAAACTAAACTGAGAATGTAATTAACAATATACACATTCTACGGTACAGCCACTGGTCTGCAAGAATACACATAAAAGAAACAACAGTGGGTCCGTAGGGGATACCTCATGGTGGCGAAACTGGTCGCGTGTCCGCCACATGGTCCAGCAAAGTTTGACTAACATTCACAATTCTAAACATGGCAAAACTTCACAAACATAATTCAGTGATGGAAATCACGTGTACAATCGTACGTGTTTCACGTACTGAGTTGGGAAATCACGTAACGAAAATGTAGTGAAAGGGTATAAACACGCACAAAGCCAGTGCCAAAGGGGTATGAAAACGTAAAGCTAAGTTGCTGGGAGGAATCATCAGGTACAACTATTTCGGTCGTGCGTACAGCTTTCGCTCGATTTGGATCGTGTGCCTGTGCGTCCAGCGCGACCGCCTACCACCCTCTCTCCCCCTCCTATTCATTCTGTCGCTTCCGAGAAACAGCCAATCATATGGACGATAATATTCACAATTTTTTCTCGATGCTTTTGATTGGCTATATAAGACTGACAACAACCCAACAATAAACATGGCCGACAAGCAGCGATGTGAGGGGAAGCCGAAGAAAAGGAAAAATAAAGCAGACAAAACTAATTATTTATTACGTATGTTGGTGTACCCCCTAAAAAACTGAAAGGGGGTATAAAAACCCCCTTATGTTTGCAATGAGGATATGAAAACCCCCACATGTTTTGGTTGAGGGTATAAATACCCCTAGCTTAAAAACTTTCTCCATCACTGATAATACAGCAATAATATCAATAAAGCGCGATGAAACAAAAAATAGATCATTTACATTTTTGACAATGTCAGGCTGTGGCTATACTAGGTTGAGTTAAATTTCACCCGTCCCAGCTTTAGTCTTCTGCTAGCGATCTTTCAGAGCGTTGCTCCGTCTCGTGTGAGAGGTAGGCACAGCCTAGCCTTGCGGTCAGCAAAAGCCCGCGAAAACTAGTACTACAAGTGGCGCCTCTAGCGGGTGCCTCTGGCCATACGTCAGCTGAATGAGGACACTGCCTAACTGAGCCAGCGTTAGCGTACACATGCTTAGCAACAACTGAATTGCGTCGTCTGCTTGGCATTGACTTTAATTTACAAAGGCTACAGCAGGCTGAATTATTTAAGGCGAAATGTCTTTGTGCAGGGTCTAAATAGCCTTCTGTGACACTCTGCTACATACATAACACATTAAGAATTAATAAAATTGGTTGCTAGAGAGAGAAAAAGTTAACATTATCCATGAAAATGATGGTTCCGATGAACTGACGGAACTGAACTGATGGTTCCTATGATGATGCTGATGATGTCGGTTAATGCGAACAAGGCTAGAATTATGAAAGGCAAATCACTGTAAATTGCGTGCACACGTTTTTGTTATTATCGTTGTTGTTGAGACAAAAAGTGTTTTAAATCGCAAGAGCATGAAAACTGTGTGTTGCAGGAGTATATGTTCAAGTACGACTCTACTCACGGGCGATTCAAAGGCACAGTAGAAATCAAAGACAAGAAGCTGCTGGTTAATGGTCATGCCATCGCTGTATTCAACGAGTGAGTCGCCCACAAACACGTATATATTCACACACACACACCCAAACACCCACACACACACACACACACGCACACACGTACTACATAAACATATGCTTTAGCACTTTCAGTTATTCTCACATTCAGTCGTAGGAAGTTAGAAAAATTACCGGCTAATTCCAAAGTGACCACTCCTTCCAGTTTGACAAAAGATAAACATGAAATGTAACAATTATGTTGAGTACATGTTTTTATTACGGAAAAATAGCACGTTTTAGTCGGCGCTATCAATAGATTGTTATGAATATGTTGACAGAAAAGACCCGACTACCATTCCGTGGGGAAGTTGTGGGGCGGACTATGTTGTGGAATCCACTGGAGTCTTCACCACTATTGATAAAGCCAGCGTAAGCGATAAACTTGTATTCTTGTCATGAGCTTTCTACAAACCTGGATATGTCTGTTTCTTTAGTGATTGAATATTAGATGCGAGGGTGCGGGATGAGTGCAAACCCTGTGATACTTGCCAAGATGGCAATCTATTCAAACGTATTTGGACAAAAAAAGCATTCTTACAATTTTTTTTTTGTTGGGAGGGAGAGGGGAGGGGGGGGGGGGGGGGGGGGGGGGGAGTCGATGTGACGGCTTTATCTTCAAGCAGCAATATAAAACATGCAATGAAAGGCCGCTATCTGAACTGTGAGCAAAACATCAAAATTGGTTCAGTCAATATTGAGATACAGCGCGCACACTCGAGTCTGTATACTCGTTCCCCCTCCCCCCCTCACCTACACCCACCCCCCCCCCCTTACAAAAAAAAGCATTAACATTGAGCTATTTGATCAGAGGTCATGTGAGGGTCAAGGTCATCTCAAGGCCATTGAAGGTCAAGGTTATCATGATCACTATTTTGAGTCACACAACAATGTGAATATATATTTACCCTTCTCCCCTCTCCCCTCCTCCCTCCCCTCTCTCGCTCCCATACAGAAAAAAATCCTGTATAGTCCAGAAATGACAATTTTAAAAAAAATCGTTCGTTGTCTGTCTGTGCAAAACATGCACGTGGATTAATATTTCAGAACCTATTTCAACTATCAAACTTGGTAAGATAGTGTATATCCATAAGCTCATAAATGATCAGTGAATGAATGACTTTAAGGTCAAGATCACAGGGTCGACAAATGTTAGTAAAAAATGTATCATTTTTCACAAAAGTTCAATTTTTTTTTTGTTATTAATATTGAATTTATGATTCTTTGATTCATGTTAGATATGAACACATACTACGCATATTTGGTCAACCTCACTCCAAGGTCAAGATCACTGGCGCTATCCTAAGTCGGTTCGTACAGATACTTTGAAGTGACCTTGACTCTAAACAGTGAGAGATAGGTGGTTCCCCATTCCCATCGAACCCTTCTGTAAACGTGCAGGCGACCACGTCAAATGCCGCCAACCTAAACACGCAGACGGCCGTGTCTAACGCCGTCACCCTTTCTAGGGCCGCCATCTCGGGCGGTGAGGGAGGCGAGCGGAATTTAAGGAATGTCGCCGTAGCGGCCAGACCATCTTCTTCCAAAACGCCGGAAATAGAGGGGGCGGGGAGATGAGGAGAGAATCAGAGTGGGACCTGAGTCCAACAGGTTGCTCTCTAAAGCTCCGACCAGGGGCGCCAGGGGCGGTGGAGGGAAGAAACCACCTGGCAGATCAAAATCCGGGGGTGGAGGGTGGGGGTGGGGGGTGGGAGGAGGAAGATAGGTCCTGATAAGCCGGGACTTCTTTCATCCAAAGGTGATCATCGAAATGAGTAACCGTTTTGAAAGCCTGGTAGAAGCAGCGGGGTGTAAAAATGACTAAACTAATTTATTCCTCATTCTTCGAAACAAGTAAACGGACATATCATGTCTATTCTAATACAATGGAATATTAGAGGCCTTAGAGCCAATTACGAACAGTTGCTCCTGCTTATTAAAAACCGATCAAGCGTCATTTGTTTGCAGGAAACTCTTCCTGATAAAATACTACAACTGTCTGGATACTCTTGAGCTGTTTGCAATCCAAGGTTTTTCGTGCTTTATGTGTTCGGTGAGACATTTTATATAGCCCAGTTAAATTTACCACACCCTTAGAGGCGATTGCTGCTCGAGTATCTTTCAAAAAACTCATAACAGTCTGCTCCTTATATTTATCCCCTTCAAAAGCCATATGCAAAACAGATTAATTACAATTGGTAGACTAACTCCCAACTCCCTTTCTGATCGTTGGAGATCTGAATGTTCACTCCGTCAGATGGGGAAGTGATCATCAGAATCCCTAAGACCAAATTCTGAAGAATATAGTCGATGACCTCATGTATTTTGAATTCATGTTCCCCTACGTATTGTAGTCCTTTAGGAACATTTTCTAATTTAGGTCTGGCCATCTGTGACGCTTCTCTGTATTTTGGACCTAGATTGGAAACCCCATTCGTATATTTGCGGGAGTGACCATTTTCCCGTTTTTCTGAAGTTTATAGAAGATCATTTTGAAGACCCTCAGCGGTTCTAGAATTTTAAATGAGCAGATTGGAACAAATTTGAACAATTCGCATCTCTTTGAATTACCTCCAGACATTTAACTTTCACAAGTTCCAGCATTGAAGTGTTCTAATATTCTATTAGAACGTGCTTTTAAATTATTCCCAAAGCATCTATTAAAAGCAGTTCTCCGAAGACGATGGATGTCGGATAGCGCAGTGGTTGGAGCACTCGCTACTGTGTCGCAAGTTAAGCACCGTCCAGTGCGGTTAGCACTTGGATGGGTGACCGCAAAACGCGAAGCGACAAATAACAACGCCCCCAGTTGACTCAACTGCAGACCTGTTTACCCCTAAAAGAATTTGGAGTAATAGGCTTCGCCAAAAAGAGTAATCTTGGGTAAAAAAGAGTAATATATTATTACCGTCGACGCTTTCGATCGCCCATGCAGTATCATTCACCAACTTGAAAAAAATTGCAACGGGGTCTGTTGACCCATTTGCAAAAAGAAGCTTAATCATACACAAAAGAGTTTCATGGAAACTGAAAACAGACAAGAATAGAGATATTGCTGACAAAGCTGTTTCCATTTAAAATAAAACAGATCCTTAGAAGAAAACAGATTCATTCTGTCACCAAAAACATACACTGTACATGAAACAAGCATGTTCTGTTAATACTGATTTTTTTTTTTATTAAAATGAAACAGATCATTAGAAAAACGATTTTAAGCCACCAATTACACAATTATCATCACTAAACATAATACTATTATGTACTGTTAGTACTAAATATTCACATAAAATGCTCAGTCTCCTGTCATATTTACATCAATAAAAGACAATAATATTGCCCTTTGCCTCAATGCTGAATAACTGAGAAAAAAACAACATCCTGATCCACAGTAAATTACTAAACTAAATTTACATAAATTGAATAGTCACTGTCCAGCCATAGACACTACTCTGCAGTGCGGTGTTGGCTGTTTTCTTCTTTATGTGAGGCACTGGCTACATGTTTTTTGCAATCAAATGCCCCGGCATGAGAACACAAAAAATCTTTCGCACAAATTGAGCATCGCACATGATGTACACTCTTTTCCGATGGGCCAAGAAATGGCCATGTTTCTGCGTAATTCACTCTGTATTTTTGCATTACTGATAACTTTGTTTTTTTTTCGCAGGAGAATTCATTTTCAGTTCTACACTCTTTTACTGAATCGTGAGTGAAGACTGGCGTCGGAGAAGAAAAAAAAGACAAAGAAACCGGAAACTATTTAATTTCACAGACGAATCGCGAAAAACAAACTTCGCCGACAACACTGGACAAATAAGTCGTGTACTGAACCACTTGAAAAACGTCCAGTTACCGCGCAATAAACCGAGACCGAAATGTCCAATTTTAGCGCCGCAGCATAAACATGCGCACGAGAATGCGCATAAAACTTATAAAATATTGATCGAAAGCTTCGCGAATAAAAAGAGTAATATCGTGATTTTTAAAAGCGTAATAAGATAGTAAAAAGCGTAATGGCGTAATTTATTGTGAAAAGCGTAATGAAATTACGCCAAAAGCGTAAGGGTAAACAGGTCTGCAACTGTGACTGAGTACCTACTCTCTTAAGGGTGGGGAAGGTAAAGCAGCGAGGGAGAGAGATGGGCATCACCCTCATTACACTGGCCCAAGTGTGATCTCCAACATCACGCTCCCCTACGGCCACAAGGCTATGGGACTACCTTTACCTTTACCTTCTCCGAAGACCCCTTGTAAATTTGGTTTGACGAAGAGAGCAAGAATCTTCATCACCAGAGAAAACAAGCCCAATGACGTTTCTTCCAAAGTCCTACTGCTGAAAATAAACCATCATCAGAACCTGCGAGCCAAAACAAGGCCTGTCCTATCCTATCCCGTAATTCGGAGGTCGTAGGGGCACCAGAAATGATCGTTTAACCAGCGTACTCCATCTTTCCCTGTCCTCAGCATCCCTGATGGTTTCGCTCAGTGTCAAACCAGTCCATTCTCGAATGTTGCCCTCCCACCTCTTTTTTGGTCTCCCTCTTCTTCTACCTCCTTGCACAGTGTCTTGCAGGATGGTCTTTGGAAGGCCTGATGATCTGGTGACGTGGCCATATCATCGGAGTTTCCGTTTTTTCACCACTGTGAGCAGGTCATTGTGTTGTCCAATGGCTTGTGTGATGGTCTTTCGGACTTCGTCGTTGGTGATGTGCTGGGTATAGGAAATGCCCAGAAGTCTTCTGTAGCACCTCATCTCCATGCTTTGTATTCTTCGTTGTAGTTCTGCTGTGAGGGTCCATGTTTTGCAAGCGTATAGGAAGATGGAGATGACAAGGGAGCGCAGCAGTCTTACCTTGGAATGCAGGCTGATGGTCCTGTCTTTCCAATTTGGCTTCAACTTTGCTAGGGCAGCAGTTGTTTGTGCGATCCACACAACCTGTTCACTCAGCAACAAGGCAGGAGTCTTACGTCATATAACTTTATTTAGGTTAGAAGAATCTTTCAGCTATTACTAGATTTATCTACATGCTTCGATCGTAAACAAGCAATTCTATAAAATTCTCCATTAATATCGACCAATGAAAATTATGAACATTAAACAAAGCTTCTTCTAACACAACGCAAAATCAAATCAAAGGTAAATACACTCTGTTATTGCATGCTTTGCAAAACAAAACGATCGGATCTATCGTGCGCGTCTCAAACGTAACATTACCACACCAGCTCAATTCCTATGTGAGCAGCACTGTTTCAGCGCCTTAGCCTTTCGCTTGCTGCGGGCTATTTATAACTTGCCTGCACCCCTCTTTCAGTGAAAGGAAGTATTTGCAAAGCTATTTATAGCTATCTTGGCTGACCTAACCTCAAACTTTGAAAAGCTGTGGTTGAGCCGCTGTGTTACCCCCTACACAAGAAGAAATTTACTTAATTTCTGTCAACAGCATTGAGACGCAATGCACAAACAAAGTCCAGAATTAAAACTCATCTTAGTCTGTCTGGATACTGTCAATGTCCTCAGTTCATGCACACGGAAGCGAAGCCCTCGCCCGTTACGGTTGTCATCCTCCCAGGTCAAAGACAGTGATCTCGCAGACTTTCCTGGAGTCAGTGCATCCTCTATTGCTTCTTTCTTCAATCGAATGTCCGATGAAGTCGACGTTGTTGGTTCTCAAAATGCACTTACCGGGTCTCACGGTCAAATTGGCTTCTGTGAGACGGTGAAACAGCTCCCTCAAGATCTAGATCATCAAATGCTCCTTCCAGGTCTGGGTATAGACTAGCAGGTCGTCCCAGTAACACACGACGTTATCCATCCCTTTGAGCATCTTCCTCATCCATCTCTTCAGGGTAGCACCGCTGTTGACCATGCCAAAAAGCATCCTCAGCCATTTGTACGTCCCATCAGGAGTTATAAAAGCAGTCTTTGGTATGTCTTGTTGACGCACGAGGACTTGCCAATAACCCTTGCTGAGGTCAATCTTTGAGAAGATTTTACTTCCCGATAATTGGCGGAAGAGGTCTGCTGCAGTAGGCATCGGCTCGGGGTCGAAGACGGTGATCTTATTAACCTTCCTGTAGTCGATGCATACTCTGTTGCTCCCGTCCTTCTTCTTCACGACCACGACAGGGGACGCGTAGGGGGAACTGGACTCCCTGATGATGCCCATCTTCAGCATCTCATCGATGTCTTTCTTCAAGGATTCACGGGCCTTGAAAGGGATCGGGAAGGGTTTGGATCGAACGGGAATATCTGAAGTAAGGTGGACTTCATGTTCGACCAAAGTTGTAGAGCCTGGAACATCACTGAAGTTATGGGGAAACTCGCCCATAAGGTCCTTGAACTCCATCTTTTGACCTTCCGTAAGGCTTGGTCCTAGCTTAACATAATAGATGCCTTCTTTGCTGTGGAAGTCTCCAAGTTCCAACAGTTCTTCGCTGTCAAAGCTGTCGTCGATCTCAGCTGCTGTTGCTGCGTGGACAGTCTCTGGTGGCCTTTCCACGTACATCTTAAGGAGGTTGGCGTGGTATATCTTGGAATGCTGGCCGATCTTCACCTTGTAGTCGTTGATTCCCACCACGGCTTCCACTTCCCACGGGCCTTTCCACTGCATCAGCAACTTATTGTGATCGACATGTAGCAGCACCAGCACTTTGTAGCCAGGTTTGAACTTCCTGTTTACAGCCCTATGATCATAGTAGTGCTTTTCACAATCCTGGGACGTCTTCAGATTTTCTCTGGCTATCTCGAGAGTTTGTTCCAGCTTCTCTGGTCCTGATTTGGCTCGGAAGAGTCCGCTGGACCTAAAGCAACAACCATGTAATGTAATGCTCCAGCTTCTCCCGTAGCTCAAACACGTACTGGTAGCTGTTCTTCACCTTTGGGGTCTCTACTTCTTTCGTCCACAGTTCTTTCAGGATGTGCATCGGCCCTCGGATTGTTCTTCCGTACAACAGCTCGAACGTTGATGTAGCGATGCCATTGTCTGGGCTGCTCGCTGCACAATTTCTTCAGGGTGGATTTTAGTGTAGCATTGAACTTCTCGACAAGCCCGTTGCACATTGGATGATAGGGTGTCGTAGTCAAATGCCGGATGCTCAGCAGTCTGTTGACTTCCTTCATGCAGTCAGAGACGAACTGTGTCCCGAGATCGGTCAGGACTTCTTCGGGTACTCCAAGTCTGCTGAACATGTCCACCAACGCCTCTGCCAGTTTCAGTGTCAGTCTTCTTCAGATGCACTGCTTCTGGGTACCGAGTCGCATAGTCCACTAAGGTCAGTACCCACCGGTGACCTTATTCACTCGGAGGTTTAATTTCGCCGATTAAGTCCAAGGCCACCCTCTTGAAAGGTCGGTCGATCAAGGCAATCCTCTGCATAGGCACTTTCGGGACCCTTCCTCGAGGTATGGTCTTCTGGCAAATGTCACATGATCGGCTGAAACGGCTGACGTCCGTATAAAGTCCTGGCCAGTAGAACACCGCCTGGATTCTGTCCGACGTCTTCTTGATGCCCAGGTGACTTCCCATGATGGAGTCATGAGCTACTTCCATCACTTGGCGCCTTAGGGATAACGGTACCAAGACTTGACTTAGTAGTTTACCTCCGTTGACCCTCGGGTGCTGGAAGATTCTGTACAGTATTCCCGATCATCAAATAGTACAGCGGCTTCTTGAGGCAAACCGCTTCTACTTCGCCAATGTAGAAAGGGGTGCTGACTTGAATCTTCGCAACTGGCGCTTTCACACATTTGCTGTCGGCCATGAGTGTCCATTTAGAATCGCCAGTGAACTGTTCTTTAGCGATTAGATCTTCTCTGACGATGACCCCACTGCAACCTGAGTCTCTTAAGACCGTAACTTCGTGATCTCCGACGCGTCCCTTGGAAACAGGCATGTTCTGGACGGTCACAGCTGCGCTGGCGGCGACGGGGATGGATTTCCCATTGGCAAGGAGAAGCTGGCCATCGGTCATGCACTCTTGCACGTCGGCAGGAGCAACTGTGCGCTCGGTCTCACTCGGCAGAATGACGCTTCCGCCGCACACTTGGTGGTCAGAGCTACTGGTTTGCCGTCGATTGAAGAAACGCCTCTGTCGGTTGCCCGCCGCTGCATTGTCCGTATTACTCTGCGGTCAGCTACTTTTGTTTTGAGGACAGTTAGCAGCTCTGTGGTCTGTGGCGTTGCAGGTGAAACAGCCTCTGGAATGCCCTTCCCTAGAAGGTAGCGTGGAGTCCGTCTGTCTCTGGCTCGTCTGGTGACACGTCACTTTAGCGCCAGCACTACAGCGCCATACCTTTCAGCGCCACCATTTCAGCGCGGCGTCTTTTCAGCACCGTACTTTTTAGCGCCGTACATTTCAGCACGGGGGATGTCAGCGCCGTACACTTTAGCGCCGGGAGACTTCAGCGCCGTACATCTCAGCGCCATGATAGGGGGAAAAGGAGGGAATGTCGGGGGAGGGGGTAAAACTATTGGCGTCAGAGAGAGAGAGAGAGAGAGAGAGAGAGAGAGAGAGAGAGAGAGAGAGAGAGAGAGATCACTTCGTGGGTTACAGATCAGGTCTGAATGAGTGGTTTGAGTTATATTCAGAGAGAGAGAGAGAGAGAGAGAGAGAGAGAGAGAGAGAGAGAGAGAGAGAGAGAGAGAGAGAGAGAGAGAGAGAGGTGTTGTGAGTGGTGTGATTGATATTCAGACGGAGTTGAGTTGAAATCGGGTTATTTTTCTGTTCATTATTCCTGACGTTCTTTGCCGTGGAAACATGGCGGAGATTGCAGAGTCCTACCTAAGCATACGGAGAAAAGAAAAGTTTAGCTACAATGGCTACTCCTTCCGCTTCGATAAGAACAGTACAAAAGATCCAGAATTGTCTTGTTGGCGATGTGACAATGGTACATGTAAGGCCAGACTGCACCTGAGAGATGGGGCAGTGGTGCAGGAGGTGCGGGAGCACCTGTCCCACGCCCCAAACCAGCCCAAAATCGCACACACACACACAAACACACCCATACACACACACACACACACACACACACACACACACACTCTCTCTCTCTCTCTCTCTCTCTCTCTCTCTCTCTCTCTCTCTCTCTCTCTCTCTCTCTTTCTCTCTTTCTCTCTGTCTTCCTCTAGCGCTATAATGTACGGCGCTACAATGTACGGCGCTAAAATTTCGCCACGCTGAAATGTACGGTGCTGAAAAGTCCCAGCGCTGAAGTGTACGGCGCTGAAGTATCCTCGCGCTGAAGTGTATGGCGCTGAAGTTCTGGTGCTGAAGTGCTGGCGCTGAAGTGACATGGAACCGGCTCGTCTGACTCCCCTGGATCTGGTTCCCATGGTTTCCAGTCTTCTGAAAATGTTTCGTCGCCTTGGGTGGCCCCAGGGTCTTCCGTGAGAGATGAGATATCTCTCAGCAGCCTCAGTCACATCTTTAAGCGTCTGCAGCTTTTGCAATTCTAAATGGGTCGCCAGGTCCTTGTGACAGGCATTGAGAAATTGCTCCTTCACGATCAGGTCATGGAGACTGTCGTAAGACTTCCCTTCGCCTGATAATTCCACACACTTGTGTCTTGTGTAAGTATGACGACAGGCGCTCCACTAAATTGCTTTGGTGTCTCGTCTGACACAGGCCGGCATTCACGGAGGCGTTTACGGTAGCCCTTCTCTGTGAAGCTGTAGCAATGCAATAGGGCCTATTTCAAGACGTCGTAGTTTTTGGCGTCATCGTTCGACAGCTTGGTGTTAACTTCGAGTGCTTGCCCCGTCAGAACTGCACTGAGTCGAATCGCCCAGTCTTGAGGTTGCATGTTATTGTTAGAGCTTTCAGCGAACCTTTCAAATCTCGCCAGATAACTGTCGATCTGGTCCTTCCCGTCGACGAACGCTGGCAATTTTTGAACCTTGTGGTCGCTGATTACGTGTGGCACGTTCTGCTGTTGCTGGATGCGCGCCATTTCTAGCTGGAGCTGACGCTCAGCTTCAAGACGCTTCAGCTCGAACTCTCTTCTTGGCGACGCTGCGCTTCGAGTCCTCTTTCTTCTCGGCGACGCTGCCCTTCTCTTTCTTCTTGCAATATTCTCTCCTGGGACTTGACGTACTCCGTCAGCTGTTTGCCCTTTAGATTCAGTTCAAGTCCTTTCTGCCAGAAGTCAGCCATCTTGATACTTTTCTGGAAAGTTCTTGACTGTGCTGCACCTTTCTAGAATGTTCTAGAACAGCAAGCGTTCTGCAGTAGCACTGATACTTGTCACTAGTCGCCTTCGCTAACGCAGGCCCCGTTGTCCTCGTCGTATGCGACGCTGCACCACGCTGGTGTTGATATATACGCTCCTGTGCTGAAGTAGACGCGAAGTCCGCTCGTCGCTCTCTGTAAAACTGGTGATGTAGCCCCGAGACTGTCCCTCGACGTAGTCTTGCGGCAGCAATGTAGTCCCGGTCTGTTGTTCGCTCACGAAGCAACTCTTCGGCCCTTGCAGTCAACCCGAATCTATCGGGGATGTAGTCCCAGTAGGTTGGTCCCTCCTGACGCAATTCGGTGGCGGCTACCCTCGATGACTGCCTTTCGTAACGTTGACTCGCTTGTTGTAGCAATTGAACCCTTGGCTATGGCGTAGATCGCGGCTTGGCCCCCAAAATGTTACACTGTTGTTGTTTTTTTATTTTTATTTTTATTGATAGTTGATTCAGCCCCGATGCTTGAATACTAATAAGTGTAACTCAGATTCGTTTATTCACGCAACCTGTTCACTCAGCATCAAGGCAGGAGTCGTCGTATGGAGTTTTCCAACTTTATTCAGCATATATCAGCAACTGCATACAATCATCACAAATCTCTATCAATCACTTTTTCACTCTCTCTTTTTGAAACAGTGCGCCACTTAAGTCTCTCTATACTCTAGAGAAAGTTCGAACATTGTATGATACAATGGCTCGTAAATATTTGCAGCTATGCACTGTGTTGAGGGACTGGCCTGGGACTTTGATGTCCATGTTGATGCCATTGGTGTTGTTGGTCATCATTTTGGTCTTCTCTACACTTGTTTCCATTCCATAGGCTCTGGAGGTGGTGTCAAGCCTTTGTGCCAGCTATTTAAGTTCCTGTTCCTCTCCATCCAATCCATCAATGTCAACCGCAAAACGGAGGTTGGAGATTGCTCTATCCCTTATGCTGACTGTGCCTTCGTGATCTGAAGAGCATCTGAAACGATGCGCTCTAGGAAGATTTTGAAGATTCTTGGAGAGAGTAAGCATCCTTGACGCACACCGATTGTTGTTCTGAACCAGTTTCCGATGGCGCTGTTGTGCAGGACTGCACTGTTAGCATTGTCATACAGGCTTTTGATGATTTTTATAATTTTAGGGCTGATGTTGTAAACCCTCATGGTTGCCCACAGAGCTGCATGTCAGACTTGGTCAAACGCCTTCTTGAAGTCTACAAACACATGATACAGATGTTGTTGGTGCTGTAGGTATTTCTCGCAGATTACTCTGAGGTTGAAAATATGTTCAGTGGTACTTCGCCCTGCCCTGAATCCTGCTTGTTCTTCAGCCATGTTTTTTTCAGCTTGGGGTTTCAACCTGCTGTGTATTATTTTTGAGGAGGACCTTGCTGGGATGGCTGATGAGGCTAATGATGCGGTAATTTTCACACTCCTGAAGGTTACCTTTTTTTGGAAAGAGTGATGACAAGCGACAGGGTTTATGGTGTAGGCCACTCCCCACTCTGCCAGATCTTGTTACAGATAATGGTGAGGGCGTCAATCATCGCTTCTCCTCCTGCTTGAAGCAATTCCAGGGGTAAGTTGTCCACTCCCGCTGACTTCCCTTTCTTCAGGGAATGTACTGCTGCCTCAACTTCTTATCGGAGAATTGGGAGGATTTCTTCTTCTTCTCTGTTCTGGGGACATGCTAGAATTGATGGGCCTCCGTTTGGTGTGTGGTTGTAAAGGTCATAGCAGTACTCTGTCCATCTATCCAAGATTTCGTGTTCTTCTGTAAGGCATATGCCAAACTTGCTTTGGATCTTGGAGACCTTGGGTTGTTTAACACTTGTCAGCAGCTTCACAGTCTGGTAGGCCTTTTTGCTGTTGTTCTTGTTCAGACTGTTCTCTATTTCCTGGCATTGCTCTTCTATTTAGTCCTGATTTGGCTCGGAAGAGTCCGCTGGACCTAAAGCAATAACCATGTAATGTAATGTAATGCTCTTCTATCCAGTTCTCCTTTGCTGTACGCATGCCTTTTCGGATGTCATTTTTGATTTTCGGTAGGCATCAGCTCCCTGTGAGGTGTTCTCTTTCTTTTTCATTTCTCTTCATTTATCACATCGACCCAAAAGTTCAGGTGTGATCCACGGTTTCTCCTTTGGGTGATTCTTGCCAAGGATCTCTTAGCAGGTAAAACATCATGAGGGTGACCAGCTTGATGCCAAAGGACCTTAGTTTCTTCAAGAAGTGGAGTCGCTGTTCGCGTTTTTGACGAGCGAGGTCAGGTGCCCTGGTACTTAAAATTCTGGATTATCTCTACCTGCTCGCCGTTGATTTGGAGAGGAAAGAGGGGTGGTGAGCTTCGTCTTAAGCCCACAATGAGCTCCTTAGTATTGTCAACATTCAGGTGGAGGTTCTCCTGGTAACACTGACCATGACGGCGACCGCCGCTCTGCAGCCAGCTTCATCGTCATTGGTCAGCAGGCCAGAGATAGATGTATCGTCGAGAACTTCACTTGAAGAGCTCGGTTCTTTCGGCATCAAGGGTGAACAGGGCAGGTGACAAGACGCACCCTTGTAGAGCACCTGTATGCATAGTATGAAACAACATTGGGTTATTTGATCATGAGCATGAGACGTCACGGGAAGGTCAGGTCATCCCAAGGTCACTGTTTTTTTTTTTTTTTTTTTTTTTTGGGGGGGGGGGGGGGGGGGGGGGCATAATACAACGTTTGCTGTAGTTATTTGATTGTTCATGAGTATTTGGAGCCAGAGGTCAAGGTAAAGAGCATAGAAAGATCAAAGTCAATATTACTTTGCATTTTAATGCCACCGTTTCATTTTTTTTTCTCCTGGGCATTCCTTTTTATGTTAAATATTTCAAGTTCCATTAAAAAAGCATGTGATGATCATATGGGCTTTGTCCTTCTAGGTTTTGGTATTATTCGGTTTTTGTTATAGTTTATTTGTGTCATTTGGAATCAGAAGTCAAGGTCATCTCAAGGCCAAGACCATCAGTGTTTGCATTTTAATGTCACAGTTTCAGGTTTTCTGGGCACTCATTTCCATATTTGGAGCGACAGTCTGACTGACTTGCCCAATAACCTACAACCGGCCTTCTACCGAATGCTTAGCAATGAGTTAGTGCCTGCATAAAATATTAACAAAATAAGTTGACTCCGGCGACCTGGACCTAGAGCATATATGACTGCACGAGATGCCGGCCACTAACCTAGATATTGTCCTTATAAAGTTCGGTTAATATCCGTTCAGTGGTCCTTGAGATATAGCGTGCAGCGGATAGACGGACAGACAATCCGACATATGTCTCATTCTGATTTCCGACTACTTTAAAAATTGCCACAACTTTAGAAGATTCGTCAAAACTTGTTTTGTACTGCCTTAGGCACATTTAAAAGGAGGTGCCAAGAAAGTTATCATCTCGGCCCCGTCGGCCGATGCCCCAATGTACGTGATGGGGGTCAACCATACAGAATACACCAAGGACAAGATGGTGGTCAGCAACGCTTCCTGCACCACCAATTGCCTGGCGCCCCTGACTAAAGTCATCAACGACAAGTTCGGCATTGAGGAGGGTTTGATGACCACGGTCCACTCCGCAACCGCCACACAGAAGACTGTTGATGGGCCCTCCAGTAAGGTCAGTCTAGCTCAGCTGGAAATTTAAAATATCTACACGTTTGATTTTATACACAGTGGCTAAGTATGCAATGTGAATACTGCATTATATACCTGATAACAATCCTTCATTTACAGGACTGGCGTGGTGGTCGTGGCGCTTTTCAGAACATCATCCCGTCCTCAACTGGAGCTGCCAAAGCCGTCGGCAAAGTCATTCCTGCTCTCAACGGGTATATACATTTTCTCAAACTTTTCATGTCCATTCTGCATTCACGTCTAACATGTGTACAGCTAACGTGACCGGCTCGTGGAGTGCCTTAAGTGTTACCATTAGGGTTGTTTCAGCAGGTCTTTTATACTGATTCCTCTTTCAACAAAGTTGTGGTCTTGATTAGGCTCTTTGCAATCCCCTGTACCCTATAATTATTGAAGCCATCAAAAACCTGTATGATAAGGCTTTACGTGCAGTCCTCCAGAAAAGCGCCATCGGAAACCGGTTCAGAATAACAATTGATTTGCGTCAAAGATGCTTACTCTCTCCAACAATCTTCAACATCTTCCTAGAGCGCATCATGTCACACGCCTGGCAGATCACGAAGGCACAGTCAGCATATAGGGGGTAGAGCAATCTCCAACCTCCGTTTTGCGGATGACATTGATGGATTTGCTGGAGAGGAACAAGAACTTGAACAGCTGGTACAGAGGCTTGACACCACCTCCAGAGCCTATGGAAAGGAAATAAGTGCAGAGAAGACCAAAATGATGACCAATAACACCAATGGCATCAACATGGACATCAAGGTCCATGGCCAATCCCTCAACACAGTGCATAGCTTCAAATATTTAGGAGCCATTGTATCAGACAATGGGTGCCGTCAGGAAGTCCTCTCCAGGATCGCACAAACAACTGCTGCCTTGACAAGGTTGAAGCCCATTTGGAAAGACAAGACCATCCGTCTACATTCCAAGGTAAGGCTGCTGCGCTCCCTTGTCACCTCCATCTTCCTATTCGCTTGCGAAACATGGATCTACAACGACGAAATCCGACAGACCATCATACAAGTTATTGGACAATACGATGACATATTCACATTGGTGAAGAAAGGGAAACTCCGATGGTATGGCCACGTCACCAGGGCATCCTGCAATGACCATCCTGCAAGGCACGGTGCAAGGAGGCAGACGAAGAGGGAGACCGAAAAAGAGGTGGGAGGACAACATTCGAGAATGAACTGGCTTGACACTGAGCGAAGCCATGAGGGTTGCTGATGACAGAAAAAGATGGAGTACGCTGGTTAAACGATCATCTGTGGTGCCCCAATGACCTTCGAGTTACGGTATAGGATAGGATAGGACTAAAAACAATGACTAACTAACTAAATGACATATGTACCTACCCATTCCCATGCGTTCCAATCGTGATTTACAGATCTCGTCGTATTTATTTTTGACCACGCGAAGCAGACCACTCGATCAGTGATGATCTCATGTCTTGAAGATCACATCAACATTCTCACAGAGTAAGATTGATCAGATAATAATTCGTGATTGTTCACATATAGTAATAATTTATGTTCGCTTTTTAATGAACAGGAAGCTGACAGGCATGGCTTTCCGTGTGCCCACGTGTGATGTCTCTGTGGTGGATCTCACTTGCAAACTGAAAAATGGAGTGAGTGGTTTTTATGCACCAGCATTTACAATGGACGCTTTCATTCGCACGGACCCGTGTCCAAATTGGTCTAAATTTGCTTGAAAAGTGCCAAGTCTACAGATAACTTTATGCTTAGTCGTAGTGCCATTTTATTCTGACAGTAGAATGTACAATGAAACTGTCTGATTGTGCAAACTAATTCGCAGAAAAATTTTGTTTGGCCGGAGTATTTTCGGGATTATCGCGGGTTAAATTTATTGGCTAACGTCTGCAGGTGCATTCAGTGATTAGCTGTTGATGTTCATATGAATATACAACTAGGTAAAATTAAAGACACGTGGAGTCGATGGATCCGTGTAATGCTAGATTATACTGTAATGACGATATTTGATGAGAGTTTGAGAAATTGCGTTTGTCTGTTCATGTCTGAACGTTTACAAACAGCGCCAAAAATATGCTGACTGTCACAGGGCAGTCTGTGATGAAACCGGGTAGACTGTGTGGGTGGAGAGTTAATGAGTTAGGGGTAGTAACTGCGTGCGGTCGTATGCTAGGTTATGCGTGCAAATCGTGATTCAACAGTGTAGATCGGCCAGCCAGTTTAGAAATTTGCTCACTGTAGTCAGAACAGGTTTTGGCAGAGACACAGAGAGACGTGCGGTCTTGGTTCTCTTGGGTTTTTTGTTCTGGAAGTAAGGGAGGGACAGTTATTGACGTAGATAATAGCTGGTTCCAAGAGGAAAACTAGTTGGAAGTGTTACAGTTGTGGTAGCAAGCTCGGGAAAGAGTGTAGAGCAAATAACTAAGTTTTGTGCTTGTGGTAGGCTAGTGTCGAGGTATTGTCCACTAACGGAAACTACTACGCACTGGATTACCTTACTTGGAGTACTGTGTAGGCAAGCAGGGGAAAGGGCTGGCTACAGGTACTATTACATTCGAACCGTGTGGGTAAGTGTGATGGTGGTATTTTTCCTTACTGTGCCAATGACCGAGGGCCGGCTGTTGGGGTGTTGAACGATAGCTGTGTGTGAGGCTGGGGGGAAGGATGGTTGCACTGAGGAGAGGCAGACGAAAGGAAGAGTGCGACGGAAGGAGGGAGAATGAGGGAGGAGAATGGGGGTGAAGTGTGATGAAGGTAGGATGGAAGTGGTTGCTGTTGTCGTGGTTGCGGTTGCTTGAGATGGATAATGTGTTGATGTTTACATGTATTCATTTGCAGCATTGCTCATTTCATGCATTCATAATTTCATTGAGTTTTATGAATTATGTGTTTGATTACAAGTGACAATAATAGTAGTCAAGGGAAGTGAAGTGGACAGCAGTTGTGCCTCCTCAAGATACAGAAGTTAGTGAATGTAATAGGGGGGGGGAGAGTGTGAGGAGGGAGGGGGACAGAATCAGGTGGACATGACATTAACAATACGACAAGCATGTTGCAGGTTCGACAGTTGGTCGTTCGACCATTCGTCGTTCGAAAGTTCGTTCGTATTCATCAGCTCGTCACTGGGTAACGCGGATCGACGTTGACCAGCGTCGTGCGACAACGACGACGGCACTTGGTCGTGTGGACCGAACATCATCATCACCACCCGTTCGTCTATGTCCGCATTTGTGTACATCTTCATCGTTCCACAACCCCACCTTTCCCGGGGTGGTTGTGACGTCTGTGGACGGGACCTGGCCTCGACGTCGCAGTGTTAGCCGACTGGAGGAGTCAGGCTGAGAGACGTCGACGGTGGCAGGGCTGCCGCGACTACGGCGTCACCATCATCATCATCATCATCGTCAGCGGCGAGAGGGAGTGGCGACGCCACTACGCCTGGGCATCAACAGCGACAGTCCGTTAACAGCCACGAGGAGGGGCGGATACCTTTACGGAGACTTCAACAGGGACGCCATACTATCAGGTCGGCTCTTTCCTTGTTGTCCCTCTCTTGACACTCGAACCCCCCCTTTCTTCGGTTATTTACGTGCAACGGACATTTGCGGTGCACAGTTGATTCATAGACGTGGTTGATTAGCAACCCTCGATCATCTGACATACCATTCCATTGTTCATCGACCCATTGATTGTTCCATCGCCATTTTCTCGTTTCATGTGTAAATGTTGTATGTGTATGAGTGTGTGGTATGAATGAATAAATAGCTTGAAAGTTGTATATATATTTGTCGTGTTTTCATCACTTCCGTCTGTGGGTAATCGTCATTCTTTCTGGGTTGTCTGCGTGTGGAAGTTGTTTGTTTGTGGCGTCTGCCCGGAGGGAGTCGTGGCGGTGACACTGACAGTATGGGGTTATTTGTGTGGTTTGTTAGACAACGTACGACGCCATCAAAGCAGCAGTGAAGGCGGCCTCTGAGGGTCCCATGAAAGGCATCCTGGGCTACACTGAAGACGAGGTGGTGTCCACTGACTTTCTGGGCGACGTTCGCAGCAGCATCTTTGACGCCAAAGCCGGTATCCAGCTCAGTGACAAGTTCGTCAAGCTAATTGCCTGGTAAGTCTTTAGGCTTTAGTTTTTTGGCCTGATACATCTAGCCCTATTCCAATTTTCTTTCTTCCTTTGTTTCTTGTTTCAGTTTAGATCGTTTCTTTCTCCTTCTTCTTTCCATGATCTGTTGATTTTGTATGCATGGTGTTTGCTTGGTGTTGTTTGAACCGTTCTGCATTCTACAAATACAAGACTGTCGAATGGCGCAACGCCGAGAGAAAACATAACATCAATTTCCTTTTTTGACACAAGCGCGTAGCATTGCGAGTCTCGATCTAGGTACTTTACCACCTCACCTCACGTAAGATGGTGTATGCTCATGAGACCTCATAATAGATTTTATTTAATGACTTCGCTTCAATGTCAAGGTCACATGGTCATCAAATTAGTCAAAAATGAAATTTTTCACAAAATTTCATGTTTTCGAGGTTATTAATATAGAACGATTCTTTGAATCATGATAGATATCAATGAAACACACATACTTTGCAAATTTGATCAACCTCACTCCAAGGTCAAGGTCACCGAAGCTGTCCAAAGTCGGTTAGTAAGTGACTGTAAGTCCAAATTTTATGTATTTAGAGATGATAGATTGATTTTTCATATTACATTCGTTTTTTCGTTGATCTTAATAATAATAATAATAATGTTCGACATTTGTAAGGCGCCTTAGCTTAAGGATCAAGGCGCGCAAGGGGTTGGGAGAATGGGAAGACAAGACAGACAAAACTGGACAAAAGATACATAATATACATATGTACAAATACAGTTGAACAACTATGAAAAACACAAGCCCAAACACCTGCTTACACTCTCTTGTAAATGATTAATTGAAATATTCCATAAAGAGGTATGTTTTCAACTGTGATTTAAAAGAGGAAATGGAGGAAGAATGTCTAATGTTGTATGGAAGGGAATTCCAGAGTTGAGGACCAAAGACTAGTAGAGAGCGTTAACCATGTTATTGTTGAAGCGGTTCTGTCTAAGAAGACGTGTGTCAGCAGATGATCGCAGAGCTCGAGAAGGGGTGTAGACGGATAAAATATCAGAAGTATAAACAGGAGAGCTGTGCCTGTAAAAACAGAGAAACAAAGGCAAGCTATCTTGTATTTTATGCGTTCAGCAACTGGTAGCCAATGGAGTCTGTATAGCAAGGGAGTAATGTGCAGAGGTGCCAACCAGTACGGATTGACCGTATTTAATTCCAGCGAAGAGAATTAAATACGGAAATACGGTAGCTTTTATAAAAATACGGAGAAGTTGCCGATCGTTTATCTTTGCCAGTGGTGCTTCTGTACCGGTTTCTGGTCTCATAATAGTACTCCTGCACTCACCGAACGTCTCTGTGTTCAACAAGCTGATTTTCATGGTGATTTTAGAGTAAAACAAGTGTGGTGTTCAACAAGCTGATTTTCATGGTGATTTTAGAATAAAACAAGTGTGGTGTCCAACAAGCTGATTTTTATCGTGATTTTAGAGGACTAAGAATAGCCTGCTGTTTCAGGGAAGCCTGTTTTTACATTATAGTGTCATAGGCTGGGTTTGCGAGAAAAAAAATACTGACAAGTGTTAAAAGATACTGACAAACGGGTCCGGAAATACTGACAACAAGATTAGGGGGTTGGCACATCTGAATGTGTTCACGGAGGTTTGAACGAAAATGATGCGTGCAGCAAAGTTTTGAACTTTCTGTAGGGGATCAAGTGCAGATTGGGGTAAGCCAGCCAAGAGTGAATTGCAGTAATCCAATCTGGATAGGATGCATGATGTAACTAAGGTTTTAGTTGCTTCAACAGTAAGATAGCGACGGATGGAACTTATTCTCTTTAGTTGAAAGAAACACTGTCTACAAACTTTACTAATGTGTTCTTTCATGTCAAGAGAAGAATCAAAAATGACTCCAAGATTCCTGGCACTCTCAGAAAAAGGTATGCTACTGGAGCAAACAGTGACAGCTGATGGCAGATCAGAGGAGGAAAATGAGCCAGAGAACTATTGTCTGTCATCCATTGTTTGATGTCAGTCGTGCAGTCTTGAAATGATTGAGTCAAGGTGTCGATGTCAGCAGGATCGCAAGTACCTTCAAGTTGTGTGTCATCTGCAAAAAGAAAATGGTCGATGGGATGCTGTTGAATGACAGAAGAATAGGGAGAAGTATAGAGAACAAACAAGACAGGTCCCAGTACTGAGCCTTGCGGTCAAGGTAATTTTAGGCATTGCTAAAACATAAAAAGTGGGTCGTCGTACCGTGGAATGGTTGTTTATTTAACCCATACTATGCAACATCATTGCGTTAATTGATCAGACGTTCATGAAAGATCACATGAGGATCAAGGTCTTCCCAAGATCAGTCACTGAAGATCAAGGTCATTCCAAGGTCACCGTTTTTTTTGTTTTTTTTTTTGTTTTTTTTTGGGGGGGGGGGGGGGGGGGGGGCATAATACAACTTTTGCTGTACTTTATTTGATTGTACATGAGTGTATTTGGAGCGGAGGTCAATGTCATCTCAAGGTCAAGAGCATAGAAAAATCAAAGTTGGCATTACTTTGAATTTTAGTGTCACCATTCATTTTGTTTGTTTCTGGGCACTCATTTTCATGTTAAATATTGCGAGTTCATTAAGGTGCATGTGAGTCTTATAGGCTTGGCCATTCTAGTTAACCCATAATATGCAACATTGGGTTATTTAATCACACATGAGCATGAGAGGACCCGTGAAGGTCAAGGTCATCCCAAGGTCACTGTTGGTTTTTTTTTGCATAATACAACTTTTCCTATAGTTTATTTGATAATACATGAGTGTATTTTGGAGCCGGAGGTCAAGGTCTCAATGTTAAGAGCATAGAAAGATCAATTCCAAATCGGTATTACTTTGCATTTTAATGTCACTGTTTAAAATTTTTTCTGTGCAGGTATTTTCTTGTTAAATATAGCAAGTTCCATGTGAGTCATATGGGCTTTGCCCTTCTAGTTTTCAGAGTTATTGATATTGAACCAATGATTGAAGCATGATAGATATCAATGAGACATGCAAAATGTACAAATGTAGTCAACCTCGCTCCAAGGTCGCTCCAAGGTCAAGGTCACTGTAGCTGTCCAAATTTGGTTCATAATAGCATCTTGAACCTAAACTATGAGAGATTAAAAGTCTGAAAGTTGTATGAAGAGAACATAGCTCAATATTTTATATGTGTAACATTTGTTAGTTCTTCTGGAAGGTCAAAGTCATTTATCCTATCCTATCCTATCCCATAACTCGGAGGTCAAAGGGGCACCACAGATGATCATTTAACCAGCGTACTCCATCTTTCCCTGTCCTCAGCAAGCCTGATTGTTTCGCTCAGTGTCAAACTAGTCCATTCTCGAATGTTGTCCTCCCACCTCTTTTTCGGTCTCCCTCTTCTTCTACCTCCTTGCACTGTGCCTGGCAGGATGGTCTTTGCAAGCCCTGATGATCTGATGACGTGGCCATACCATCGGAGTTTCCGTTTTTTGCCACTGTGAGCAGGCCATCGTGTTGTCCAATGGCTTGTGTGATGGTCTGTCGGACTTCGTCGTTGGTGATGTGCCTTACAAAAATATAACAAAAATATTCATAGTACAGTGGAATGGCTCTAAATTTGATCCATAGTACATCAACTGTTATTTGATCGTACATGAGCACCAGAGATCATGTGAAGGTCAAGAGCATCCCAAGGTCAGGTCACTGAAGGTCAAGGACATACAAAGGTGAACATGTGAATCTTATGGGATTTGCCCTTCTAGTTTGTTTTTTTATTCGCACGCGTTTAGCAATGTGAATCTATTTATACACCTCCCCGAAATTATTACCCTAAGGATATTTGCAAATCTGACCGAGATGATTCCAAAATTGTCAAAAAATGACATTAATTCTTTTTTTTCCGTCCATCCGTCTGTTTGTACGCCGCCCTTCGTCTTTCTGTACAAAATTTGCAACGGCTTGATATCTCGGAAACTATTTCAACTATCACAACCAAACTTGGTAAAATGGTGTGTATCCATGAGACCTTGAAAATGATCAGTGAATGAACGACTTCACCTCAAGATAAAGGTTACAGGATCAACAACTTTACTAAAAAAATGATAGCTTTTCACCATATTTTACTTTTCATCAGAGGTCACGTGGAGGTCAAGGTCAATTAAAGGTCAAGGTCACTCGGGGTTTAGAGTCATCACAAGTTCGCTTTCTTGGCATAATACAACTTTTGCTGTAGTTTAATTCATCGTACGTGAGAGTATTTGGAATTGGAGGTCAAGGTCCTCTTGTTGTCAAGAACATTGAAAGATCAAGGTCGGTATTTGTATTTTAATGCCACCGTTTCGCTTCGGTTTTATATTCTATATTCTAGGCACTCAGTTTAATGTTAAATATTGCAAGTACTATAATGAGCATGCGAGATGGGAAGGGATGGGAGTGGGAGGGGGGAGGGTGTGTATTTGTGTAGCAATGTGAGTATATATTCTCCCCCCTCCCCCCTCCCTCCACAACTAAAATAGATTCCCAATTTTTTCAAATCTGTGTGAGGTAAGCCCTGAATAGTCCAAAAATAATAATAATAATAATAATAATAATAATGGGATTTATATTGCGCACATTTCCAACAAAGTTCATGGCGCGAAGAAAAAGAGCTAAAGGAGCACACACAGCTCTAAAAGAGCACACGCAGAACAAACGACAGTACATCAACTGGGAAACACGTTAATAGTCTACAGAGCACTCTTGGAAATGACTAGTTCAGTGGGGAGTAACATTTGCGAAAAATGTGTGTCTTAAGCTGGGTCTTGAAGGCGGGGTGGGATGAGAGCGATCGGAGTTCGAGGGGAAGATTGTTCCATGCTGAAGGGCCGGTGTACGTGAAGGCTCTTTCGCCAGCGGTGGTAAGTTTGGGTCGAGGAATTTTGCACAACCGTGTGTCGGCAGCAGATCGGAGGGAGCGAGACGGGGTGTAGAGGTGAAGACATTGGCTGAGATAGGCAGGGGCAGAGTTTGAAAGGCATTTATGACAGAGGTAGCACAGTTTGTAGTTGATTCGCTCTTCAATGGGTAACCAGTGAAGAGAATGGAGGAGAGGAGTTACGTGGTCAGTCTTTCTTTTGTTGAGGATCAGGCGGGCAGCGTTGTTTTGGACCCGTTGGAGAGGGTGGATGTGCTTAGACAGAGAATTGGCAAGAAGGGAGTTGCAGTAGTCAAGTCTGGAAAAGATCAGAGAGACGATAAGTTTGGTGCAGGTTTCATGGGTCAGGAAGTGGCGGACTGAAGAAATTTGCCGGAGGTGGAAGTAGCAGGTTTTGGTCAAAGATGAGAACTGAGGTTTCATGGAAAGGGTGGAATCGAGGATGACTCCCAAACTTTTTACTTGGTCAGAGAAGGGTATTGAAGTGTCTTCAAGGTCAAGGGAGGATGTGGCAATGGTAGAGAGTTTGTGTTGAGTACCAGTCAGAAGTGCTTCTGTTTTGTCGCTGTTTAGTTTTAACTTGTTTTCTGTCATCCAGTTTTTAAGATCGGAGATGCAGGTGGAGATGGAGGACAGCATATTGTCAACACCGTTTGGTTTTGAGCTGGAGTGAAGTTGGGTGTCGTCAGCAAATGACTGATGCTGGAGGTTGTGGCGGTTAATTATTTGTGAAATGGGCTGAGTGTAGAGGGTGAAGAGCACTGGACCAAGAACTGAGCCCTTGGGTACTCCACAGGAGACGGTTGCTGGCTGAGAAGAAGTGGAGTTTGTAACAACGGTTTGAGTCCTGTCAGTTAAATATGATTCTAACCAGGCCAACGCGGTGTCTTGGATGCCAAAGATGTCATGGAGGCGACGTAGTAGAATTTGGTTGTCAATCGTGTCGAACGCAGCCGATAGGTCTAGTAAGACAAGGGCCGATATTTCACCATTGTCTGTTGCATTGCGAAGATCTGACGTCATGCGCAGAAGGGCAGTTTCGGTACTATGTAATGGGCGGTACGCAGACTGATTGGGAGGTAGAAGAGAATGGAGGGAGAGATGTTGGTTAAGCTGTTCGAGGACAAGGCGTTCAAGGAGTTTTGAGAGGAAGCTGAGGTTTGATACAGGCCTGTAGTTTTTGAGGTCGTTATGATCAAGATTGGGCTTTTTGAGAAGGGGGCGGACAATAGCTGACTTGTATGTATGAGGAAAGATGCCGGAAGCCAAAGAAGAGTTGATGACTGCAGCGATGTGAGGAAGAATTTTGTCAATGATTTTTGAGAGGAGACACGCTGGTAGAGGGTCAAGTTCGCAGGTTTTCAGGGTCATGTTTTGGAGAGTTTTCTTGATGTGCTCGACGGAGACAGGTTGGAACATTGTTAGTGGAGATCCAGAGAAAAGTGAGGGAGGGGGTGATGGAGTGAAGGGCGTTTGATCAAGGTCAGAGCGGAGGCGGTCAATTTTGTTGATGAAGAATGCTGAGAATAGTTCAGGGAGAGCTTGGGGGTCGTAGATAGTTGGAAGAGGAGAAGCAGTTGGACGGCCGAGGAGGTTGAACAAAACAGAATAAAGTTCTTTTGTGGTTGATGCTGTCGCGATGGCTTTGTTGAAGAATGCAGATTTGGCGTCTATGATAGAGGTTTTGACTTTATGTTTTTTCTCGCTGTAGATCTGACGATGAACTTCTAGCTTGGATTTCCGATAGGCACGTTCAGCTCGGCGGCGTTCTTGTTTGGCTTCATGTATCAACTGAGTGTACCATGGTGCTGGTGGCCTATCGGGAAGGGTTCGAGACGAGGACGGAGCATGCCGGTCGAGGAGGTTTAGTAGCGTAGAGTCTAAGTGGGCGGCGATGTCTGGAGTTGGGGGAGGTTGTGAAAGAAGTTGAACAGCCTCTTCAGTGAAGGCGTCGATATCAACAGCTTTCAGCTTTCGACGAGTAACTACTCTTCTCTGCTTGGCTGGTTTGGCTGTGTTGACGGCAAAGTTTACAACTGAGTGGTCGGAGATGGGGTCATCAGCTAGGTCTGTGAAAGAAACTTGATGGTCAGAGGGGCGGTAGATGATCCAGTCTAGGATATGTCCGAACTTTTGTGTTGGTATTGGGACGAGCTGGTTCAGGTTGAAATGGTCAAGGAGTCGTTTCATTCGCTTGACGTCGGAGCGGTGAACTTCATCCCAGTGAATGTTAATATCACCCAAGAGTAGTGTACTGATGTTGGTAGTGTTGTAATGTTCAAGAGTCTCTGTGAATTCCTCAAAGAAAGCTGATTCTTTCAGTTGGTTTACTTGATTTGGTGGGGGGCGATAGATACAGAGAAAGTTGAGTGTGGAGGTGGATTTAAAGTTGATCTGAACAGCTTCAAACGTGGGGTGTGTGAAAGGAAGGTCAGTGGTAAAGCTTAAGGATGAATGCAGATGTTCTTTGTAAATGACAGCTATTCCTCCGCCAGATCTGATGGATGGCCTGGGAAAGGATTGTATCTTGTATCCTTCAGGTGTCAGTTTTTTACATGTTGGTGCATCATGGTCACGGAGCCAGGTTTCAGTGATGAAAAAGATATCAAGGTCTTTGTCTAGAATATAATCTGCAATCAGATCTGCCTTGCCTTTCGGCCGTACGGACTGAGCGTTGAGAAGACCTGCTAGCAAACGACCTGCTGTTTGGGGTGTTTGGGGATTGGGGCAGCTGTAAAGTCTCAACGTATTGAGCTCGGCAGTTTGAATACTTGGATCCGGTGCAGAGGGGTTTGGAGATGGAAGTAAGGTAGTGGCAAAGGGGAATTTAAGTTGACTTGCAGGGCTAGTGGGGTTAAATGTGGGCGTCTTTGCTCGTGTGGATGATGAAGGGTTGGAGACAGGTGTAGTTGCAGCGCCGGGTGTAGTTGTAGGCGGAGATGAAGGCAGCCCAGAAGAACAGCCAGTAGGGTGTGCGGGACGCGAAGACAGTGGCAAGTTGTGCCACAAGCGGTGCAAGCGGCCAGCCCGAACACCACGCTGAGTGGGCGGTCGCTCGAGAATGCCCAGCTCCTGGATCACTCTATAGACGTCAGGTGGTATGCGCCGATTGACACACTTCTCACCAATGGAGCGCAAAACTCCTGGGTTCATTGTTGGACAAAGAGGTCACACAAGGCCACAAGGCCAAAGAGTAGAATTAATAAAAACAAGTCTTCTTATGCTATGTTTGTTTGTTTATGGCAGTGAGATTTTAAATCACAACAAAGAGTACATTACTTTCTCTGGGTCACTGGGTCACTTCAATTATGTTAAAGAGTCTAATGTCTGATTCTCACAGATTGGGTGAGTAAAATTCGCGTATGCCATACCACTAGCTCAGCACTAATCACTGATTGATTATGAATCAGTATCAATATGTATTATGTACTATGTTGTCTTCTGCTAAATGTTGTGGTGCTTCGCGGAAATTCGGGATGTTGAGCCTTCTTATCAATAGGTCACAGACTGATTACACAGCGAGCCGGCCAGCTTTTGACTTATTACTGTGTGTGCTACTAGGCCTACACAGCTGATACAGCCGTAGCATGCAGTACTCAGTTCCAGCGCCAGCGTATAGTGAAGAAAGGAAGGGGATGAAGAGGGTAGATAGCCATGATTGGCGTGGTGGTGGTAGCTCTGGCAAGTTAATTTTAGCTCCAGCTGGGAGTACGTGGGAAAAAACAACAACAGTGCTTCGTGTTCAGCATTCAAATTGTTGTACAGTTTTCTACAAAGACCAGACTAATGGCCAAAGTAAATAAATTTGTTTAAATCAAAGTACGACACTCTCTGCAGCACAATGAGACTTACAAACTGGTACCACATTTGGCGTGCACAACACATTAAAACCACATAAAATCCAAGAAAATCAACAGCACACAAATTTTGCAGCCTGCTGGCGCGAACACACACACACATCAGTTCAATGACATTTAGAAAAAAAAATTGTCCTTTTGTCCGCTGTCCTTTTGTTCAAAACTTGCAAGCGGCTTTATATCTCGGAAACTATTTCATCTATCACAACCAAACTTGGTAAGAACCATGAGACCTCAAAAATGATCAGTACATGAATTACTTTACTTAAAAGTCAAGGTCACAGGGTCAACAAATGTTAGTCAAAAGATGACAATTTTTCACCAAAATTTCATTTTTTTTCTTTGATCATGATTCTTTGATGCATGATTGATAGAAATAATACATATCATGCAATTTGGACACCCTCGCTCCAAGGTCAAGGTCACTGGAGCTATTCAAATTTGATTTCTTTGGGTATTTTGAAGTGATTTTGACCTTAAACTATGAGATACAAAGTCCAAACTTGTATTTTACAGATAATAGGTTGATCTTTTATATATATATTACGTTTTAACATTGACCTTGAAGGTCAATGTCATTTTAGGCCTTACAAAAACATTTTTAAAATTTTCATTGTACAGTGGAATGGTTCTATATTTCATGCATAGTATGCAACAGCATTGGGTTGCATCAGATATCACATTTAATGGAACGGTCATCCTAAAGTCACTTTTTTGTGTCCATAACACACCTTTTGCTGTAGCTTATTTGATCGTACGTGAATGTATTTGGATCCGCAGGTCAAGGTTTTCAAAAGATCAAAGTCGGTATTACTTTGCATTTTAAAGCCACCGTTTCATTTGGGCACTCACTTTCATGTTGAATATTGCAAGTTGTATGGGAAGTAGGTGAATCTTGTTGGCTTTGCTGTTGTTTTATTAATAAAATCAGGATTGGTTGACTGGTTCAGTTATCTGCATGGTTGTTGTGTTCAAACGTGGTCAGGGAAACAACAAACACCTCATTCAGACCATTCACGAACTCATCCAGATATGGTGCGGCATTTTGATCGATCGGAAACAGTGTCAACTTTACACCTTTACCGATTAAAGAATAAAAGCAGTCGTAAAATCGAACTTCAACCACGACGTCGGGTGTACCGGTCATCATGCGTCTGAAGAAGAAGGTCTCTGGTGTAGCTTTGGTCTTTCCCTGAAATCTGTCCGCAAATTTCAATCATGTATACCGAGAAAAGAAGAAAAATCTCTGGTTTTCTTCTTTTCAGGTACGACAATGAGTTCGGCTACAGTTACCGTGTGGTTGAATTGATCTATTACATTGCCAAAGTTGACACCAACGGAACAGAGGTCTAGCTGCCACATCATATCACACTTCAACAAAACCTTCGCTCGCCACCATCATGTAATAACAGTTATGACAATAACATTAATTCATTAATTATTAGAAGGAACTAATAGGAAGTACTCCGCTTGACTATTAATGAACTCATTTACAGTTAAATATTCGAAGAAAACAAATCGATAAAGGGTGCGGGTGTTGTTTTTTGTACTCACATGCGTCCAGCAATGTGAGTCTGCATATTCGTGGGACCTATTAAATGATCAGTGAATATTCATCATTCATTGATCATTTTTGAGGTCTCATGAATGACTTCTCCTCAAGGTCAAGGTCACAGGACCAACACGTTCGTTTTGAAAAATTCACTTGTTTTCCTCAGTTACTAATATTTAACTCTTTGATGCATGATAGACAGGATATCAATGAGACACACATACTATGGAAATTTGGTCAACCTCACTCCAAGTACAAGGTCACTGAGCTGTCCAAAGTAGGTTTGTATGGGTACTTTGAAGTGACCTTGACCCTACACTATGAGCGATATCAAGTCCAAACTCGTTGTCCTATCCTATCCTGTCCCGTAACCCGGAGGTCTAAGGGGCACCACAGATGATCGTTTAACCAGCATACTCCATCTTTTTCTGTCCTCAGCACCCCTGATGGCTTCGCTCAGTGTCAAACCAGTCCATTCTCGAATGTTGTCCTCCCACCTCTTTTTTGGTCACCCTCTTCTTCTACCTACTTGCACTGTGCCTTGCAGAATAGTCTTTGCAAGGCCTGATGATCTGGTGACGTGGCCATACCATCGGAGTTTCCGTTTTTTCACCACTGTGAGCAGGTCATCGTGTTGTCCAATGGCTTGTGTGATGGTCTGTCGGACTTCATCGTTGGTGATGTGTTGGGTATAGGAAATGTCCAGAAGTCTTCTGTAGCACCTCACCTCCATGCTTTGTATTCTTCGTTGGAGATCTGCTGTGAGGGTCCATGCTTCGCAAGCATATAGGAAGACGGAGATGACAAGGGAGCGCAGCAGTCTTACTTTGGAATGTAGACTGATTGTCCTGCCTTTTCAAATGGGCTTCAACATTGTCAGGGCAGCAGTTGTTTGTGCGATCCTGGAGAGAACTTCCTGTCGGGACCCATTGTCTGATACAATGGCTCCTAAATATTTGAAGCTGTGCACTGTGTTGAGGGATAGGCCTTGGACTTTAATGTCCGTGTTGATGCCATTGGTGTTGTTGGTCATCATTTTTGTCTTCTCTGCACTTATTTCCATTCCATAAGCTCTGGAGGTGGTGTCAAGCTTCTGTACCAGCTGTTCAAGTTCTTGTTCTTCTCCAGCCAATCCATCAATGTCATTCGCAAAACGAAGATTGGAGATTGCTCTACCCCCTTATGCTGACTGTGCCTTCATGATCTGCAAGAGCATCTGACATGATGCGCTCTAGGAAGATGTTGAAGAGTGTTGGAGAGAGTAGGCATCCTTGACGCACACCGATTGTTGTTCTGAACCAGTTCCCGATGGCGCTGTTGTGGAGGACTGCACTGGTAGCATTGTCATAAAGGCTTTTGATGACTTCAATAATTTTAGTGCTGATGTACACTTTCATTGTTGCCCATAGAGCTGCATGCCAGACTCGGTCAAACGCTTTCTTAAAGTCTATGAACACATGATATAGATGCTGTTGGTGCTGTAGGTATTTCTCACAGATTATTCTGAGGTTGAAAATCTTCAGCTATGATATGTTCAGCTTGGGGTTTCAACCTGTTGAGTATTATTTTCAGGAGGACCTTGCTGTGATGGCTGATGGTGCGGTAATTTTCACACTCCTGAAGGTTACCTTTTTTTGGGAAAAGTGATGACAAGCGACTGGGTCCATGGTATAGGCCACTCCCCACTCTGCCAGATCTTGTTACAGATAATGGTGAGGGCATCAATCATCGCTTCTCCTCCTGCTTGTAGAAGTTCCGCGGGTTTGTTGTCCACTCCCGCTGACTTCCCTTTCTTTAGCGATTGCACTGCTGCCTCAACTTCTTCCCGGAGAACTGGGAGGATTTCTTCTTCTCTGTTCTCGGGACATGCTAGAACTGATGGGTCTCCATTTGGTGTATGGTTGTAAAGGTCAGAGCAGTACTCTGTCCATCTGTCCAAGACTTCTTGTTCTTCAATAAGGCATATGCCAGACTTGATTTGGATCGTGGAGACTTTGAGCTGTTTGACACTTGTCAGCCGCTTCACAGTCTGGTAGGCCTTCTTGCTGTTGTTCTTGTTCAGACTGTTCTCTATTTCCTGGCATTGATCTTCTATCCAGTTCTCCTTTGCTGTGCGCATGCCTTTTCGGATGTCATTGTTGATTTTTCGGTAGACATCAGCTCCCTGTAAGGTGTTCTTTTTCTTTTTTATCTCTCTTCGTTTATCACACAGATCCAAAAGTTCAGGTGTGATCCACGGCTTCTTCTTTGGTCGGTGCTTGCCAAGGATCTCAGTGGCGGCATCTGTCGCAGCTGAGTTGAAGGTGGTGGTCATGGTTTTGACATCTACTTCACCAGCCCCCAAAATGAGCAGTGGTGCAAATTTCCCTCCAATTGTGGCCTGAAATAGTTCTGCCACCTCCGGGTCATGCACTCGTTGTATTTAGAGATAATAGATTTATTTTTCATATAGATTCCGTGTTTGCGTTTGTCTCGAAGGTCAGTGTTATTTTAGGCTTACAAAAACATTAAAATATTATTGGTCATCGAACAGTGGGATGGCTCTATATGTAACCCATAGCATGCATCAACATCGGCTTATTTGATTATACATGAGCATTAGAGGTCATGTGAAGCTCAAGCTCATACCAACGTCAAGTTCATTGAAGGTGAAGGTCATCCCGATATCAGTTGTTTTTTTTTGGCACAATGCAACTTTTGCTGTAGTTTATTTGATCGTACTTGAGTGTATTTGGAGCCGAAGTCATCTCAGTAAGGTCAAGAGCATCGAAAGATCAAAGCCGATATTGCTTTGCATTTTACTACCACCGTTTCGGTTTTCTGGGCACTCATTTTAATGAATAGTTATTGCAAGTTTTCGTAAGGAGCATGCTTTGACCTTCTAGTCACAAGTTTTACCTTTGTGATGTCTGAGGGAGGGGGTAAGCAGAAGAAGAGATTGTATGTGTGTGCGCCCACGCGCACGTTCATGTTGTTTTGTTTCCCCTTCTCAGGAATGTACTTTATACATGATTTATTGAATCACATTTGCGTTCCTTTCTACCTGTTCATGCGACCTGGATGTGAACTATGATTTTACTGTCAGAAGAAAAGGAAAATAAACCCAAACAAGGGGTATACATTTCCCATATTTTCGTCTTTATTAATTTTAAAAGGCATTATGGGAGTAAAACGTTGCAGTATAAATGGATCATATTGTTCACCTTAATGTTCACATGATTCTGCTGCTCCTGCATCAATATATAGGCTATTGTGTAAAATGTATTGAGGTAGGCCTAATGAGCGTAGGATTATCAGAGGAATGAGGTATCTTCCTAAGTGCTAGTGCTGCGCTTGCAAGTAGAGGATGTTGGTATTTGTCAGGTACGACAACGAGTACGGCTACAGCAACAGGGTGGTGGAGCTGATTCAGCACATGGCCACGGTGGATGGCTAGTCATCGCCAGACTCAAGACATCTCCATATGGAACATCACACAGTTCACTGCATGTCTACGGATGGAAACTGTGCTGCTATAGTAACTGTAACAATTCTTTGAAATCTTACGTTAAGTTTGTGTCCTTCTGCATATAGAACTCGATTGCCTGTGGAAGACCCAAGCCCCACGCCACTTTATGTTTATAAACTTTGGCCCAACAAAAACGACAAATAATATATAATGTATTCCTTTAGTTTCATAATTTAAACATAATATCGAACTGTAAGCCCAGTATTGAATTCAATAATTTGTTTGTCTGCATTTCGACGTCATGAAAAGTAGTAAATCAACTTTATTGAACGTGAATGTGCGATGTTACTAAAAACAATACTTCTCTCTCTCTCTCTGTATCTCTGTCTCTGTCTCTCTCTCTGTCTCTGTCTGTCTCTGTCTCTGTCCCTCTCTCTCTCTCTCTCTCTCTCTCTCTCTCTCTCTCTCTCTGTCTCTCTCTCTCTGTCTCTCTCTGTGTACTTGTCTCGTTTTTGTTGTTGTTTTTTTTTTCAGATTATTTCTCAAAATATTATCTTTGAAATAGTCGGGAATCAGAATGTCATTGAGTCCATTGTACGCCATATATCGAGAACCACTGACTGGATATTGACTTAACTCTTCGGCATAAGACCTAGGTTGGTGGCCAGCCTCCCGTTGCTCTACTGCAAAGGTCAAGGTCGTTGGAGTAACTTTCTTTTGCCTTATCTCAAGAATAACAACCGAAATTGTTGACTCACATGCATAGCAATGTAATGTCAGTCTATGTACTCATCCCCCCGCCCTTAGCCCACAGAAATTTTTTTTTTTCAAATCTGTTCGAGATGACTCCTAAATAGTCCAAAAACGACATTAAAAAAAAACAACAAAAAAACAAGAACAAATTGTCCGTCCGTCCGCCTATCCGCCGTCCGGTGTCCGCCCTCTGGATGTACAAAACTTCATTAATATCTCAGAACCTATTTCAACTATCATTATTCAAACTTGGTAAGATGGTGTATACCCATGAGACCTCATAAATAATTTACTTCAAGGTCAAGGTCACAGGGGCAACAAATGTTAGTCAAAAATTACAATTTTTAACAAAATTTCAATTTTTATGTAAGTTATTAATATTGAACTATGATTCTTTCATGCATGATAGATATCAATAAGACACACAATCATACTATGCACATTTGGTCAATCTCACTCCAAGGTCAAGGTCACTGGAGTGGTCCAAAGTCAGTTAGCATAGGTACTTTGAAGTCACCTTAACCCAAACTTGTTGTATTTATATCGTTCTCGGAGTTACTGTTGACTCCTTTCTTCCAGTGCAGAAGCACTAACTTGTGGTGTCCCACAGGGAACGGTGTTAGGTCCATTTTTCTTCTCCATCTACATTTCACAGTTAGGTCGAGTAATAGAGCAGTACAAGAGTGATCTTAATCGTTTGCAGATGACTCACAGCTGGCAAAATGTTTCTCACCTGATCCCGTGATTGCAAAAGAGGCCATTAAAAGACTGGAGTCTTGCTGTTGTCACGTGGGTTTATGGGTTTTAGGGCTCTGCACAATGGAATGATGTAAACCTCACGCTTTATCCGATGGGAACTGCTAGTTAGTCACCCTGTGGACTACTATAATAAATTTATTTATTTAGCTCGATCTGTGTAAAGGCTGGGTTACAGAGATAGATAGAAAAAATGGTAAAAGATTACTGTCACACTAGCTTTCACACAGCTATGAATCATATGTAGTCCAGCCACTTGATAACAGTTAAACATCACACATTTATTTCTTCTACTCTATACAAGATTCTCTAAGTACTAATCTACCTAATTCGATCGCTGATAGTCTATGCAGCTAATAGTTCATCCTTGGGCACTGGATGTTATTGTTCATGAGAAGTGGACTACTGTGGTCCTGTAGCTCTCAGTTTTGTGTGCACACACGACTATAGACTTAACTGTCCGTCTGGCGTGCTGTGCTGTGGTCGGTTTGTTGACAACTTGTGTTGTCTTCTTCTGGTTTTTCCCTGTGGGTAGACTGGTTGGCTTTCCTCGCGCAATGTTGGGGATACCGTTGCAGCCAACTAATGCGTCGACGTGGTTTCGTCTGAGGCAGTGTTGGGCGCACTACAGAACGCCTGTACGTCTGTAACATATGAGACGAAATTCTGCACAACCTTGAATGGTAGGTGTGTGCAGAGCGTCTCACTGAAGGTCGTAATAGCCCTCAGTGATTAGCTCCACATCTACATATATAAGCGACGAACATTCTGCTAAGTCCGTGGTCCACTGGAATCTCCACTCTAATTTCCTACACATTCATAACTGCAAAACATGGCTACTTATACACATCAAGAATTAATATTATACACATTCATTTGTACAGCCACTGGTTTGTAAGCATACATATAAGTTAAACAACAGTGGTTCCGTACATAATTCAAGATGGCGTCGGGCCGGTCGTCTTTTTGCCTCGTGGTCAGCTACGCCACGTGTTCGGCAAAGTTGGGCTAACAATTCAATTCTATGCATTGCAAATTTCACAAACATAATTCAACAATAATATAATACATCACGATGAAACAGAAATATGTTCATTTACCTTCGTGACAATATCAGGCCAGTGGCTACTTGAGTGAATTCGGATTTACACAAGTACTGCGTCCTAGTCTTTTCTGGAGAGAACTACTGCTCCTGTGTAGCAGTGTACTGCTCCGTGGTTTGAACACGACTGCCGGTTCTTCTCTACATTCTAAGAAGTCAGACCTGGCTGAGCCTCTTCTAAGCTGTGTTCTCATTGGCGGATAACTGACTTACCTAACGGTGTTATGATGATGTCATTGCCTTTGCTTACCGTCAGCTACCACTGTGTGTAATCGGCATCATGCTATTGCTACACTTGATTACTTCCATCGTCTGCTGCCTAACATTGAAATTCTAATATTACATAGGCTAACCAAGCTAAATATTAAAATAAGCAGAGTAAAACTAGTCATCTCACGACAGGCTCCCTCAACTGAAAAAAGGCGATGACTACTGGATTCGACCTTTTTCTACTACAGGGCCTAGTTTAACACTGCGCTATCCTAGGGTCCTATTTACATACTAGTTAAGTTGCTCTACCTGAGCTGCAATGCTATGCCAGGTAGCTATGGACTCTAGTGACAGGGTTTTACTGGGCGGGGACGAATTCTGGTGCTGTGGCCCTTAGTTGTGTTGGGTGGGCGACAGCTGCTGTGTCCTCCACGAGATGGCGACTGAGGTAGTCGGCTCCGTGGTTCTCTTTGCCGGGGATGTACTCGATTTGGAATGAGTATGCCTGAAGGGTGAGTGCCCATCGCATCAGGCGAGAGTTCAAAGACTTGGAGGCTGCCAGGAACGATAGTGGTTGGTGGTCCACCTGAACTGTGAAGTGGGTCCCATACAGGTAGAGTTGGAATTTCTGTATGGCCCAGACTAGTCCAAGGCATTCCTTCTCCGACGTGGCGTAGTGGGTCTCGGCGGGTCTCAATTTTCTGCTGGCGTAGGTGACCGGGAATAGCGTCTCTGCATTCTTGGGGTCGCGCTGTAGCAGTACTGCTCCGAGGCCTAAGTCGCTTGCGTCGGTGCGAAGAACGAATGGCTGAGTCAAATCGGGTAGGTGGAGTACGGGCGCCGATGTCATTCTGTCCTTGAGTGTTTGGAATGCTGTCTCACATTCCGCTGTCCAAACTACTTTGTCCGGGGCGATTTTCCGGGTTCCATTTGTCAGAGCACGGCGATGCTGTTGTAGTTGGGGATGAATTTCTGGTAGAAGCCGCAGAGTCCTAGAAACGACTGCACTTCATTCTTGGTCTTGGGCCTAGGAGCGTCGAGTAGGCGTTTCACTGTCTTTTCTACCGGTCGCAGGCTTCCTTGACTGATGGTGTGTCCCAGAAATTCTAGTTCTGTGAATCCAATCTGACATTTGGTGGGTCTTGCCGTCAATCCCGTGTCTCTGAGGCGGGCGAGTAGTTGTTGTAGGAGCGTGACATGTTCCTCCCACGTAGGTGTAGCGATGAGGATGTCGTCCATAAACGAGTGTAGGTGCTCGCTGCTCAGGGGTGCCAGGAGTTTCCGCATCATGGCGCTTGTCACGTGGGGTTTATGGGCTCGGCACAATGGAATTATGGACCCTCACGTTTATTCGGTGGGAACTGCTAGTAGGTCACCCTATGAATTACTTTAATAAATTTATTTGTTTAGCTCGTTCTGTGTTAAGGTTGGGGTACAGAAATAGATAGAAAAATGGTAAGAGATTACTGTCACACTAGCTTTCACACGGCTATGAATCATATGTAGTCCAGCCACTTGATAACAGTTAAAATCACACATTTATTTCTTCTACTCTATACAAGATTCTCTAAGTACTACTCTAACTTAAAAAGTCTCAGTCACTGCTAATAGTTCGATCGCTGATAGTCTAGGCAGCTGTTATATCTTCCTCGGGCACTTGCTATAATGTTTCATGTAGATTTGGACTACTGTGGTCCGTTTTACAGTTTCTGAAGAGTTGGACTACTGTGGTCCTGTTATGATCAGTTTAAGTGCACCTTCGGAGAATACACTTAACTTTCTGATGGTGCGGTCGAAGTCCTTCTGTGAGGTAGCTTCTGGTACCCCTTTGTCGTTGTGTAGTTGGGTTCCCTTGCCACGCTGTGGGGTCTGACAGGGTGTTTCTTCGGGTGCTCTTTCCGTCTTGTGCGGTAGAGTCTCCTCGACCAACTAGTCGTTTCTGTGGAGTGGGGTGCACAGGATAGCTCGGGATAGCTCGGGATAGCTCGCCTGCTCGTCTGTAATATAAGAGACGAAATTCTGCACAACCCTGAATAATCGGTTTGTGCAGAGCGTCTCACTGAAAGCCAAAGTAGCCCTCAGTGATAGCTCCACATCTCTATACATAAGCGACGAACATTCTGCTACTTCCGGGGTCCACTGGAATCTCAACTCTAAATTCCTATACATACATAAATATCAATCGTGTCTAACTATACACATACAGAATTAATAATAATATAAACATTCAATGGTACAGCCACTGGTCTGCAAACATACATATAAGTTAAACAACAGTGGTTCCGTACGGGATACAACATGGCGGCGCAACCGGTCGTGTTTCGCCTCGTGGTCGGCTCTTTCACGTGGTACGGCAAATTCGGATTAACAATTCACATTTATGCATAGCAAATTCCACAAACATAATTTCAACAATAATATAAATATATCACGATGAAACAGAGGGGTGTTCATTTACCTGTTTGACAAGTTCAGGCCCGTGATGACTTGAGAGAATTCTAAGATTTCAAAGTCCTGCTTCCTGGTCTATGAGTGTAGAGATTTCTCTAGCTGTGGAGATGTTGACTCTACCTCGTCTCACACACGACTGATTCAAACTGCGCTTAGGTTTTGACACCTTCAGAACTGCTCTACCCACTGAGCCTGCTCTGATTGGTTAAAACGGTCCGATTCAAAACTCAAGTGCTGACTCACTGCGATGTGGTTGGCTCGCTCGCCGTGTGTGGTCTGCTGTGTAATTTAATTGCTGCTGTGTAATAGTCTAACTTCTCTACTGTTACAAAGACTACACATGGCTAAATAGTCGATAGGCAGAGTTAACACTAGCCAATTCATGACAGCGCTGAAGATGCTGGGTGCGTTGTGGAGTCCGAATGGAAGTACGTTGAACTCGAAGTGTCCTTCCATAGTGCTGAACGCTAGGTACTTTCGGACTTGTGGTTGTACTGGTATCTGATAGTATCCTTTGCTGAGGTCGATACGTGAGAAGTACTTCGCTCGCTGTAGCTTGGCAAATAGGTCTGTCTGGTCCGGGAGTGGCTCTGGCTGGAACTGCGTTACGGCATTCAACAGTCTGAAGTCGATGCACAGTCGATGCTCTCCGTTGGGTTTTCGCAACAATACCGTGCCTGCGCTGTAGGGTGAAGTAGACTCTGAGATGATTCCGGCTGCCAGTAAGGTGTCTATCTCTTCCTTGATGGCTCGCTGCTGCGACAGTGGCATCGGGTAGAGCTTCTGGCGGACGGGTGTTGGGTCGGTCACCGTTAGGGTTACTTCGACGAGGTCTGTCCTCCCTGGTCGGTCTGTGAGCACAGTCTGATGTTGTCGAATGACCTGTCGTACTTGCTGTTGCTGTTTAGCGGCTAGGTCTCCGTTGAGTATCACGTCTTTGTAGGTTTCTTTGGAGTGCAGGGGATACTCTACTGCATTCGTCTCCATGCTTTCTCCTTCTTCCGCGATGGCGATGGCTAGCAAGTTGTGAGTGCTGGGGGTCGCTGGTCGTTCCGTGTATTTCTTGAGGAGATTGATGTGGTGGTAACGGGTTCTCCCGTTCACCTCTACTTGGTAGACTGTCTTGGATTTCTTGGCAGTCACCCGGTACGGTCCTCTCCAAGCGATGTCCAGCTTGTTGGTTCCACTTGGAAGTAAGAGTAGCACTTGATCGCCGACTTGCAGTTCTCGGTCCTTCGCGTGGCGGTTGTAGTACTTCGCCTGACGGGCTCTTGCCTTCTTCAGTGCTTCACCAGCTTTCTTCCACGTTGCTTTGAGGGTTTCCTGCAGGTCTGCGACGTACTTGGTAGCACCTCTTGGTGTGTCGTCTATCTTGGCTTCCGTCCAACTTCTGCGTAGGGCTTCTAGCGGTCCTGCTAGAAGTCTGCCGAATAGCAATGTTGACGGGGTGTAGCCTGTGGCTGCATGGGGCGTTTCTCTATATGCGAACAGTGCCGCATTCACGTAGGTGTCCCACGCTTCTGGATTGTCGTCGGCGACTTTCCTGAGTATGGTGAGAAGGGTTCCATTCAGTCTTTCTACTTGTCCGTTGCTGGCTGGGTGATACGGTGGTGTGCGAATGTGATGAACTTATTCGAACACGTCTTGCATCAGGCGGCCGGTGAACTGAGATCCGTTGTCCGTTCTAATGCTGTCCGGGAAGCAAACTTGTTTTTTCCAACCTAGTTCCAGTCATTCGCCCAAAAAGGCAATCACCGAAGTCGAACGAAGCTCTCCGATGTATTACGAAATGATGCTTGCATGACTACGACTAGTGGACATTAAAAATGATCGCTGTTGCTTCTAATTCTGTTCGATTTACACAGATTTAGCATTTCGCAACGGTATACTTTGTTAATATGAGCATAATTAATATCGACCATATTTAATAGTTGCGTTCCTTGATTTGCATTTTGTTAGTTCTCAGCAGTAGGCTAATAATAGTATTCCCCATTTCCTGCCTAGAACCAAGTAGACACTGTTATACAGTATACATAGGCTTAATCTACATTATACATTATAAGTCAGTCTCCGCGCAGCGAAGAAGATCACTAGCTGAATATACTTATTAGATCTGTATTGTTTGTTTTATACGTAAATAAATGTATAAACTATATCTATTCTAATTAATAATATTTAGGCCTATACTTTATAATATTCGAATCTTTAAATTTCCGGAGAAGGACGAGTAGGCCAAGCGAATTTTTTTTTCATATAACTCGAGATCAGAGTTAAATTAATAGTTAGTAAGTTATTCATAGCTTACAGGGTCCAGCGGACTGCAAAGAGCCGAATCAGGACCACAAAATCAAGACAACTCGAGATCAGAGTTTAATAGCTAATTAGTTATTCATTGCTTACATGCTTACAGGGTCCAGCGGACTGCAAAGAGCCGAATCAGGACCACAAAATCAAGACAACTTTGCTAGTAGTAGTAGTAGTAGTAGTAGTAGTAGTAGTAGTAGTAGTAGTAGTAGTAGTAGGAGCAGCAGCAGCAGCAGTAGTAGTAGTAGTAGTAGTATAGTTATTTAGTTAAATCTTTAATTTATTTATTTGTTTTCTTTGTTTGTTATTATTATTATTATTGTTTGTTATTATTATTATTATTATTATTATTATTATTATTATTATTATTATTATTATTATTATTATTATCATTATTATTATTATTCCTACTGTAAAAAAAGAAATTAAAGAATAGTGTGCTGCTGTGCGTGCTCAATGGTGTAAATATGGTCTGTGACGTTTTGTTTGTTTTTGCTGAAGTTGGGTGCAACCCGAAATATTCAGATGGTGTTACTGGTTATTTTTTCTTATAGATTTACCAAAGTTTTCAGATGATTTATGGAAATTTCCGCCCGCCACGCAACATTTTTTTAATACGTGTTTCTCATTAAAATATATATCATTGAAATACTTATAACAAATTTACTGTATCAGTTAAAAAGAATAATATTAGTTAAATAAATAATTGCTTTGGTGCTTGCAATAAAAATGTCTCTGTTTTTTGAGACCATTATAAACTTGCTTTGCCTTGTGCTGAAGGGACATCAACGTATCCATAGCGCTTTGAAGTTTTGTCATGGTTTTATTGTTGATATAGATGTGAAATCGTTGTATGTGTGCATTATGTGTTATGTATTACTTTTACTCTTTATTACTAATTGTGTCAGTATATTAATCATCGTAAAATAATAATAATACTACTAACTGCTTCAAAATGCGAATCTCGACCTGACTTACAGCTTGAAGCTGTGCAGCTCGAAACAGAATTAGATCTAGAAGCAACAGCGGCTATTTTTATGCACGGATGTTTCACCACAGGCTCTGAAGTCTTTGCTTTTGTCTTTGTAAACTACTACATACGTACGTAGTATAGTATGTAATTGAGGCCTACGAAAGACGAGACTTCCCAGCCTGTGGTTTTACGTAGTCCTGCCAGCATTTGTTCGTAAAACTTCGGATAGCTTCGCTCGACTCGGAGAGCTTCGTTCGACTTCGGTAATTGCCTTTTTCGGCGAATGACTGGAACTAGGTTGGAAAAAACAAGTTCGCGTCCGGGAATCCGACTCTGGTAAAGATGGCGATGAGTGCATCTGCAATCTTCTTGGTGTCGATCGCTGGCAACGGGACTGCTTCGCACCACATCGTACATGCGTCGACGAGTGTGAGTAGAAATCTGTTCCGCTTCTTTGTCATGGGCAGTGGTCCTACTATGTCTACTGAGACTTGCTGGAATGGCACGCCGACTACTACCGATGGTCCTAAGGTAACTGGTACGGTGTGATGTCGCGGGGAATATCGTTGACATTGGTGGCAAGATTTCACGTAGCGCTTGACATCCTCCGTGATTCCTGGCCAATAGTAGTGTGCGCTGATTCTCTGCACTGTGGCTCCAATTCCCATGTGTCCGCTGAGTGGCATGCTGTGGCCTAATTCTAGTACTTGGGATCGAAGGGTGGCTGGTAGTACTAGTTGGGTGTGATCTCCATCTCCTTGTCGATGTAGAACTCCCTCTTCCATGTAGAAGTCTCCCTTGTGCGGGGGTGTGTGCGCCTTGGGTAGCTTCTGGAAGCACTTCGCTATCGAGGCGTCCGCTTTCTGTGCTGTTTTGATCTCTTCGAGTCCTGGGTTCAGAGCTAACTCGGGCTGGGGTGGTTGGGTTTTAGCTTGGGCCCTGGTTTGCACTGCAGCTATCTCTACAGTTTTGGGGGGGCGTGCCTAAGAACACATACCTACAACCTAGCACTAGATCATACAGGGGTTTCTGTAAAACAGCTGCTTGGATTCGTCCTGTGACGTACCTACTCTCTACTTCTATCCAGGCTATTGGGCAAGTAGTTGTCGGTTTCGTCAAGTCTGCTCCTTGTAGTTCGACTGTCTTGTCCGTCAAGTCCGCTCGCGATACAAGAGATTCGCTAACTATCGCGTCGTATGATAGACCTGTGTCATACAGACAGTTCGCTTCTTTTCCGTTGACCTTGACCGTGTCTGTCACCGATGGGTGATCTCCGATTGTGTGTGGCTTGTTACCGCTGCTTTGAGTTAGAACTCTGTGCACTGGCCGGCTTTCGCGCTCTTCCCTACGTTGTGCGGCTAACTTGAAACATTCTGCGGTGGAGTGATTGTTTCTGTTGCAGAACGAACAATACCGTTTCTGTTCTGCAGGACCTCTTTTCCCGAATTCCGTGTTGGGTCCTTTATTTTGCCCAGGTCTGGGGTTATTCGGCTTATTCGCGGTGCGCTCTTCCCGGTTAGGGCTTCGTTTCTGTGCCTCTTTCCCGTTAGGCTTTAGGTCTCGCCTGAAGCTCTTGGCTTCTCCGTGGGCGGCCACGTACCTATCTGCGACCTTGACCAGATCCTCCAGTCTTTCCGCGCCCTGCTCTACTGAGAATGTCCTCAGCTCGGGGGTCATGGTTTCCCGTAGCTGTTCCCATACTAACAGTTCTGTCAGTCCATCATATGTCTTAGCCGTGGCTGACTGGCTAATCCACTTATCCAGCATTGTGGACAACCGATCCGCGAACTGCGCATAGCTCTCTCCTTTCACTCTCCGGTTGGTGCGGAATTTTTGCCGGTAGCATTCTCCTGTTAGTTCGAATCCCGTTAGGAGTGCCTCTTTTACTTTGTGATAGTCAGTCACTCTGTCAGTCGGTAGCTTACTGTAGATGTTATAAGCCTTTCCTCTAAGCCCTTGACTAAGCTTAAAAGACCAATGAGTGGGATCTAGTTTATACTCTGTTGCTAGACGCTCAAACCTAGTCAGATATAGATCTAGACCTTCTTCTCTCTCATTGAATGTTCCCAGTGGAAATGACATTCCTTGTACAGGGTTGGATGCTACCTCTAGCTGATCTGAGTGGGGAGGGGTTGAGGAAGAACTTGAAGCTCCTGATCCCAATCTTCTTAGCTCTAACTCATGCTGTCTTTCTTTTTCCTTTTCTTCCCTCTCTTTTTCTTTTTCTGCCCGCTCATACTCCCATCTCCTACTTTCTGCTTCTGTCTCTGCGGCTACCTTCTTCTGTTCTCTTTCTGCCTCTAGTTCGGCTTTTTTCTGTGCAGCTTCTAATTCTAATTTCTTCGCTTCTCTCTCTGCTTCTATTTTCTTCTGTTCTCTTGCTGCTTCTAACTCTGCTTTCTTTTGCTCTGCTTCTAAGGCTAGTTTCTTCTGCTCTCTTTCTGCTGCTCTCTCTGCCTTAGCTTCCTGTTTCTCTACCTCTGCATTGATATACGCAATTAGGTCTCCCCCTGCTAAGTGTAAAGCTTCTCCCAATTCCTTGAAGCGCAATCTCAAGGCCACTGGGTCCGACATTGTCAAAAGTGTCTATGAACAACCTCTGAATCACGTGGAGTACCAAAACACTAGCAATATTGCAATTCAATAACAACAATGCAAAGACCATAAAATTCGCAATCAATAATAGAATAAAACAAGAGTCAAATGGCATACAACAGTTATTTACGCAAAACCTGCAAAAGAACAATGCAACATACAGGCACAAAAACAATTGAAGCAAACAAGTTTTTAAGTAAAGTGTATTGCACCAAAAACTGAGTCCTTGTCTACACCTACAACTATTCTAAATTATTCTACTACTACTACTGTTAGCTAATTTTATTGTACCTAGATCCGGTTATACCCAGTTCCTATTATCCACAGATCCTGACTAGGCTCGCCAATTATAGTGTCACGTGGGTTTATGGGTTTAGGGCTCTGCACAATGGAATGATGTAAACCTCACGCTTTATCCGATGGGAACTGCTAGTTAGTCACCCTGTGGACTACTATAATAAATTTATTTATTTAGCTCGGTCTGTGTAAAGGCTGGGTTACAGAGATAGATAGAAAAAATGGTAAAAGATTACTGTCACACTAGCTTTCACACGGCTATGAATCATATGTAGTCCAGCCACTTGATAACAGTTAAACATCACACATTTATTTCTTCTACTCTATACAAGATTCTCTAAGTACTAATCTACCTTAAACGTTAAACAGTCACTGTGAATAATTCGATCGCTGATAGTCTATGCAGCTAATAGTTCATCCTTGGGCACTGGATGTTATTGTTCATGAGAAGTGGACTACTGTGGTCCTGTAGCTCTCAGTTTTGTGTGCACACACGACTATAGACTTAACTGTCCGTCTGGCGTGCTGTGCTGTGGTCGGTTTGTTGACAACTTGTGTTGTCTTCTTCTGGTTTTTCCCTGTGGGTAGACTGGTTGGCTTTCCTCGCGCAATGCTGGGGATACCGTTGCAGCCAACTAATGCGTCGACGTGGTTTCGTCTGAGGCAGTGTTGGGCGCACTACAGAACGCCTGTACGTCTGTAACATATGAGACGAAATTCTGCACAACCTTGAATGGTAGGTGTGTGCAGAGCGTCTCACTGAAGGTCGTAATAGCCCTCAGTGATTAGCTCCACATCTACATATATAAGCGACGAACATTCTGCTAAGTCCGTGGTCCACTGGAATCTCCACTCTAATTTCCTACACATTCATAACTGCAAAACATGGCTACTTATGCACATCAAGAATTAATAATATTATACACATTCATTTGTACAGCCACTGGTTTGTAAGCATACATATAAGTTAAACAACAGTGGTTCCGTACATAATTCAAGATGGCGTTGGGCCGGTCGTCTTTTTGCCTCGTGGTCAGCTACGCCACGTGTTCGGCAAAGTTGGGCTAACAATTCAATTCTATGCATAGCAAATTTCACAAACATAATTCAACAATAATATAATACATCACGATGAAACAGAAATATGTTCATTTACCTTCGTGACAATATCAGGCCAGTGGCTACTTGAGTGAATTCGGATTTACACAAGTACTGCGTCCTAGTCTTTTCTGGAGAGAACTACTGCTCCTGTGTAGCAGTGTACTGCTCCGTGGTTTGAACACGACTGCCGGTTCTTCTCTACATTCTAAGTAGTCAGACCTGGCTGAGCCTCTTCTATGCTGTGTTCTCATTGGCGGATAACTGACTTACCTAACGGCGTTACGATGATGTCATTGCCTTTGCTTACCGTCAGCTACCACTGTGTGTAATCGGCATCATGCTATTGCTACGCTTGATTACTTCCATCGTCTGCTGCCTAACATTGAAATTCTAATATTACATAGGCTAACCAAGCTAAATATTAAAATAAGCAGAGTAAAACTAGTCATCTCACGACAGCTGTGCAGCTGTGAAGCCTTGGATGGTACAAAATACGACAAACCATTAGATTCTATATTACATCATCATGTAATAGTTGACGTTGCTACGACTATTAGTGAATCTCTGATCAACAAATTGTTATAGAATTTTATTTATTTATTTTATTGTTTATGGACCTTTGTGTTTGTTTGTCTGTGCGAGAGATAGTGTTTTGGTCTAATATCACTCAGCAAGTGAAGAGACTTTAAATAAAAGAATTGAATTGGTACAAAATCGCCTAAAATTAAATGATGACAAAACAGAGGCGTTGATATTAGGCTCTGAGAAGAACCGCCAAAAGATAGGCATCAACAGCGTCCAGGTAGGGAAGGCTACTATTTCCTTCAGTGACTTTAGTTGACAGTGTCCAAGCACATAAAAGAAGTAGTTATAAAATGTTTTTTTCAGTTAAGTATTCTCTAATAATTTCGTCCGATACTGACCCAAGCAGCCGCGAATCCAGCCGTCATATCCAGAGTGGACTATTGTAACTGCACTTTTTGGGGTCCCCTTTACCATTCTGTTGGCCAAACTATAAAAGATTCAAAACAGGGTCGCCACGCACAAAGTCCACTGACCACATTAAACGGGCACTTAATCCTCTGCACTGGCTTCCTGTTTAAAAAAACAAACAAAACAAAAATCAACAACAATAAACTATTATCCTTTCAATTGCTTTCGCAAGCTTGCACGAGACAGCTCCAGGATACCTGTCTGAGTTGGTTCCTATGTACGAGCCATCTCGTCAGCTTCGCTCGTCTTTCAAGTCTCGTTATCAACTGCCATCCTCTGAGGAGACAAACAAAAAGAGATCTGGTGCCTGATCCCTACAGAATGCAGTCTCCAAGTTGTGGAATTACGCTACCTGAGAATGTGTCGAATCGTTCAGGAGAAGACTGAAGACTCACTTGTTTACATTTGTAGTAACTTAGTGAACCAAGAATCTCTCTCACTTCTGCTGTCCACCTATATCACACACACACACACACACACACACACACACACACACACACACACACACACACACACACACACACACACACACCCACACACACCACACACACACACACACACACACACCCTTCCATCTTCCCCCACCGGACTTTATCTTTCCTGTCGTTATTTTTTATTTATTTAATTTTTTTTACATTTCTCCTTATTGCGCATTGAGCATTTGACAATTAATGGAGACACATGGACATCATCATTAAAATCACCTAAACTATGAAAAATAAAAAGTCCAAACTTGTAGTATTTAGATCTGATAGATTGTTCTTTAATGTGTGATTTCTGCGTTGATCTTTAAGGTCGGGTCATGTTAGGTTTACACTTTTTTTGTTTTAAAAATCAAGATGGCAAGCCATTTAAATGTATTTCCAGACATACACATGAGAAAAAAGAATCTTGTGTAAAAGTGTTCATTTTGTTGGCGGTGTTGTGACTTGGGTTTATCTTAAAAGGAGAACATGGAATGACAGGCCACTATCTCAATCTGTAAGCAGAACATTATCGAAATCGGCTGAGCCAAATTTAGATACAGCGCAAATCCTTTTTAGAATATGGTGAAGCACAATGACCTTGAACTTTGAAAAAGTTTGCAAATCCGCAAAATAAAAACGATTTTTTTTCCTTCAGTTATTCTTGAGACGAAGCAAAAAATGTGTTTTAAATAAAAACATTACATTCGTACCAAATGACTGACCGACAACCGAACTGCAATTAATAGATGACTCATGATTTGAAGTCACAAAATCTCTTCAGTCGGTTTTGAGATATTGAGCAAAACATATTTAGCTACAAAATGACGCCAATGACCTTGAACTTTGCGGTAGATCAAATATGATGGAACGGGAGTCGGGCCACTAACCTAGGTAATGTTCCTATGAAGTTTCTACAAAAACTGTTCAGTAGTTCTTGATATTGCGCCCAACGGACATACATTTGACTGACGGACAGACCGACATATGACGTTCTGATCCTCCCCGACGGTTTCAAACATTGTCATCGTACATTGGAATGGCTTAAGCTATATTTGACCCGTAGTATGCATCCACATTAGGCTTACTTTTTAATCATACATTTGCATCGGAGGTTATCAGTGTCGTCCGAATGTCAAGGGAGGGGGGGGGGGGGTCGGGGAATATATATAGACTCACATTCACCCCACTTTTCACACCCCTATCTCTTCTTCCCCCTCCCCTCCCCCCAAATAAAAGAAAAAAAATTTCTCCACATTTTTGCAAATCTTTACAAGATGAGTCTTAAATAGTCCAAAAAAGGCTGGCCCTCCGTCCGTCCGTCAACCCGTCAGCCGGCCGGCCTTCCGTCCGCCGTCCGTCCGTCTTTGTAAAACTTGGAAGTGGTTTAATTTCTCAGAATGTATTTTATGTATGTATGTATCACAATCAAACTTGGCAGGACGGTATGTAAGACCTCAAACGCGATCAGTAGGCTACAAAACAATACATACAATGCAATACAATACAGTGCTATGCAATATAATACAATACAATACAATATTGTCCAACTTTCACATTATAGGCCTACATAAAAGCGAAAAATTACCTTTGGCGTTGAGCGCAAACTTTGCATTAAATATTAAATGAAAAAAAAAAAACTTTCCACGCGTACAATATTCTCTCTCTCTCTCTCTCTCTCTCTCTCTCTCTCTCTCTCTCTCTCTCTCTCTCTCTCTCTCTCTCTCTCTCTCTCTCTCTCTCTCTCTCTCTCTCTCTCTCTCTCTCTCTCTCTCCGTTATCCATGCTGACACATCCACAAACACCCACATGTGTACATGCACACTAAATAGTTCATCAATACAATGTAAAAGTATTTAAAAGTTCACATTCACACACACTGATGTACATTATGAATACATAGAATATACGTGTATCCATATATACATTAATGCAGAATAATCAACATTCATTAAATTGAACACATCCATGTACATATGCAGCCAAGCAGAGTAATTGACTCCCGACTCTAGGCCACCACCTTGAGAACACGGGCGGCCCAACCCGAACTGTATTTTCATCTATCCCTCGTAAGAAAGAAATAAAAAATTTTGCCCTGCAAGGCGGGGAAGCATGTTGCTAGTAAACCGGATTGCTGGGTTCTAGTGCCATGACACTCTCTGCAGTTCATTGCCACTAACCTGCATAAATACCTGCCGACAATGTAGTCCTGCTCACCGCATTAGCATATTGATATTTTATTATCTTAGCTATTGCTTGGCTACGTTCGTTGCTTGATGGCACGCGCTGTGTTGATTTTCATGATTTTTTTCCCCATTTAAAGTGTTCTGAATGTTTTGGTCTGCCTGTGATTAATGTTTTAACCCAGACTCTGTTTTTACATCGTGTTCCTGTATTTTAACGTGCTTTCTTATTCATGTCCCCTATATGCATAAAGTGTCCGGTGACTCTAATCTAGTGAATGTAACGTAAAATCTGCTCACCACCAAACGAAGAAGACGAGGGTGGCAGGCTGGGAGAACATATGTTGTGTCGCCTTGTTCTGCATAGCCCAATGGTTACACCAAAGGATTCGGCACAGCAGGAGCTACCCAAGTCTAGACTAACCAACAAATGGAAGGTAGACAATCTCTCTCCCAAAAGTGAACCAGTCGCCTCCCATTCCGCCACACATACATGCACACACATAACTTTAACCCATCACAGGCCATCTGCACTATATAGACCATCAACTCGTTAAAAATGATAAGTATGACTAGAACATCTAAAAGATTGCATAAAATCATCAAAATAATATGGATGTTATTCAGTTAAACATATAAACTGACTTGACTGACTAACCAGCAGGGTTAGCGGTTGTTGCGGATTGAGATCGCACTAGGGATGAAAGAGTTCTTGTGTAATTTTTTCTAAGCGAACGGCATCCGAAGCCTTCGACCTGACGGCAAGTACTGAAAACAATGATTCAGGGGATGGGAGGACAAGCATATGATGCGATTTCCTTTTCCGTAGTGGTTGTGGTTTACAGTTCACTCAGCTGTATCTCTTTTGGATGCCAGCTATTTTGCTCGCCATGTTCACAATCCTATTCAAGCGTGATTTCCTAACGGTGAACAGACCAAACCACGCTATGATGTTGAAGGTGATAATGCTTTCTACCAGGCTGTGGTTCACCGACCCAAAGACATGACTACTGAAACACCAAAGGCCAAGAGTTTTCTAAGCGAATATGTACGCTGATGGGCTTTTTTACAGACCGCATCTACATTATCCTGGAATTATAATTTATCACCAATAACAGGGCCAGGATATTTTAAATTGCTGACTTCTATCGCCTCATTATCAATAATAATATATAGGTTTGTTGCATGGGGTTCAATCTTCACTTCAATGTCAATGTTGCAGGGTCAACAAATAATTTTACCAAATTTTACTTTTTACTATATTAAACTAATGATTCTTTGATGGATGATAAATATCACTGAAACAACGCATGCCACGCAAATTTAGTCGATCTTGCACCAAGGTCAAGGTCACTGGAGCGGTCCAAAGTCGATACATATAAGTACTTTGAAGTGACACTACTCTAAACTATGATTGAGAGATACAGTCCAAACTTGTATGCAGAGATAATATAGATTGACCTTTTCCATTTTTGCATTGACCTTCAAGGTTATGGTCATTTTAGGCCTTACAAAAACATTTTAAAAATTTTGTCATTGTACAATAGAATGGCTCCATATTTGATCCATAGTAGGCATTAACATTTGGTTACTGGATCATACATGAGCATCAGAGGTCATCCCAAGGTCAGTTTTTTGGGCATATTACAACTTTTGCTGTAGTTTATTTGATCGTTAATTAGTGTTCATTTGGAGCCAGAAGTCGAGGTCATCCCAAGGTCAAGATTAAATTCAGCATTACTTTGCATTTTAATGCCACCATTTCAGATTTTATGGGCAAGCATTTTCATGTAGGATATTGCAAGTTCCATAAGGAGCATGATGATGTAAATCATATGGGCTTTGTCCTTCTAGTTTGGTGGTAATACAACTTTTGCTCTATAGTTTATTTAATCATACATGAGCGTCCATTTGGATCCAGAGGTCAAGTTCACGACCATCGCAAGATCAAAGTCGATCAGTTGTTCTTTGCAGTTTAATGTGTCATTTCTGTTAAGGTTTGTTGGGCACTGTAGATTATTGCTAGTTTTATGAATAGCATGTGTCACCTTGTGCCAGAAAAATGCATTTCTTCTCTCATTCACTAATGTTTTAACAGAAAATCTATTTTAAAAAAGCGCCAAATGAAAGAATAATCATCCAGCTATAAACCAAATAGGTAAAACATCATTTCAAGGCATATATTCCAAAAGTAATTAGAACGTCGGTAAATGTGACACAATCTTCCCCACCTCGGGGTAGATTGTGTCACCCCAAGGGGCACGTTGTGCCAATATTAAATAAAGAAGAAAAATTGTGCAGAATATGGTGGTGATTAAAAAACAGCTCATTTCATGAAAGTGCAAAAATTAAACCTCAATGATGGCTTACACGACTATTTTTGTACATTCTTACAACATATTTCGTTTTTTGAGGAATGCAAAGGCAGATAATGGGAAATTTAAGTGCATCTTTCTAGTGTCAAAGTCTAAGGCCAATCCCTCAAAACAGTCCATAGCTTAAAATATTTAGGAGCCCTTGCATTGATTGATTGATTGATTTATTGTTGCTTTAGGTCCAGCGGACTCTTCCGAGCCAAATCAGGACCGGACAACCCCCGATCCGCATAAAAGATCTGCCGAAACAACCCTAGGGGGAAAATTGAATGCCCTCCACCGGCCAGTCACTTTACAATAAAGACATCCCACGCGGGGGACGGCTGAGGGTTGACCTCAACTACGCGAACACCCCGGTTACAAAAACAAAATAGAATACAACCATCATTATAAATCATCAAACAAACACATACATATAAAATGCCTATAGTGCGAAATAATACAATCATAGGAAGCCCTATAGTGACCACCCGGCAGAAAGCGTCCAACACTCCCAAGCTGATCCAACAGACCTCATACACAAACAAGGAGTCTTGTCCAGGAAGAGTTTTCAAGAAAAAAGGTAGGTCATTGATCTAGCGAAGAAGAAAGTATAGCAGAGTGATAGGACAGATCAGGAATGGGAAAGAGCAAATGATGAAGACAGCGACAGTGGGAATTTAAAGCACTAAATTTCCAGAAAGTGGGGTACTATTTATACTGAAACCCCCGGCACTCCAACGGGGGGAACTGTTGCCGCAGTGAATTAGTCATGCCTACAAAGGCAAGACAGGTTTTCAACTGGGGCTTTCACTGTTCCCTTTATAGGTTAGAACAATCTACAGTGACAAGATTGCTCATGACCCCAAGGGGTAAGAGCCCTTGCATCAGACAATAAGTGCTGCCCTGACAAAGTTGAAGCCAATTTGGAAAGACAGGACCATCAGTCTACACTCCAAGGTAAGGCTGCTGCGCTTCCTTGTCATCTCCATCTTCCTATACGCTTGCAAAACATGGACCCTCACAGAAGACCTACAACGAAGAATATAAAACATGGAGACGAGTTGCTACAGCAGACTTCTGGGCATTTCCCATAACCAGCACATCACCAATTACGAAATCCGACAGACCTTCACACAAGCCATTGGACAACACGATGAATGCTCACAGTGGGGAAGAAACGGAAACTCCGATGGTATGGCCACGTTACCAGAGCATCAGGCTTTGTGAAGACCATCCTGCAAGGTACGGTGCAAGGAGGCAGAAGAAGGGGGATACAGAAAAAGAGGTGAGAGGACAACATTCGAGATTCGACTGGCTTGATATTTAGTGAATCCATTAGGGTTGCTGAGGACAGAGAAAGATGTAATACGCTGGTTAAACGACCATTTGTGGTGCCCCAATGACTTTCGAATTATGGAACAAGATAGGATAGGGTAAAGGTAAAACAGAATTTGAAAGTAATTATTAAAATCATATGCATTTTTTTTTTAAATTGAGGGGCCAGTGTTAGATTCTTCAGATAATGGATCAGCTTTTACTATTCTTGCAATAAATAAAAGGTCATAGTATTTAAGAAAGGGTTTTTCTATATTTACAGCAAGCCTTATACAGTTTTGATGGGTTTAAATTGCATTATGACTTTACCTTTAGAATTATTTTGCATACTAGTATGTGTTGATTCAAAAGTGGTTCTCTGTGCAGGAAAACAGTGGAACTGTGAAAGTTAGAAGTGAGTTTAGATATAAAATTAAACATATGATACATTGCATGTTTTACACAGAAATATATGTTGATATCTGCTGGGTTCCATGATATTGTGGAATTAATTGGAATGAGATATTTAACAGACTAACCAAGGAGGGAGCACAAATGACATCATGTTTTCTAACAATATCTAATTTAAATATGTGCAATCATGAAATATATTCATTACTAGAAAATGCAGTTCACCATGATAACAGCAATTAAAAAAAAGGTAACTGTACTAACATGCTCAAGATCATGCTCTAAGTTAATATATAATAAATTAAGACTCTGCAAAAATTCAATGTATATGTCATACAAACCTATCACATTTATTTGAATGCCCAGTTTAAAATGAAATATTTGAAGAATATGAACATAAATTAATATGGACATTATGTAGACAAACTCCTGTATCATCCAAATGTTACAATGGTTGTGAAAATTATTGCTAGATCTCCTAATGGTACACTTTTATAATATAATTGTATTATTTTATGTGATTTAAATGTTTAATTTTAATTGTCTTATATGACCTATATGTGTGAGCATACATTTTAAATAAAAGATTGATTTATTGTAAAACCTTTTCAATTAAATTGTAATTTAAATGCACTTATGGGCAGAAGTAAAATATTTAAGAAAATATAAATTGAAAATCATTTAAATATTCTTAAGTTAACCTTATTTTAAAAAAATTAAAAAGAAGAAGAGTACATATAATAAATGTAATGGTTATGGGCATTTTACATAACCTCTACATGAATAGATTATGTCATCTGGGGCAGGTTGTATCTTTTGGGGGCCTGTCCCTGCCCAACCTGTCCCAAGAGAGGTTGTGGTACAAAATCTTTTCAGTCAACACTCTGGAGTTTTCTCCGTTTGGATCCACGGAAAATGTTATTCGACTACACAGATTGACTTGCATTGAATCATTGAACATATTTTCTACCCCCGTTGGGGTACGGGGGGGCTTCAGTATAAATAGTATCCCCACTTTCTGGAAATTTAGTGCTTTAATTTCCCACTGTCGCTGTCTTTCTCATTTGTTCTTTCTCATTCCCGCTCTGTTCTATCAATCTGCTATACTATCTTCTTCTTCGCTAGACCAGTCACCTACCTTTTTTCTTGAAAACTCTTCCGGGACAAGACTCCTTATTTGTGTGTGAGGTCTGTTGGATCAGCTTGGGAATATTGGACGCTTTCTGCCAGGTGGTCACTAGGGCTTCCTATGATGTTATTATTTAACAATGTAGGCATTTTATATGTATGTGTTTTGTTGATAATTTATAATGATGTTTGTATTCTATTTTGTTTTTGTAAACGGGGGTTCGATCAATTAGAGTACAACCTCAGCGTCCCCTGCGTGGGATGTCTTTATTGTAAAGTGACTGGCTGGTGGAGAGCTTTCAGTTTTACCACTAGGGTTGTTTCAGCAGATCTTTTATGCGGATTGGGGGTTGTCCGGTCCTGATTTGGCTCGGAAGAGTCCGCTGGACCTAAAGCAATAATCATGTAATGTAATGAACATATTTTCTACACCCAATCACTGATGAACTTTTAATAAATCAGTGAACATATTTTCTACACCCAATCACTGATGAACTTTTAGTAAATCAGTGAACATATTTTCTACACCCAATCACTGATGAACTTTTAGTAAATCAGTGAACATATTTTCTACACACAATCACTGATGAACTTTAAGTAGATCAGTGAACGTATTCTCTACACACAATCATTGATCAATTTTAGTAAATCAGTGAATGTATTTTTCAACTATATCTGAATGTGTGTGTAGGCCTACCTTGTTTGTCATCTTTTTCTTCTCACAATGTTTGCAAAACTATGCAGTGAGCATACTTTGCCAATATTTTGTTCACATGTGAGATTCAACTCAACCGAGTCTCAAACAATATATGGCATCATCTCAACAAATCAGCATCACCTCAAACATAGCCTCAACCGTCAGTATTTTCTCATCCATCAACATCTCTCCAACTATCGGCATCACCTCAACCATCAGCACCTCAGTCATCAGCAGGCCTCAACCATGGGCATCACCTCGACCATCAGCACCTCAGTCATCAGCAGGCCTCAACCATGGGCATCACCTTAACCATCAGCATTGCAACAATCTTCAGCATTGCTTCAACCATGGGCATCACTTCAACCATCAGCATCGCATCAACCAACAACATGCTGCCAGTGAGCGCCTCAGGCGGCTTGAGTTATAAATCCTTTATTGGCCAGTACCTTGAGCGGCTCTTGAGTTGGAAAAGCGCTATATAAAAGTGATTAAATAAATATAAAAGGGATTTTTTTTTAAAGCAACATAACACTTGAACCATCCACATGGCTTCAACAGTCAGCATCGCCTCAACCGTCAGCATTGCCTCAACCCTCAATATCGCTTCATTCGTCGGCATTGTCTCATGCATCAGTTCGAGCTTAAGTGAGAGTTTGCCAGCCCAAGCTAGCAGGCAGACCGCAGGGTTAAACGGAAAAGCTGGTGCTTTCAATAGCCAGTGTTGGGGACACTGTCACAATCCCATGATCGGTGAAGAGGTGATCCGAGAAATCTACTCTCAATTGTCTGCAATCATGACAGTGAGAAAGACCAGTACAAGCTGACTAGTGGAAGCTGGCTTGCACAAAGGACATTTTAGCAGAAACCAATATGACTTGGTTATTGAAAGACTTTGCCAGAAACTCTTGCTACTGCTGGTGGCATTGAAGTTAGTTTGAGACCGGCCGTCAAAAAAAACTCCAAATGTGGGGGAGGGATTCAAAAAGTCTCATTTTGGACCTGGTCCTGGTCAATGTAAAAACAACAGGCGTAAATGTTTCAAGGCAGGAATTAAATGAACAGTCGCTGCCATGCGTCTACCTGTTGTCAAAACAAGTGAACAACATTGTATTAATGATATGCAAGAGTAGAATAAGAACCGAGTGTTGGAAGAAAAGAGAGATGGCGAAAGTGAGGCATAGAAATATGTAATGCCTATCTGTTTCAAATAATTCTCGAAATAACATTTCTGTATTTGTGTGTGTGGGTGTGTGTGCGTGCGTGTGTGTGTGAAAACCCTAGAAATTTAAAAAAATATCAATAAATACAATGATTTAGTGATTTTATAAAATCTCAGAGGACCATTTTTGGGGACATGAGTTTTATTAAATCACTGACTTCACACATTCACTTTAACATCAGTGATGATTGAGGCCGTCTAATGGATGAAGATCAGTGGATTCGTTTTTATTTCCCCTTGCGTGTCGCTGATTTTTAACGTCCGCAGCTCAAAGGGCAATAATAATTTTCTCCAGCTTACAAAATAAAGTAGGTGTAATCAACTCTCATAACCTAACGAGCCACAGTAATTATGCAAAAAAGCAAAGGTCAGCTGCGTCTCGTTAGAAAATTGTATAAACGAAATTCTGTCCACTCCACATCATTATCGCTTTACACCACCTCTGCTTCGATCCTTTCTGTTCATAGTGATCATGATGACTTCATTCTCAACATTCTTATTAAACAGGCAAAAACTTTAAACAGTTTCAAAAATCTTATTGTTGAACAAGAATTTTTAAAATCTATAAAATACGATTTTGATAGTTGAGCGTCTTGAGCCGGCTTAAATCAGACCTGAAATATATGTGCTAAAGATGGGACATTAAATAAGCCGTGAGGCTTAATGATCACCATGATCTAGTCCCTACACTACTACTACTACTACTACTACTACTACTACTACTTATTTGGTCCTTTAAAATAATCTTTAAAGGTTGTTTAGATGACAACTCGGAAACTATCGCGAGTGCTATGACGAAGCCTCGTCAGCCTTGCCAAACCCAAGAGGCTGTCAAATAATGAAATATATACTCCAGGGACCACTAATGTTGAGATTAACATTTATTCAAAGACGTTAGGTACTAGCCTGGGTGCAGAGACTACTGACCTTCACTCAGAGGGCTAAAGGTTTCTAACCTGCATGCCGTCCGATCATATCCTATCCCTTAACTCAAAGGTCGTTGGGGCACCACAGATGATCGTTTAACCAGCGTACTCCATCTTTCTCTGTTCACATACCGTATGCAATGCAGATAAAGCTTTGTTTGCATTACAATGGCAATAAACTCTGTTTTGTCTTGCATTTAAAATAAATATTCCTATCATTCAGTTTTGTATTGCCTGTCAGAGAGTCAAGCCGAAAGATGCCTAAGGTTGACAATGTTTCATGAGGAACTGTTAATGCGTAGTCCTTTCTAAGGTCACCGAACGCTACCTTGCTGCATGCAAGGACACAACCTTGAAAGGTCAACCCGGCGAGAACAGACGGCCTTGCTTATCAGCAGATTGTACTTGAGCTGAGAGGTGTACATTCTCATTTACCTTGGTGCTGTTTAGACCGTAAGTATTCCATTCTAACGTTTTCATTATTGCAATACTAAATTGTATGTGTGTGTATGTGTATTGGTAGCAATACAGTCGTTTTTTTTGTTTTGTTTTTTAATTGCTGCCGCACTGAGAAAATTCCTTGTAAAAAGGTGCCGGCTGACCGGCGTCCTCTGCTGCGAAGAAGAACAAAATCCATAGGCCCAATCAACATATAGCCAGTAAGCACAACCTGGCTGTGATGCTCCTAACAAAGAAGTTGCAGAACCTTTTATTTGACGCCATTGTTATGGTAGTGGTTAATAACGTCGAAATTATTGATGTACCACTGTTTTGTAAACTTAAGTGTAGCATCAATTAAATGCTTCATGAATTATATATAAAATATATATATTCGCCTAGTTACTAAGTTAGTAATATGCCTTATAGTTATAAAGTTATATGGCTGCAAGAATGTACAGTATTTCCACCAAATTCTTGATAATATAATGCTTGTTTTAATGGTATACAAGCATTTAATGCATACATCCATTCATGTTCTATAGGGCCTAATCACGGGCTAATGTACTTTATGGATATCTTGACATTTGTTATATTATTATCACATTCTGCTCAACCTCTTTATAGTCATAATCACTTCAGTTCACTATTACATCAGATTAATTTTAGAAATTTTGAACTTTAATGCTTAGGACATAGAACAATGATGTCTAACAAATATTAAACATCTGTAGCAAGTTGTTTTGCGGCGAGTGGCTTACTTGCGTTGTTTCGTATGCAAGTACTCACAAAGCAATGTTGGGAAAAATAGGAGGACTGCGCATTAAAAGATCCTAGGCTAAAATCAAAAGGAGGATAAGTCCACAATGTTGGCGGCAATGATGTACTCACAGAAAAGTATCTATTTTTCTAATTCGCCAAAGTCACATGACAGATTGTTTTCGCCTTGTGCAACGGAACTCGACGCCTATTTTCGCGGTACTGGCTTCAAAGCAACACGCTAATGTATAAAGACTATAAACTGATAGGATGTGTTCATTCTGGAAATCCCTCTCCCCTCACTTTCCCTCCACATAGGCCTACCCACAAATTGTGTTGAGACAGCAAAAAAAAAAAAAAGTATTTCCATAAAAAATTGTAAAGCCCCTCCCTCTTTGAGTTTTTTCTATAATTCTTGGAGTTGGAGCATTACAGCACATGCAGTATAACTGAATATTTTCTGTGTCCTGGGCCTATGACCAGTAGTGCAGTAATCAATTCAATTAAACAAGTCTTTATTACCTTTTACAAGGAATTATGAATAATAATAATAATAATAATAATACTTGATTCATATTACATTTAACAGAACTTCCTTTCCGTTTAACAGTTTGTTGAGCCCAAAGGATCAAAGTCTTCAACATAAAAGATGGGATGTGTGGGTGCGCCCTGGCCCATTTCCTCCTTAATGCTACAATGCTAAATATTTGTGTGCTGAGTGTGCATGCTAAATTTTATGCACCCCCTACAATTGTATTTAGCAATTTTCTGTTGAAAGATTAATATTAATACTGATATAACACAACTATTTTTATTTTTCTTAAATTCATGAAGGAAAAATGTATTTTTCCAGATCCATAACCAAAATGCCTGTGAAGATTGGAATCAACGGGTGAGTATTATTTTTTGTTTGAGCTTTTGTTAAAATGATTTATGAACTTAACAGTGTGACAATGTTTTTGATTTTAATCTTCGTGGTTGCTACCATTAAGTTTAATAATGTGTTTTTACAAACTGCACCTTTTATTTTCTGTTTTTCTTTCTTCAGATTTGGACGTATTGGTCGTCTAGTGCTGAGAGCAGCCTTGGAAAACAAAAATGTCGAAGTGGTTGCCGTCAATGACCCTTTCATTGACTTGAACTACATGGTATGTTCATGTACTCGTCGTAGTAAAGACTAAAGAGTGCAGTAAAAAAGCAAGATGCCAAGCCATTCAAATATATTTCCAGACAATCACAGTCATCGACTCCTAGCAAGCATTATCTATTTTTGTGGAGGTGTTCTGTATTTTGGGGATTATTATTGCTAAGCATGTTAAATAATTCGTATTTGTATTTTTTCAAAGGTCATTGGGCTTCACCATTTTTTCTAAACACTTTGTCCTTTATCTAAAAATTGGCGCAGAATATAGTGCAGATAGTGGCCTGTCATTGCATTTTGTGTTTTCCATTCGCCTCATTGGGTAAAGAGTTACAGCACTGCCAAGAAAATTAACACTTTTAAAAATGCTTTTTTTGGGCCAAGTTTGTGTTTTTGAAATACATTTGAATGGCTTGCGATCTTTGTTTTATTTCTGAAAGCAATTTGTTCTAAGTGTCCCAACAGACCATGCTCAGAAATATGAAGAGAAATAACATTTGGCCGGCTTGCCCGCATGTTGCGCCCAGAGTTGTCTAACGTTGGGCGGACATTCTTTGCAAACGAACAGTTTCTTGCCTATAATTTCTATGTCCTCCATCTAACCTTCCAGATCAACCAAAAGGTTGATTTCACTTGCAATCTTTGCTAGATCGGCTACTTCAGCCTTCCACTGCCCTTCAACAACCCCTATGGGGGGTAGCTTTCATAGTGTTCCGCCCCCTGTGGGGGTTAGTTAGTTAAAATAGATTAACGTCCCCGGACACATAAGCGTATAGGGGACGATTGGGTGCTGTGTGGGGGTGACGGGGGTTTCAGTATAAATAGTATCCCCTCTTTCTGGAAATTTAGTGCTTTAAATTCCCACAGTTGCTATTTTTCTCATTTGTTCTTTCTCATTTCTACTCTGTTCTATCAATCTACTATACTATCTTCTTTTTCACTAGACCAGTCACCTTGTAGGAACTCTTCATTTGTGTGTGAGGTCTGTTGGATCAGCTTGGGAATATTGGACGCTTTCTGCCAAATGGTCATTGGGGCTTCCTATGATGTTATTATTTGGCAATGTAGACATTTTATATGTATGTGTTTCGTTGATATTTTATAATATTTGTATTCTATTTTGTTTTTGTAAATGGGGGTTCGATAAATTAGAATATAGCTCAGCATCTCCTGCGTGGGATGTCTTTATTGTAAAGTGAAAGGCTGGTGGATTGGTTTCAGTGTTACCACTAGGGTTATTTCGGCAGATCTTTTATGCGGATTAAGGGTGAGTCCTCTTGCAAAGTTGTGGTCTTGATTTTGTGGTCCTGATTCGGCTCTTTGCAGTCAGCTGGACCCTGTGTAAGCAATGAATAACTAACTAACTTTCATAGTGTTCCGAGAGGAAATTCTAAGGAGGATGTCCGCCTGGATAACTCTAGGTAACATAAAAACACAACAAAAGACAAGTTACCTCATATTTCTAAATAGAGCCTATTCAGTCATGTAGTGCAAAACTACATTTCTCCATAGACTGTTATAACTGTATATTATGAAAACATTAGTAAATCATTTAGAGTTTAGTGTCAGTTCTAATTCAGTGCAAAATGGGATTGGGCCTCTGAACTTTGCCTGGTGGATGTACGTGCTGTGGCTTGAAAAGGTTTTTGTTATGCTTATGGGATGGGGTGAGGAGTGTGTGAGGAATGAAGGGGGAGCGGCTGAATGCTCAGGTTTGTTCTTAGTTTGGGAGTTAAGATGAAATGGTTGAATCGAAGTTTGGTGCTACTTTTTATGAATTGATGTTTTATTGTATACCGACTGTTTTTATGTGACTGTCAATGATTGATGTACACTGACACTGTATTGACTGTTGTGTGAGTGTGACTGCCAATGATTGTTGTACACAGTACTGACTGTGTTGTGTGAGTGTGACTGTCAATGATTGTTGTACAGTGAACTGACTGTGTTGTGTGATTGTGACTGACTGTCAATGATTGTTGTACACTGTACTGACTGTTGTGTGAATGCGACTGTCAATGATTGTTGTACACTGTACTGACTGTGTTGTGTGAGTGTGACTGTCAATGATTGTTGTACACTGTACTGACTGTGTTGTGTGAGTGTGACTGTCAATGATTGTTGTACATTGTACTGACTGTTGTGTGAGTGTGACTGTCAATGATTGTTGTACACTGTACTATGTTGTGTGTCAATGATTGTTGTACACTGTTATGAATGTGTTGTGTGAGTGTGACTGTCAATGGTTATTGTACACTGTACTGACTCTGTTGTGTGAGTGTGACTGTCAATGATTGTTGTACACTGTTATGACTGTGTTGTGTGCGTGTGACTGTCAATGATTGTTGTACACTGCACAACGATTTGGTTGTTACAATAAAGAATGTGATTGTGATTAAGTGGTGACGTAAATAAGGGCATGTGTGCAGGTATACATGTTTAGATACGACTCCACTCACGGACAGTACAAGGGCACCATCTCCACTGATGGCACCAACAATCTGATTGTTGATGGAAACAAGATCCGTGTGTTCCAGGAGTAAGTAGATCTGTCTGTTTAGAATTCTTCTTTTGATCATAGGTGAATATTGCTGTCCGAGGTTCGAGTGTGTGCTACCCAAGACTTCGACATATTGCATCTATCAACCTGTGTGTGTTGAACCGGTCAACAATACTATTGGTATGAGTGATGGTGTTAGTGTGCTTTGACTCGCTTTTATCTGGAGTTCCAAATAAAGGTTAGGTTGCAGAGATTGCAAAACGGGGCTGAAGATCAAAGTAATTTTAGGCCATACAAAAAATATTTCTAAAATGGTAATTGTTCCTTGGAATGGCTCTATATTTGATTTGACCTGATAGTTTGCATCTACGACCTGATAGTCTGCATCTACATTAGGTTATTTGATCATACATGAGCATCAGAGGTCAGATGCCAAGTGAAGGTCAAGGTAATCCTAGGTCAGGGTCATCCCAAGGGCACTTTTGTTTTTGGCATAATACAACTTTTACTATCGTGTTTGTTTTTTTATCATGAGTGTTCATTTTGGATCAGGAGGTTAAGGTCATCTCAAGGTCTGGTTCATCTCAAGACCAAGTCACTATTTGCATTTTGATGCCACCGTTTTGTTTGCCACGTAGCAGAGCATGAGGTCCTGCAAAGACCATCCTGCAAGGCACGGTGCAAGGAGGCAGAGGGAGACAGAAAAAAGAGGTGGAAGGATAACATTCGAGATTGGACTGGCTTGACACTGAGCAAAGCCATAAGAGTTGTTGAGAACAGAAAGATGGAATAAGCTGGTTAAACGATTATCTGTGGTGCCCCAACAACCATCGAGTTACGGGGATAGGCTAGAGGATAGGTTTTGTTTGTTTTTTTCTGAGCACTCATTTTCATGTAGAATATTTCAAGTTCTATAAGGAGTATTTGAGTCTGGAAATGAATGGTTTCTATCTTGTTTATGTATGGGTCCGCAGTGTTGAGTCCCTTTCGCCTATGCCCCTGTTTTGCTTATAGGTGAGCTTTGTGTGTGGAGTGGAGGCGATTATTTGCCAATGAAAAGGCTCGTCATGCCTAACCAATGAATGTTAAACAGCTAATGTTCTGAGCTTTTTGTCTGTGTTGCTGACTGTTTAACTATACCGAGCACAAAAAACCATAACGATGATAATGATGAGAAACTTGTCATTGCCATAAATTGTCAGACTATTGAATGACATGGTCATAAGCAGTCAGGTTTAATGCATTTTAATTTTCAGCCCGGTACAAAACGTTCATTGTGTTTTTCTGGATCCCATCAGATGTAAAGAGCGCCTAACCTCTGGCTTAAATAACGATCAATTTTGGAACTGATGGCATTTACCATCAGTATGGTCATACTGGCTGCCAACCTAGAGAGAAAATTTACTTATCAGGATCAGCAGCTTTTAATTGAATCAAATATTTGATCTTCTTAAAAATACCTAGTGTTTAGTTTTAATTTGCCGGCACTGTACAGATAAAAAAATTTGGAATGTTTTAGATAGATTATTGTTTTCTTAAGGTATGTGACTGTGCTTCTCATTTCCTTTAGCATATTTTATTTTTTGTTCATCAGCGACTGTCTTAAAAGTTAGATTAAGAAAAATTTTGCTCTGTCCTAAAATGGACATACTGGAACTGGTAATAATATTTGGTGATAGTTGGTATTTGAGTAATTGCAACAATGTGGTGTGTACAGAAAAGATCCCACTGCCATAAAGTGGGGAGAGGCTGGTGCTGTCTACGTTGTGGAGTCCACTGGCGTCTTTACCACCATTGATAAGGCAAAGGTAACTAGGCAGTTACTGGTAGTGTGTCATTTCACAGTCCGTTTGTGTTGTGTAAATGCTTTTTCGCTGCATCTTTAAAAAATGTGTGTATATTTTGACACCATTCCAAGATGCAGCCTTATTTGCAAAATGGTTATAAATATAATACATTTGTGGCACAGAGTAGGATCAGTATTCCTTATATGTTATTTTTCTCTTTTGTTTTTATGGGGTGAAAAAATCCAAAGTTTTGACGTCTCTGATAGACATCTATGATAGAAAAGTTTACAATATGAATATGTATACATAGAGATTGTTGATATTAGGAAGCACAGTTGGCTGTTTACTATATGAATATGTACACATGGAGATTGTTGATATTGGGGAGCACAGTTGGCTGTTTACTATATGAATATGTACAGAAAGAGATTGTTATTAGATAGCACAGTTGGTTGTTTACAATATGAATATGTACACATAGAGATTGTTAATATTGGGTACCACAGTTGGCTGTTCACAATATCAATATGTACAGATAAAGATTGTTGATATTAGAGAGCACAGTTGTTTACAATATAAATATGTACATATAGAGATTGTTGATATTGGGGAGAACAGTTGGCTCAGTGGTGTTTGCAGTGTACTAAGATGTCAGGCCATTACATTGCAGCCTGTGGTTCAAAGCCAGTTTGGAGTTTTAAAAAATAATTATGAAATACCCTGAGATACTGCAAGCCTACTCTTTCAGATCAGAGTATAAACCAAGTTCTATTCAGTGCACGCATGCATTCCATCACAGGGACTGTAAAGATCCTGACGCTCATGCCCTAGATGGGTGCCAGCAACACAAATATACCCAGCTTGCACTAGATTCCTTCTCCCCATCCATGTCACCAAGGATTGTGCTCAGTTGTCTTGGTGACTATGCGCCCAAATGCTGCAAGTGAGAGCCTCAGGCAGCTTGAGTTAGATCCTATGTCAGCCAGCACCTTAAGCAGCTGTGGAGGTGGAAAAGAGCTATGTAAGAACAAGTCAATAAATATTGTGCCTTTGCTTGGATCAGTAATACAAATACCAACATTGCATGCAAAACTACACCCAAGCAAAATGTAAATATTAAATGAGATAGGCCAGTTTTGTCCTCAACCTACTACTCCTCCTACTCCTCCTACTCCTACTACTACTACTACTACTACTACTACTACTACTACTACTACTACTACTACAGAGAAGACCAATTGTATATTGCTTGTCTGTATTCCAGGCTCACATGACTGGTGGTGCCAAGAAAGTTGTGATTTCTGCCCCCTCTGCCGATGCCCCCATGTTTGTGATGGGTGTCAATGAGCAGAAATATGACTCTAGCTTGACCATTGTCAGCAACGCCTCCTGCACCACAAACTGCCTGGCACCCCTGGCCAAGGTCATCAACGACAAGTTCGGCATTGAGGAGGGTCTGATGACCACCGTACATGCCACCACTGCCACACAGAAGACTGTGGATGGACCCTCCAACAAGGTATGAATCTGCCAAAGACATACATTTTATAAATAGTACATATAGTTGTAATCCTGTTTAAAGCCCCAGGCAGTGTGACGGTGGGTCTGTTGTTGCTGGGCTCTGCACAATGGAATGCAATTACCCACTCATCTTTCGTCTGCGGGGATCAGCTAGTATAATCACCCTGTGACTAATCTTAACTCTTTGCCTGCCAGACATGTTTCCACGTTTGTGCCAGACATTTCTCTGGCACCGGAAAGAAAGTTCAGTACCTTAGGCATTTAAGCTACTGTTCTTTCAATAATAGTTGTTAAATAGACATATTTCATATCAAATTAAAGGTAAAAGAATGAAGAATAAGAAAAAAAACCACAAAAATGTTAATTTGATTATGTTATTGAAATATGTGTTTTGAAAGAATGTTGATCTTTTTGAAATGATAAAATAAAATAAAAATATTTCTACATACCACAGTGATAAAAAAAATCTGGAGGAATAATTCCAATCACTGAATCAGCTTCACACACCAGAAAGAAAATTTATTTAGGATCAAAATACACTTAACAGTTTGAAATTATATTGATTATTAGCAGTTTGACACACTGTCGATTGTGCCCATCACAATGCTTAGTAAAATGCACAAAAAACACTCTAAAAACGAATCAATTTGAAGAAACCACGCGCGTGTCGATTGAGAACGAAAGTAGAAAGAGTTATCTCTCTTTGGTTAAAATAAAACTTGGATTGGACTGCGCAAAAAACCGGAACGAAACTGAATACTGAAATCGACGATATATCGTCGATTGGCACAAACATGGCGGCTCAGATCGACGATATATCGTCGATTGGCAGGCAAAGAGTTAATACATTTATATGTTTAGCCTGGTCTGTGTGCGGATAGGGTTATAGAGATAGGGAGAAAATGGTAAAAGATTCACCGACACACTAGCTCTCGCATGGCTATGAAACATAGATAGTTCAGCCACTTGTTAACAGTAAATCATATCCTATCCTATCCCATAACTTGGAGGTCGTAGGGGCACCACAGATGATCGTTTAACCAGCGTACTCCATATTTCCCTGCGAAACAATTGGGGTTGCTGAGGACAGGGAAAGAAAGAACAGTAAATATCACACATTTATTCCTCTACTCTATACATAATTCTCTAAACACTCTATTAACTGAAATGTCCAAATTCACTTCGACTAGTTCGTTCCTTGATGGGTCTATGCTGCTACTGTTCTTGATATTTGCTACTGTCTCATCATTGGGCTATTTGTTCTGGTTGGCCGAATGTTCTTTTTCAGGAGAGTGGACTACCGCACAGTCCTTCTAGATCAGTGTTAGTACGTTTCTTCTTGCCCTTAGCTGATTCGTTCAGGTGTGGTGATGGTGTCTCCTCCTTGGTTGTTGTTGACTTTTGGGTGATCGGAGCTCAGTGCTCGATGTTTCCCTGCAGGCCGAATGTCAGGGTTGACTCTTAGTGGTCTATTTCCTGCATCAGACCAACAAGCCTGCTCATCTGCAAAACATAAGACGAGTTTCTGCAATGCCTTCTATACCAAGGGTGTGCAGAGCGTCTCACTGATGGCAGAAACAGTCCTCAGTGATCGCTCCACTTATGCAATACAAGGGACGATCATTCCTCTCAAGTCCGTGGTCCACTGGAATCTCCAACATAATTCCTATACATATACATACATCGTGGCTAAACTAAACACATGGAGATGTAAGTAAAAATATAATATTCTCCGGTACACCCACTGGTCTGCAATAATACATATAGGAGAAACAACAGTTGGACAGTAGAGGCTACCTTGTGGTTTCGAAAACCTGTCGTGTGTGTCGGCTACGTTAAGCAAAGTTTTACAAACATTCACAATCTTAAAACATGGCAAGACTTCGCAATCATAATACAACAATATTATTACCAATAAATGCGATGAAACAAAAGATTGATCATTTACCTTTTTGACAATGACAGGCTGTGGCTATACTGTGATGAATTAAGTTTACCCGTCACCTGCTTAGTCTTCAGCTAGAGAGATCTTCTAGAGCGTAGCTCCTTCTCGTGTGAGGTTCAGACAAAGAATGACTACCTAGCCTTGTGGTCAGCCAAAGCCCGCGAAAATCTCTTGAGACCTAGCGGGGGAGGGGGGGGGGGAGGGTGGCTATACGTCAGCAGGATGAGGTCACTGCCTACCTTATCTAGCCTACACATGCTTAGCACACAACTGACAGGGTGGAGAACTTTCCGCGAATCCGCGGATTTCCGCGGAATGCATTTGCATTTCCGAGAAAAAAATATTGAGTTCCGAGTGTGAGAAGCTGAGGGGCTACACTTTACTGGGCATAACGGCCAAAAGCGGCCGAAGGTCTAAACAGGCAAAACGTCCAAAAGCGTCCGTATTAACCATGTGGTTATATTCTCGCGTTGTTTGAAAGATTGCGAGACTTACGGCAATTGACTTCCGGTTTATTTTTGTTGTGAAAACATTCAACTGCATTTCCACAAGTTTTCTCTGTGATGCGTTCGTTTTTTCTTTTTTTTTTTTCTCAAATTTTCTTGTGTGTGTGTGCCTAAAAGGGATGGTTTGGATTCTTCGACTGATGAAGGGGAGTTTACAGGCTTCCATTTATCAGACATTAAAGTGAGAGAAATGGACTTGGAGTCGGAGGAAGAGATCGGTACTGACATTAGACAATTAGTGTCAGTAGTGTGCATGCATACGATCTTTCAGACTGGCATGAAAGTGAAGAAGAGGGGGCTTGTTTGGACTTTAAAACTTTTTTTTTGTATACACATGGAGTAATAAAAAAACAAGACATGACAAGAGAAGTATAAAAAGGTAGATAATCAAAATAGAATTTATTTCTGTTCATTTTGCATTTTATTTCATTTAAATCTATACACTAGTCATTAATACCTAAGATGTGGTGTTTTTACTAACGTACCCCTAAATATCTCTAAAATTATAAAAATTCTTGCCTGTTTACAGCTAAAAAATAGACAAACGTGTGCCCAGTAAAATTGGAAATGTGGAGTTTGTGTGTAACAGTGGTGGACCTCAAACTTTGTTAGGCCTACAAATCAAGATTCTTAACGTTTTTGAAAGACATGTGCATAAAACATTCTTTTTTTTGTTTTGTTTCTATTCATGTTTACTTTTTGCTTTCAGGAGAGGCCCTAAATTACTTTCAAAATTGCATAAATTCATTTTCTTCCAAGGGGCGAATACCGGGGCTTGGCCCCTGGGCCCCGGCCGGATTTCAGAGATTTCTTGATTCAGTTGTTCTCCACCCTGAACTGACTTGTGTCGTCTGCTAGGCAGGGACTTTAATTTACGAGGCTACAGCAGGATGAACTATTGAAGGCGTGAAGCCGTAGTGCAGGGTCTAAATAGCCTCTCGTGACAGTCAGACCTACCGATTCTCATAAGATTTACGCCGTCACACACTGCAATAAGTGTAAAACAAACTTATGATAAAATGTTGTGCGATTCCTTCGTAGATTCAGAGGATAGAACATGCAGTTTTAGTAGCAGATGAGGAGGATGCTTTAAACAACTTTTGTTCTTTATTTGATAGTGCTTTTGGAGCCAGAGGTCAACGTCATCTCAAAGTTAAAAGCATAGAAAGATCAAAGTCGTTTTTACTTTGCATTTTAATGCCACCATTTCATTTTGTTTTTCCTGGGCACTCATTTTCATGTTAAATATTGAGTTCCATAAGGAGCATGTGTCATATGGGCTTTGCTCTTCTAATTTGTACAATATTTATGTATTTATTTCTTTTTTTTTTCCAAATGAGGTGGTAAAAAAGATAGAGGGAATTGCAGTCTTTGCTGTATTTTTTATGTACGGGTGCAAGTTTTTGCAGCCATTTTGTGTCACCGTTTTGCACATAGATCAGCTATGGACATGTGAGTGGACGGATGGAAAAGGGATGTCATACCTAAACAGAGCTGTTCACTCCTCCGGTTTGACCGGATTTTCTCCGTTTTGACTGTAAAAATCCGCTGATCCGTTTTAAAAACAAAAACTCCGGTTTCAAACGCGAGCGATGAAAAAAAAAAGTTGTTTTTTCGGTAGTAAGACGCTCTTTTTTCTGTTTCGTAAGTTTTCCATAATAAGACAAAAACTGGAATTTCCTGTACACGTTTTGATTTCCAGCTCTCGCACTTTCTTTCGTGTTTGATCGAGCATTTGTGCATGTCTTCGAAGTGACTAGTCTGTTCGTGATGCTGAAAAGAAAAAACGCAGAAGATGGGTGGACAAACACCACCCAAAAAGAAGATGCTTCACACGCAGAAGTGGAATGCTTCTTATTCAGAACAGCATAAGTGCTTAACGAGCTCCGAAAGGTCTGAAAACCATGCTTACTGCAAAATTTGCAAACTTGACTTCAGCGTTGCGCACGGCGGTAGAAATGACATTGAAAGGCACGTGATCTTAGGTTGCAACAAGAGCAGGCTAACCAACGCACAATAAGCTCGTTTATTGCTAATGCCAGCGAACGTGAAGATTCATTTCAAATGAAAGTGACAAAGAGCCGAAGCTCTGATGTGTGGCCTGCTTGTGGAACACAACCTCTCCTTTGCTACAGCTGACACATTGACAAAAGTTATGAAAGAAATGTTTCCAGATTCCAATGTATGTATTCCTGTAAAATGTTAAGCAATAAATAAGTGAATGCTTTTTCAAATTTACTTTTTGGTGTGTTTTTGTAGTAAATTTAACTGTCTTTTTGTTTTCTTTTTTCTCAATCTCTCAAAAAATGTATTCCAGTACTGTACTCCTGACAGACAGATGAAACTCCTGACAGTCTGCTTACTCTTGACTGGCATTGGTAGGGGTGAACAGGTCTGCCTAAAGTAAAAGTGTTAAACGGCTAATGTTCTGAGCTTTCCAACTAGTGTGTATTTGTGTTGCTGACCATTTTAACTATATCAAGAAAAAAAAACGTCACAAGGATGATGAGATAACGCATCATTGGGAAATTGTGTCTGTTGTATGACGAGATAAGTCGTCATAAGCAGTCAAGGGATTAAGAGAGAGAAACGGTTCCCTGTTCAGTTATTTGTGAACAATGCATAACAGTCTTAAACACTTGAAAAGCTACTAGGAAAATAACTACAAAGAAATATCGCATCCTATGATGCACAACCTGTGTAGTAGGGTTGACCATTGTTTTAATATCTTGGTTGGGTTGAAAGTATAACTTAAATGTTTGTTTCTTGCTGTGTTGTACAGGACTGGCGTGGTGGCCGCGGTGCTGCCCAGAACATCATCCCATCCTCCACTGGTGCTGCCAAGGCTGTGGGCAAGGTCATTCCTGAGCTGAATGGGTATGAATACATCTTCACAGCTCTTATATAAACAAAGTGTCGCTCACTTTTTTTTCCTGCTGGCCTGTGTTTGCATCAGCTTGGGAATATTGGACGCTTTCTGCCAGGTGGTCACTGGGGCTTCCTATGATTTTAGTATTTAGCAATGTAGGCATTTTATATGCATGTTTTTGTTGATACTTTATAATGATTTTGTATTCTATTTTGTTTTTTTAAACGGGGGGGGGGGGTCGATAAATTGGAGTATAGCCTCAGCGTCCCCTGCGTGGGATGTCTTTATTGTAAAGTGACCTGCTGGTGGAGTGCGTTCAGTGTTACCACATTCCGAGCAAAGAAACGCGATCACATCACACCTCTACTAAATTTTCTTCACTGGCTTCCTGTGCAAGCACGCATAGAGTACAAACTCTCTGTTCTCTGTCACAACTTCTTCACAGATTCTTGTCCTTCCTTCCTTGCTGATCTACTGTCTGTCTACTCTCCTTCACGCACTTTAAGATTTTCTGCTGACACTCGCACACTCAAGGTTCCCGTCACCCGCACTAAGACGTACGGCCAACGTGCATTCGCTTACTCTGCACCCAAGCAGTGGAATTCCCTTCCCTCCCATATCCGCAACATACAATCAACACAGGCATTCAAAAAGGCCCTCAAAACCCACCTCTTCAAACTGCATTATTCAGACTGATTTGTATTCCGCTGCCATTCTCTCCTCTTTTGTTTCTGTCTGATCCGTAAGTGTGTACACGGCTGTAAATATTTATACTGTTTTCCTTTCCTGGGTCTATCCAGGCATATAAATAGCTGTGAATAAGTTTTTGCTATTCTATTTTTGTCTTTTTTGTCATTTTTGTACATAGTTGTAAATAGTTCTTACTTTTACTGTTCCGTCTTTTGGTGTATCTTATATTCTTAACAAAAGCGATGTTTGATCAAATGCATGTATTTTTATGTAATGACTATGTAAAGCGCGATGAGTCTGGTCGTAGGCTGGAGTATCTGCTATATAAAAACTCATTATTATTATTATTATTATTATTATTATTATTAGGGTTGTTTCAGCAGATCTTTTATGTGGATCAGGGGTGAGTCCCCTTTCAATGAAGTTGTGGTCTTGATGTTTTGGTCCTGGTTTGGCTCGGAAGCATACGCTGGACCTAAAGCAATAACCATGTAATGTAATGTAATTCCATATGTGCTGAATGTATTTTTGACTCCCATACATGGAACTATGTGAGAGTATGTACACCTCCAAAAATTGGAAAAAGGAATTTTTTTGACTTGCATGCATAGCAGTGTGATTCTTTGTACTCATCCCCCACCCTCTCCCCCAGTCAAGAAAAAAAAACAAAAAATAAATTCCAGATTTTTGCAAATCTGTGCAAGATGATACCTAAAAAATCCAAAAATGTGCACAAACTTTAAAGTTGTTAAGTACTCGGTCTATTTCAACTATCGCAACAAAACTTGGTAAGATGGTGACACCTTGAAAATGATTAGTGAATGAATGACTTCACTTCGATAAAGGTCACAGGGTCAACAAATAAAAAAATTGCAATTTTTCACAAAATTCACTTTTTTTTAGGTTATTAATTTTGAATAAATGATTCTTTGATGCATGAGACATATCCTATGCAAATTTGGTCAACCTCACTCCAAGGTCAAGGTCACTGGAGCTGTCCAGTCAGTTCCGAGGGTTTTCTCCGGGCACTCCGGTTTCCTCCCTCCCTTCAATAATGGTACTGGACGCAGTCAATATAAAAATTTCAAAAATAAAAATTCAAATTTCTTTCCGTCTTTCAATAGCGATCTCCCTGCCTTTACACCACCTGTTTGAGTGATGGATGTGTATTTGTTGTGTGTGTGTGTGAGGGTGGATGAGACAAGTGGGCGTGCATGTTGGTACAGATCACCGCGCTTTGAGCCTGATTAATTTGGAGAAAGGCGCTTATATAGCATCCAGTATTATTATTATTATTACTTTGAAGTGACCTTGACTCTAAACTATGAGAGGTATAAAGTCCAAACTTGTTGTATTTAGATATGACAAATTGGTCTTTCAAATATGTTCAGTTTTTGCGTTGGGGTCAAGGTATTTTAGGCCTTGCAAAAACATACAAAAAACAGGTCATTGTAGAGTGTAATGGCTATTTAACCCATGCTATGCAGCAACTGGGTTATTTGATAAGACATGCATGAGAGATCGCGTGAGGGTCAAAGTAATCCTAAAGTCAAGGTCACTGTAGGTCAAAGTCATCCCAAGGTTTACTTTTTTTTTCTTTTTTTTGTGTGGCATAATACAACTTTCGCTGTGCTTTATTTGATAGTACATGAGTGTATTTGGAGCCGGAGTTACATGTAAGTCACTATTACTTTGCCTTTTAATGCCACCGTTTCAATTAGTTTTTTCTGGGCACAAATTATCATGTTAAATATTGCAAGTTCCATGAGGAACTTATGAGTCATGTGGGCTTTGACCATCTAGTTTTCTAAGTGTTTCATATTGAACTTATGATTCTTCGATGCATGATAGCAATAAGACACATACTATACAAGGTTGGGTCAACCTCACTTCAAAGTCAAGGTCACTGGAGTTGTCCAAAGTCGGTTAGTATAAGTACTTTGAAGTGACCTTTACCCTAAACTGTAACAAATATAAAGTCCACACTTGTATTTAGAGATTAAAAAATGGATCTTCCATATTTATTCAGGTTTTGCGTTGATCTTAAGATCAGGGTCATTTTTGGCCTTGCAAAAAAACATACAAAAAATAGGTCATTGCAACATTAGGTTATTTGATCATGCATGCCTGAGAGGTCACATGAAGGTCAAGGTCATACCAAGGCCAAATTCACTGCAGACTGAATGTTTATTAAATTCAATAACAAATTATGTTAAATTCTTCCAGATTTGTCTGCTTCTTTGCCTCTCGTTCACTCGCAAAGAAAAAAGTGTCTTGGCCCGTCTTCATATTGGGCATACTTATGTCACCCATAGTTTCCTTTTGAAATGAGAACCACCACCATGGTGCTTTGCATGTGATAAATCCTTTTCCATCTGCCATTTTATGTCTGAGTGTGCTAATCTGGTTGATAAGAGATAAAGATATTGTGGTTCAATACCTTTTAATGAGATTTTTAAAGTCTGCAATAATGGTCAAAACTTGTTTACATTTTTAAGTGATGTTAATTTGTTTTATCACATATAGGTCATGTAATCTTATTTTGTGTTTGGTTAGATTTGTTCAGTAAAATTAATTTTACCTACAATTTAATTTTATTTTAAGGTGTTAACGATGCAGTCTGATTTTGATAGCTTTTTTTGCGGTCCTGATTCAGCTCTCAGCAGTCCACTGGACCATATCTGATTTTGATAGCTTTTTTTGTGGTCCTGATTTGGCTCTTAGCAGTCCACTGGACCATATAAACATTATCTAATATAATCTAAATTCACTGAGGGTCAAAGTCACCTTAAAGGCACATTATTGGTGGCATAATGCAACTTTTGCTGTAGTTTAATAATACATGAGTAGATTTGGAGCCAGAGGTCAAGGTCATCTCAAGGTCAAGAGCATAGAAAGTTTAAAGTCGGTATTACTTTGCCTTTCAATGCCACTTTTTTTTTCTTTTTCTGGGCACTCATTTTGATGTTAAATATTGCAAGTTCCATAAAGAGCATGTTTATTTTTCCATTATTTGTGTTTCAAGTTCAAGTTCAAGAATACTTTATTATCTCAACAGAGAAATTATGACATACAATTGCTGATCGATATGAAACAATAAAACAATACATACATAGATGAAACAAGTACACAGTAGACTTTGGAAATACATTTGAATGGCTTGCCATCTTGTTAAATGTATCCATACTGGATGCTCATTTTCATGTAGAATATTGTGAATAAGTTCTTTAAGGGACATGTGAGTCAAGTGGGCTTTGCCATTCTAGTTGTCTTCGTTTGTATCTTTGATATTGTTTGTTTTACCCTGAAGTGTTCATGTATTAGTGAACTTGTGTAAATACCTAGAATACATTTGTGTTTTCAGCAAACTGACAGGCATGGCTTTCCGTGTGCCCACACCTGACGTGTCAGTGGTGGATCTAACCGTTAGATTGAAGACACCAGTAAGTTGCTGTCATCAGCATTTCTTCTCTCTGCCTTTAGTTTTGTATTGTGACCTAGCTATGTGATCTTTTCTTGCATTGCAAATGGTAGTGTAAAAAAAAAAGTCAACAAACACAGGGGGAAAGTGAATAGAAGCTGAAGCATGAGTCATGTGCTGTGTTTTTGCAGACTGATTATGACACGATCTGCAAGGAAATTGAGGAAGCTTCAAAAGGTCCTCTGAAGGGCATCCTGGGCTACACAGAAGACCAGGTAGTGTCCACAGACTTCGTAGGTGATCGACGCAGCAGCATCTTTGATGCCAAAGCTGGCATCCAGCTCTCACCAACCTTTGTCAAGCTGGTTTCCTGGTAAGTGCAACGTTTAATACCGTGAGTTGACAGTTTATTTAGACATCTTTGCTTTAGAAACTCTTAATAATTAATTTAAGTGTCTTTTTAAATTAAAAAATATATATATTTCCAGACTTTTTTGAAAAAATGGAGGGAGGAGGAGGGGGGAAGAGAATGAGTAAAATGGTCTGTTGTTGGGTTTGTTGGAAGCCAAAGGTCAAGATCACTGGAGTTATTGCGTTACTAAACACGTTTTGCTCAATATCTTTAAAAAAAACAAAACGGCTGAAGCGATTTTGTCAAGATTTAGTGTACAGGTACTTCAAATCTTGGGCCGTCCTTCTGTTCAGTCTGGTTGTTGGTTTTTCAGTGGGTTGCTGGCAATGTTAATTTTTGGTTCACAACTCTTTTTTTTTTTTTGCCTTACTTTGAGATTGTGAACCAAAATGCATCATTTTAGAGGATACTTTCACTACTGTAACCCATCATCCATATTTATACTTTCTCAAAAATCAAGTTAATTGTACTTAATTTTATAAACACGTTTTGTGGTGTATATAAATATTTGTTGTGCCGATTTTGATATTTTACTTGCAGATAGTTGAGATAGTTTCTTTTTTTTTTTTTTGCTTCGTGGTATAATAAAGCCTTGTCACAACAAAGCCAAGAAAGTTGATACTTTTGAAAATGTTTATTTTTCTGCGCTGTGTGTGTGTTTGTATGGAAATGCATTTGAATGGCTTACTATCTTGTTCAATGATTATTTATTTATTTAACAATTTCATTTGTGGGATAGACTATTAAAATGATGGTGATGATGATAAAGTTTTGTTCCTAAGTTGTACATTTGCAATGATTTCATCATAACATTCAGGATTGAATGGGTTACAAGCATCCCCAGCAAACTTAAACTTGTTCGGTGTAGTAGAATAACATATGTTTTAAAGATGTAATTTCATGTGATGGTACACATTGTTGGTGACAGGTATGACAATGAATATGGCTACAGCTGCCGTGTGGTGGAGCTGATCGCCCATATGGCCAAGGTGGACGGCAACCTGTAACTATACCATGCCAACCTGTGATCACGTCTTCATGCATGTCCTCACTCTGCTTCTCAGTCAACCTTGATCTTGAATAGCTTAACAGAAGTGGAGCAAGTGCTCGCAGAAGGGTTTTCATGAACAACTGTTGTTGCGCAAGGCTACAAGAAATGTCATTCTTAGCCATATTGTGAACTTTGAGATTTGAGCTGTGAGTTGATATGTTTTGGTATTTTCTGTTTTATCAATCCTCAATTAGTGAATTTTTGTTTAAACCCAGTTATTTATTTCATGTAGTATTTGATTGTGAACATTTTGTGACAGATGTTCATTGCAAAATAATAAATATTGTTTAAAATGATTATTTTGTGGTGGTTTTAAACTTTTGTGTGTGTGAGTGTGTGTAAATATTAATATTAATTGATTGTGGATGTCGATAAAGACGTGTACACTGAGATTTAACATTTTCTGGACATTTTTTAAAATTTGAAACACAGTCTGCCTGCTTGTACATCTTTAAAAAAAAACAACCAGGGCAGTGGGGGAAATGTGAAATTAACCTTTAAATTGCCACCTGGAAGTCAAGTCTTCTACCTAAAACATTTGAGTAAATTTGCCAAAATGTCCCAACATTGCAGACACTATAGTTTGATAAAGCAAAATATAGTTTTAAGCAAAATATAGTGTTTGCAATGTTTAGACATTTTGGCAAATTGACTGCATAAAATACTGCTTATCAGTTTCATGTGATGTCCATAATATAATTTTCACAACTTTTTGATTTCCAGACTTGCTATAATTAACTACATGTTAAGTAATTTTTACCGCATTTAGACATAGATACTGCATTAAATAAAGACCACTTGAGCATGTACATCAATATATATATATATATATATACACAAACAGAAAAACAAATTTACAAATATAAAAAAAATAATTGAGCAGTTCTTGAGCTGGATAAGTGCTATAAAACGAAGTTGAATTATTATGTATTATATTGTGAAAACCGTACAGCTACACCAAATTGCAACATGAATTTTAACATCATGGTTAACATTATTGCAAAAATGACGGGCAGCAAAATGCAGACCTACCCTGAGCTGTTGGCGGACATTAAAATTCTAATTAACTTTCTCAACCAATCTAATTGATTCCTCAAAACAAAAGAGCGTTGCAACCATTCCATTTATTGCTGTATATTTTACACTATCGCAGTGTTCAGACCTGCACAGCAGAAGTGAGAGGTGGAGGTACTTGCTCACCATCATGTCTTTCATGTCTATTATCGTACAGTGCAAGGAAAGTTTTGATGAAGGATCTGACATGAAAAACAACTGCAGGTGGCCATGGTTGGAGTACGTAGTGAATGATGATAGACTCCACCTGTTTATCCACAAGGAAAAGAAGCTAGCCAACGGCATACTGCACCCAGTGTGTTTCATAAACATTGACATAGCAGGCAACGACAAACCTTTCGGCAATCTCAACAACTATGGCAACCCAGCAAAAACCGCAATGCAAATCAGGATGAGATATACTTTTGATTGTTCAGGCCTTCAACATTGACTGTGAGTCGTCCAGGACCCAGAGACACTAAAAACAATGATTTCTCCTAAACTAATGAACAGAAATCAATGATCTTCGAGATATGTGTCAATCTTTTAGGTATGTACCAGTACACAAAAGGCCGGCTTTAATCTAATAGAAAAGGTATTTAATTAATTAATGCGTTGATTATAACACTCCCGATGGCGAACTTGTTTTTTCCAACCTAGTTCCAGTCATTCGCCGAAAAAGGCAATTACCGAAGTCGAACGAAGCTCTCCGAGTCGAGCGAAGCTATCCGATGTTTTACGAATGAATGCTGGCAGGACTACGTGAAACCACAGGCTGGGAAGTCACGTCTTTCGTAGGCCTCAATTACATACTATACTACGTACGTATGTAGGAGGCCCACAAGTTTACAAAGACGAAAGAAAAGACTTCAGAGCCTGTGGTGAAACATCCGTGCATAAAAATAGCCACTGTTGCTTCTAGATCTAATTCTATTTCGATCTGCACAGCTTCAAGTTGTAAGTCATGTCGAGATTCACATTTTGAAGCAGTTAGTATTATTATTATTTTATGATGATTAATATACTGACACAATTAGTAATAAAGAGTATAAGTAATACATCACACATAATGCACACATACAACGATTTCACATCTATATCAACAATAAAACCATGACAAAACTTCAAAGCGCTATGGATACATACGTTGATGTCCTTTCAGCACAAGGCAAAGCAAGTTTATAATGGTCTAAAAAAACTGACATTTTTATTGCAAGCACCAAAGCAATTATTTATTTAACTAATATTATTCTTTTTAAGTGATACAGTAAATTTGTTATATGTATTTTAATGATATGTATTTTAATGAGAAACACGTATTAAAAAAGACTTTAGCGTGGCAGGCGGAAATTTCCATAAATCATCTGAAAACTTTGGTAAATCTATAAGAAAAAATAACTTGTAACACCATCTGAATATTTCAGGTTACTTCAGCAAAAACAAACAAAATGTCACTGACCACTTTTACACCACTGAGCACGCACAGCAGCACTCTATTCTTTTCTTTTTTAAAAAATAGGAATAATAATAATAACAAACAAACAAAACAAATAAATTAAAGATTTAACTAAATAACTATACTACTACTACTAGGAAGTTGTGGTTTTGATTTTGTGGTCCTGATTCGGCTCTTTGCAGTCCGCTGGACCCTGTAAGCAATGAATAACTAATTAGCTATTAATTTAACTCTGATCTCGAGTTGTCTTGATTTTGTGGTCCTGATTGGGCTCTTTGCAGTCCTCTGGACCCTGTAAGCAATGAATAACTAACTAACTATTAATTTAACTGGAATCTCGAGTTATATTAAAAAAAAATTCGCTTAGCCTACTCATCCTCCAAAAATTTAAAGATTCAAATATTATATAAAGTATAGGCCTAAATATTATTAATTAGAATAGATATAGTTTATACATTTATTTACCTATAAAACAAACAATACAGGTCTAATAATTATATTCAGCTAGTGAGCTTCTTCGCTGCGCTAAGACTGACTTATAATATATAATGTAGATTAAGCCTATGAATATTGTATAACAGTGTCTACTTGGTTCTAGGCAGGAAATGGGGACTGCTATTATTAACCTACTGCTGAGAACTAACAAAATGCAAATCAAGGAACGCAACTATTAAATATGGTCGATAATAACAAAGTATACCGTTGCGAAATGCTAATCTGTGTAAATCGAACAGAATTAGAAGCAACAGCAATCATTTTTAATGTCAACTAGGCGTAGTCATGCTAGCATCATTTTGTAACACATCAGAGAGCTTCGTTCAACTTCGGTGATCGCCTTTTTGGGCGAATGACTGGAACTAGGTTGGAAAAAACAAGTTTGCCTCCTGATGATATGGGTCCCCCCACACCGACTCAACCAAAGCTTTTAGGTTTTGAAGCTAGTTCAGACAGGCTAGCTATAAATAGCTTCGCCGGTGCTCTTCTTTCCTTTCCTTTCACTGAAAGGGAGGGTGTAGAAAAGCTATAAATAGCCCGCAGCCAGCAAAGTGTGGGAGAACCTAAGAGTGCTGCTCACATAGACATTGAGCTGATGTGCCCCGGTGGGGGTGTCAGTATAAATAGTATATCCCAACTTTCTGGAAATTTAATGCTTTAAATTCCTACTGTCACTGTCTTACTCCTTTGTTCTTTTTCATTCCTACTCTGTTCTATCAATCTACTATACTTCTTCGCTAGACCAGTCACCTAACTTTTTTCTTGAAAACTCTTCCGGGACAAAAAAGCCTCATTGGTGTGTGAGGTCTGTTGGATCAGCTTGGGAATATTGGATGCTTTCTGCCAAATGGTCACTGGGGCTTCCTATGATGTTATTATTTGGCAATGTAGGCATTTTATATGTTTTGTTGATATTGTATAATGATGTTTGTATTCTATTTTGTTTTTGTAAATGGGGGTTCGATAAATTAGAATATAGCCTCAGCGTCCCCTGCGTGGGATGTCTTCATTATAAAGGGACCAGCTGGTAGATTGCCTTCGGTGTTACCACTAGGGTTGTTTCGGCAGATCTTTTATGCGGATCAGGGTTGGTCCTCTTTCACTTCTCTGGTCCTGATCTGGCTCGGAAGAGTCTGCTGGACCTAAAGCAATAATCATGTAATGTAATGTAATGATGATATGGGTCAAGGAGGACCCATAGGTATTAAAGAGTGATTTCCCCCGTTGGGGTGCCGGGGGTTTCAGTATAAATAGTATCCCCCCTTTCTGGAAATTTAGTGCTTTAAATTCCCACTGTCGCTGTCTTTCTTATTTGCTCTTTCTCATTCCTGCTCTGTTCTATCAATCTGCTATACTATCTTCTTCTTCGCTAGACCAGTCACCTACCTTTTTTCTTGAAAACTCTTCCGGGACAAGACTCCTTATTTGTGTACGAGGTCTGTTGGATCAGCTTGGGAATATTGGACGCTTTCTGCCAGGTGGTCACTAGGGCCTCCTATGATGTTATTATTTAGCAATGTAGGCATTTTATATGTATGTGTTTTGTTGATAATTTATAATGTTTGTATTCTATTTTGTTATTGTAAACGGGGGTTCGATAAAGTAGAGTACAGCCTCAGCGTCCCCTGCGTGGGATGTCTTTATTGTAAAGTGACTGGCTGGTGGAGAGCTTTCAGTTTTACCACTAGGGTTGTTTCAGCAGATCTTTTATGAGGATCAGGGGTTGTCCGGTCCTGATTTGGCTCGGAAGAGTCTGCTGGACCTAAAGCAATAATGATGTAATGTAATGTAAAAGAGTGATTATTCCTTAATTGATAGCACGGGTCTTCTAAGACTCATATTGCTCAAGAGGCAGAAAGCTGCTTATTCTTCTCCCGATGATAAGGGTCTTCCAAGACCCACACTTTTCATAGAGAACTATAGGCACTGATAACGTAAGTGACCTTACATTATCAATGCACAGCCCACAGTGCCTCATAATAGCAAGCCTTAGCTAAGAGAGCTCTACTGCTGTCACTGGAATTCCAGGAGTGTCTGTTTTTAAGAGTCTGGCACCCCAATAAAAGAAGGATTTAGTGTGCAGTTGCACAGCAGTGTAGATCTTTTGTTGTATCAATTCTTATTCATCAGATTAACGTAAATGTAGTGTAGACCTAATGCCAGTCATGTACTTTTGTTAATGGCCTATCTTAATTGGAAGGTTCGGGGAGGTTCAAATACTTTTTTTTTTCAAGGTTCTCAGACACCCACACCAGCTCAATTCCTATGTGAGCAGCACTGTTTGGTGCCTCCACATTTTGCTTGCTGCGGGCTATTTACAGCTTGCCTACACCCTCCCCTCCAGTGAAAGGAAAGGAAAGGAAGCATCGGCGAAGCTATTTATAGCTAGCCTGGCTGACCTAACCTCAAAATCTAAAAAGCTTTGGTTGAGTCGCTGTGAACCTAGGTTGTTGAACCTTTTGGACAAAAATAAATGTTCAAAAAGCTAGGTTCAGGATCTGAGATCCTTGGAAAAAAAGTTTTTGAACCTTCCACGAACCTTCCAATTAAGGCAGGCCATTGGGGGTTGTAGTTTTGATAGTAGTAGTGACATTCAACATCAGATCGCGGCCACTCTTCCGACGGCTGCAAATACGGAAGGTGTACAATGTTAAGTTAATGCTATTATTTTCGATTTTTATAAATTCAAATTTGTTTTCACACCGCATTGTTGGTGTCTTGATTTGCGTTTGTGGTGTTTACTTTTTATTTTGCTATCGTTATAATGAAAGGAATATGGAAATAAATGTGTATTCAATTCGCCTCTTTAATGCATCTCTCTCATAAACGTGTTCTTTGTAACATGTTATTGTCAGTCACACACAGGAACAAAATATTCACAATTTTTTCATCTATGTATTCCAAGTGCATACAGAAATCACTAAAAGTTCATGCAAGTTTCAACATAAAACGGTGAATAATGTTTCAAATTTCAATGAACTTGCAGTGATTTCTGTATGTAAGCTTACTTAGAATAACATGACAGATGAAAATATGGTGAATGTTTTGTGAGTGTGTATGACTGACAAAAAATGTTACAAAGAACACGTTTAAGAGAGATCGAGATGCATACATGTAGAGGAGGAAAGATGGTAGAAAATCTACCATAAGATCCACCCACAGAGCCCTGTTCACCTCTTTCTGGGAGGTACCTTCTTGATGAAAGAGGATTTGGCCCAGCATGGGCAGCATCTCCAATCTAGAAATAGAACACATGTGATTTCTTGAAAGATATAATAAAGTTGTCTTATCGTGTATTCCCACTTTCGCTGTCTTTCTTCTTGTTCTTTCTCATTCCTACACTGTTCTATTGATCTACTACATGTATCTTCTTCACTAGACCAGTCGCCTATCTTTTTTTGGAAAACTCTCCCACAACTCCTCATTTGTGTATGCGGTCCGTTGGGTCAGTTTGGGGATATTGGATGCTTTTCTGCCAAATGGTCACTATGGCTCTCTATGGTATTATTATTTAGCAATGTAGGCATTTTATATGTATGTGTTTCGTTAATATTTTATAATGATGTTTATATTCAATTTTGTTTTAGTAAACTGGGGTTTGATAAATTAGAGTAAAGCGTCCCATGCATGGGATGCCTTTATTGTAAAGTGGCTGGCTGGCAATTCAACTGCCTTCAGTGTTGCCATTGTTTCAGCAGATTTTTAAACAGATCAGAGGCGAGTCTTAAGGAATTCCTTTGCCCACAACAACACAAGTTTAGAAAACAACACTCCTGCGAGACGCAGCTCCTCAAGCTAGTGAATGACCTGTTTGACAAAATGGAAGAAGATCTCTAAACAGATATGCTTGTCATGGACCTAGCCAAGGAGTCGACCATAGCCTACTCCTACACAAACTGTGACATTACAGGATCCAGGAGAACGTCCTCCGATGGATAGAGCGTCCTTTCAGAGAGGCGTCAGACAGTTGTTTTTGAAGGCGTCAAGTCAGGCTATTCTGAGGTCCGGAGCACCTAAAGGTTCAGTAATAGATCCTTACTGGCCTATCAATGACTGCCCAGACACCCTTTCATCACTGTCCAAACTGTTAACTGACAATACTGCTGTCTAGAGAACCATTGCTTGCCAGGAAGACCAATCCCAGCTACAACACGACCTCCACCACTTGGTGCAACTTTTTCAAGTATGTTTCTTGATTTTTGTTCAATTCAATCTGGTATGGAAAATATGGCATCACAATTCAACAGATCATAATTCAAGACATTCAACATATATTAAACATAAAAATAAATATTATGCTGACCTTGGTCATGTTGGGACTTCCATTACGAAACTAACACATCAGAACAAATGATATTTGCTCAACAAAGTTCACGAACATATCCAATAAGATAATATTTTGAGGTGGAGATAGTTTTGGAGTGTTGTGAGTAAACTAGCAGCAATGTACCTACTGCAGACCTGCCTACCGTTACGATTTAGGCGTATTTTGTTACGATTTTCAGCCCTTACTACGATTTTTACGATTTCCCTAATTTTACAACGATTTTCCGAACGCAAAAACTACACATTGTACGAAAACTTCCTTATAAGGAGATGCTAGACTCGGAACTGAAAACGAAGGCTTGTGATTAGTCGAGAACGGTCACGTGACCTGTTCGGGTCTAAGCTACGGTAACTTCCGTTTGAACTACGACCGGGCTTGTGATTAGTCGAAAACGGTCACGTGACCTGTTCGGGTCTAAGCTACGGTAACTTCCGTTTGAACTACGACCAGGCGATTTGTGTTGTTTACAATCGATTTGCGCGTCATAAATGGAAAATCCAGACATGAATGGAGCAAATAATAAGCCTCATTCATCTGCACCATGCGAAAGAGTGTTTTCAATAGTAAGAAAGAATGCCACACCCCAGAGAGCTTCAATGGGGCAGGATACTGTGGAGGCACTCCTTGTGCTGAAGTCAAGACCTGGGCACTTATTGGACAAGCATTATATAGTGATCACCAACTGAGCAGCATTAAAAGTGCTTACTACAATTCTTTGAAAAAGTAAAAAATATTAAAACTTTTTTGTGTTGTTTTAAAAAAAATATATATTACTATTTACTTTTGCATCTGAATGATGCTTTTCTGACTCATATACATGAAAGTAATAATAATAAATTCAGACAGTTTATCTACTTTTTTTTAGTTCATTGTTGTGCTCAAGTCCACACCTCCTTATGAAAACTTTTTTCTTTTTTATTTTCTTTTACAAATGAATTATGCTTTTTATTTTTATTTTAGTTTAATATGTACATTAAAGTCATCATCATCATCAAAATAATAATAATAATAATAATAATAATTATAATAATAATAATAATAATAATAATAATAATAATAATAATAAATTCAGACAGTTTATCTACTTTTTTGTGTGGTAAATTCATTGTTTGCTATTTTCTTGTCTTGCTGCCTGTTTAATTTACTATTAATTGCAAAAGTTGCAAGATTGTTAGTATTATTTGGTGTAGAAATATAATGAATTTAAAGACTTAGATCGATCGCGGTGTGTGAATACGCTTTTTACAATTTTCCCTCAAAATGTTACGCTTTTTGTCCAAAGTCGTTACTCCTAAAAATTTGGGGGGTAGGCAGGTCTGCTACTGTATCACAAATGAGAGTCATCATAACACTATCTACACAGGTTCTTCATCAATGCTCAATGCCTGTAACAACTAATCAAGTATAGAAAAAGTGGTGTCAGAGAGTCCGTCAACTGCAATATAATTACAATCCAGGAAAAAATTAACCGCAAACTTCATTTTCTGGAATGCTAAATCATGCTTGTACTCGTTCTTGCTCTCAAGATGAACAGTGGCATCTGCAGTAACTTCTGAGACACCCTTGAGGACATTCAAACTGGCAGGGTACATGTAGCAAATAATACTATTGTGTCAAGTTTAAAGAAACAAAGAGAATCACATTGCCATATGTCACGCTACATTACTTCTTCAAAATGGAAGACGCCATGCACTTGAAGATCTGCCTTCTGACAATGAGTGCCAGGAACAGAAAAGGAAGAACTGACAGCATCAACAGCTGGTTTGTTGTCCATGGCTGTTCCAAGAAAAAGGCTGGATCATCGTCGCTGTAAAATGTCAAATGAGGAGGTCGATAGCGACTAGGGTTTGTGGTCAAAGTCATTTGTTTAGCCCTATTTACGATGATGGTCAGTGCGGAGATGTCATAGCGATGGCAACCAGTCGTGCGAGGTTGACGTAAGTGTAGACATCCAGAGTAGGTGGACCAGGATGGAGTGATACAGTCGACATTGAGAGCACACTTGAGCCAGGGCTTCATGACTTTGTGCCATGTGGTCTGGGTTCTGTACAGCACCAGCAGCTGCCAGCACACACAGGAAATATGCATCAAGTGTCTTTTTCCAGCACCTACCTTGGTACTTTAGTGTTTACACGTTACTTCACATTTTAGATAACATCCAACACGTAGAAAAGCAGACTATGTAAAAATAAAATGATGGCCACTTTGTGTTACTTGTCAGTTTGTATGTCAACAAATTTAATTTGATAAATAGGACTAGGCAAATAAATGGCCTCAACATCCCACATTTTAGCATCACTGATCCTTTTGAAATTCACAGTGAGTGTTGCTCCACTGGACTAAATAAGATTAGGCAAAAATTCACTTGTCAATAAATTGATGTTTGCCACTGGGTGACCTAGTGATGCAGTTATTTAATGGCCAGTTACATATGCTGAAGGTTACAGCTTTGATTCCTGCTAGGGACAAATGTAGGTGACTCAGGCATGAGACTATTCATGTCATGGAGGGTTTGCTCCGGTTGTCCAGTTTCCTCCCTCCCTACAATAATGGTATTGGATGCAGTCAATCTAAATTTTGGAAAATAAAAGTTGATTTCCATTCCATCTTCTAACGATCTCTCTGCCTTTACACCACATGTTTGAGTGATAGATATGTGTTTGTTGTTTATATGAGAGTGTAAAATATGGGAGCACGTCTGTTAGTACAGATCACGATCACCTCGCTTTGAGCCTCATTGGTCATTTTGGGAAAAGCACCCATTAATAGTAGTAGTAGTAGTAGTAGTAGTAGTAGTAGTATCAGGGTTGATTCTAAAATAGCATAGCAGATAAAGCGTGTGTGGTAGGCATGCACCTACTCATTTTGGTCGTTTCTTTAATTTATTTTATGGACCTACATTTTTTGTAGCTATCCTAAGGCTTCATGGTGTTACGTTGAAACGCGTACGAAAGTATGTCGGAAGCGTGTACGATAGATCTAATCGTTCCGATTTGCAAAGTATTCAATAATGGAGTTTATTTACCTTGATTTGAGTTTGCATTGTTGTTAGGAGAGGCTTTGTATAACGTTGATAATTTTCGTTGGTCGATATTGTCGGAGAATACTCTGGATTTCCTTATTTACCATCGATCGAAGGTTCGGGACGATTGTCAAAGTAAGAGAAGGTTCGGGGTATGTGTGGAGAGATGAATGACGTAAGTCAGTGATGACGATCTTTTATTCGATTGGTGGCAGTGCGTCATTTCTACGGTATTCGAAATCTTTCCGGAAAAGAGAGAGATTATAAAATTGTGTGCCGCACTGTTGTTGGGAGGTAGGATTATTGTTGATAGTGATTTGGAGAGTTGCTGTGAAAGTTGTTGAGTTGAGTTGAGAATTGTATGCAGTTGTTGATGTATGCTGAATAAAAGTGGAAAACTTCATACGTCGACTTTGTGACTTGTATGCTGATTGAGCAGGCTGTGTGAATAAACGAATCTGAGTTACACCTTATCAGGAATTCAAGCATCGGGGCTGAATCAGATACTGATAGAAAACACCAACATCGAATTGAGTGTAACATTTTGGGGGCCAAGCCGGGATTCACGCCATAGCCAAGGGTTCAACTGCTACAACAAGCGAGTCAACGTTACGAGAGGCAGTCATCGAGGGTAGCCGCCAACGAGTTGCGTCGAGAGGGACCAACATACTGGGACTACATCCGATAGATTCGGGTTGACTGCAAGGGCGTGTAGTCGCTGAAGAGTTGCTTCGTGAGCGAACAACAGATCGGGACTACGTGGCTACCGTAAGACTACGTCGAGGGACAGTCTCGGAGCTACATCGCCAGTGTTACAGCGAGCGTCGAGCGGACGTCGAGTCTACTTCAGCACAGGAGCGTGTACATCAACACCAGCGTGGTGCAGCGTCGCATACGACGAGGACAGCGGGGCCTGCGTCAGCGAAAGCGACTAGTGGAAAGCATCAGCGCTACTGCAGAAAGCGTGCTGTTCTAGAACAGTCTAGAAAGGTACAGCACAGTCAAGAACTTTCCAGAAAAAGAACTCTACAGTCAAGAACTTTCTAGAAAAAGAACCTTCTAGAAAAGAACTTTCTTTAAAAGAACTTTCCAGAAGCATCAAGATGGCTGACTTCTGGCAGAAAGGGGTTGAACTGAATCTAAAAGGCAAGCAGCTGACGGAGTACGTCAAGTCTCAGGAGAGAATACGAGAAAGAGAATTGGAAGAGAAGCGTCTAGAAAAAGAAATAGAACTAGAACAGAAGCGTCTAGAAGTAGAAGAACAACGTCGCCGAGAAGAAAGAGAAGAGCAGCGGCAGCGTGAAGAAAGAGAAGAGGAACGCAGGCGTGAAGAAAGGGAAGCTGAGCGTCAGTTCCAGTTAGAGATGGCGCGCATCCAACAACAGCAGCACGCGCCACACGTTATCAGCGACTTCAAAGCTCCAAAATTGCCAGCATTCGTCGACGAAAAGGACCAGATCGACAGCTATCTAGCGAGGTTTGAAAGGTTCGCCGAAAGCGCTAAATGGCAACGTCAAGACTGGGCGATCATACTCAGCGCACTACTGACGGGGAAGGCGCTCGATGTCTACAGTAGACTGTCGAATAATGACGCCAAAGACTACGACGTTTTGAAAGCGGCCCTATTGCAGTGCTACAACTTTACAGAAAAGGGCTACCGTCAACGCTTTCGTGAATGCCGGCCTTTGTCAGACGAGACACCAAAGCAATTTGTGGAGCGCCTGTCATCATACCTACACAAGTGGGTGGAATTATCAGGCAAAGGGAAGACTTACGAGAGTCTCCATGAGCTGATCGTGAGGGAACAATTACTCAACGCCTGCCCTAAGGACCTCGCGATCCACTTGGAAATACAAAAGTTGCAGACGCTAAAAGACGTTGCTGAGGCTGCTGAAAGATATCTCATCGCTCATGAGAAAACGTTGGGGCCACCCAGCGCGACGAAACACTTTCAGAAGACGGCAAGCCATGGGAACCAGATCCAGGGGAGCCAGACGAGCCAGAGACACACTGACTCCACGCCTCCTCCCAGGGAAGGGCATTCGAGAGGCTGTTTCACCTGCAACGCTACAGACCACAGAGCGGCTAATTGTCCTCAAAACAAAAGTAGCGGACAGCGGAGCAGTATGGACAATGCAGCGGCGGGCAACCAGCAGAGGCGGTTCTCCAATCAACGGCAAACCAGTAGATCTGACCATCAGGTGTGCGGCGGGAGCGTCATTCTTCCGAGTGAGACCGAGCGCACAGCTACCCCTGCGGACGTGCAAGAGTGCATGACCGATGGCCAACTTCTCCTTGCCAACGGAAAATCCATCCCCGTCGTCGCCAGCGCAGCTGTGACCGTCCAGAACATGCCTGTTTCAAAGGGACGCGTCGGAAATCATGAAGTGACTGTCTTAAGAGACTCTGGCTGTAGTGGGGTCATCGTCAGAGAAGACCTAATGGCTAAAGAACAATTCACTGGCGATTCTAAATGGACACTCATGGCTGACAGCAAATGTGTGAAAGCGCCAGTTGCAAAAATTCATGTCAACACCCCTTTCTACATAGGCGAAGTCGAAGCGGTTTGCCTGAAGAAGCCGCTGTATGATTTAATGATCGGGAATATCGACGGCGCGAGACGACCCGACGACCCCGATCCAGAGTGGAGTCCTGCCTCAACTCAACACGTCGAAGTTGTGGAGGAGGATCCATTGCCATTTCCCGATGGAGACCTTACAGAGCTGCTACGGGACAATGTGGTTACTCCGGCTCAGCCCTGCCGACCAGAGATCGTCGGTGCTGTTACTACCAGGGCCCAGGCCAAGAGAGACAAGACGTCTACGCCACTGAAGGTCGCCGACAACTCTAAAGCTGCCATCGTGGACAGAGATAAGCTGATCCAGCTCCAGGAAGATGATAGTACTTTAAACAAGTACAGGAACCGCCAAGACCACGTGACCAAAGGCAGTGGTACGGTCTATTTTGAGGTGAAGGCCAAGATCCTGTATCGAATCTTCCAGCACCCGAGGGTCAACGGAGGGAAACCACTACCTCAAGTCTTGGTACCGTTACCCCTAAGGCGCCAGGTGATGGAAGTAGCGCATGACTCAATCATGGGAGGTCACCTAGGCATCAAGAAGACGTCAGACAGAATCCAGGCGGTGTTCTACTGGCCAGGACTTCATGCGGACGTCAGCCGTTTCTGCCGATCATGTGACATTTGCCAGAAGACCATACCTCGAGGAAGGGTCCCGAAAGTGCCTATGCAGAGAATGCCTTTGATCGACCGACCTTTCAAGAGGGTGGCCTTAGACTTAATCGGCGAAATAAGACCTCCGAGTGAAGAAGGTCATCGGTGGGTACTGACTTTAGTGGACTATGCGACTCGGTACCCAGAAGCAGTGCCACTGAAGAAGATTGACACTGGAACTGTAGCAGAGGCACTGGTGGACATGTTCAGTAGGCTTGGAGTGCCTGAAGAAATTCTGACAGACCTCGGGACGCAGTTCGTCTCTGACTGCATGAAGGAGGTCAACAGACTGCTGAGCATCCGGCATTTGACTACGACACCCTACCATCCGATGTGCAACGGGCTTGTCGAGAAGTTCAATGCTACGCTGAAGTCTACCCTGAAGAAACTGTGCAGCGAGCAGCCCAGACAATGGCATCGCTACATTAACGCCTTACTTTTCGCCTACAGAGAAGTACCGCAGGAGTCCACCGGCTTTTCTCCGTTCGAGCTGCTGTACGGAAGAACCATCCGAGGGCCGATGCACATCCTAAAAGAACTGTGGACGAAAGAAGTAGACACCCCAGAGGTGAAGAACAGCTACCAGTACGTGTTTGAGCTACGGGAGAAGCTGGAGCAGACTCTCGAGATAGCCAGAGAAAACCTGAAGAAGTCCCAGGACTGTGGAAAGCACTACTATGACCGTAGGGCTGTGAACAGGAAGTTTAAACCTGGCAACAAAGTGCTGGTGCTGCTACCTACCGATCACAATAAGTTGCTGATGCAGTGGAAAGGCCCGTACGAAGTGGAGACCGTGGTGGGAATCAACGACTACAAGGTGAAGGTCGGCCAGCATTCCAAGATATACCACGCCAACCTCCTTAAGCTGTACGTGGAAAGGCCATCAGAGACTGTGCACGCAGCCACAGCAGCTGTGACCGACGACAGCTTTGACAGCGAAGAACTGTTGGAACTGGGAGACTTCCACAGCAAAGAAGGCATCGATGAGGTTAAGCAGAAGCCAACCTGACCGTGAGACCCAGCGAATGCATTCTGGGAGCTGACAACGTCGACTGCGTCAGACATCCGATGGAAGAAGGAGACAACGGAGGACGCACTGATTCCGGGGAAGCCCACGTGATCATCGTCTTTGACCCTGGGCCGATGACGACCGCAACTGACGAGGGCGTTGATTCCTTGCGAACGAAAGAACATTGACTGTGTGGACGAACTAAGAATATTGGTAATGAGAGACTTGCAGATGAGAAACTTTGACTCTGTGTGAATGAACTGTGAACATTGACATTATCCAGGCAGATTTGAAGATGAAAACCATTGACTCTGTGTAGATAAGCTGAGCGCAATTACAGTATTCAGAAAGTCTTAAATTAGTTTTAATTCTGAGCTTTGTTTGTGCATTACGTTTCAACGTTGTTGAAAGAAATTAGGTAAATTTCTTCTTGAGTGGGGGGTTATGTTACGTTGAAACGCGTACGAAAGTATGTCGGAAGCGTGTACGATAGATCTAATCGTTCCGATTTGCAAAGTATTCAATAATGGAGTTTATTTACCTTGATTTGAGTTTGCATTGTTGTTAGGAGAGGCTTTGTATAACGTTGATAATTTTCGTTGGTCGATATTGTCGGAGAATACTCTGGATTTCCTTATTTACCATCGATCGAAGGTTCGGGACGATTGTCGAAGTAAGAGAAGGTTCGGGGTATGTGTGGAGAGATGAATGACGTAAGTCAGTGATGACGATCTTTTATTCGATTGGTGGCAGTGCGTCATTTCTACGGTATTCGAAATCTTTCTGGAAAAGAGAGAGATTATAAAATTGTGTGCCGCACTGTTGTTGGGAGGTAGGATTATTGTTGATAGTGATTTGGAGAGTTGTTGTGAAAGTTGTTGAGTTGAGTTGAGAATTGTATGCAGTTGTTGATGTGTGCTGAATAAAAGTGGAAAACTTCATACGTCGACTTTGTGACTTGTATGCTGATTGAGCAGGCTGTGTGAATAAACGAATCTGAGTTACACCTTATCAGGAATTCAAGCATCGGGGCTGAATCAGATACTGATAGAAAACACCAACATCGAATTGAGTGTAACATATGGACTATTTCCTTGTTTTGGTGTAAATTTCTTAATTTTTATCCTCGCCACTCATTTGGGTTGTTTCTTTTATTTAATAATAATAATAATAATAATAATAATAATAATAATAATATAATAATAATAATAATAATAATAATAATAATAATAATAATAATAATAATAATAATACAGGATGCTATAGCTCAATCAAACTGAAAGAGAGGCGATGTTTAGAGATTACTATTACAGAAGTAGGAATAGCAATCAATTTTTAATTGGGAAATTTTAAATGGACTGCATCCAATACCTTTATTGAAGGCAGGGAGGAAACTGGAGTACCCGGAGAATATCCTCGGTGTCCTGAAAAGTCTCATAATTAAGTCACGTAAGTTCATCTTGCGCGAGTTTCAAACCCATGACCTTTGGCTTTGGAAACCAGCTCTCTATCTGCTGAGCCACCAAGCCACCCCCATACACACCTGCCTTGTTACACCTGCCCCAATATACACCTGCGCCTTGTTACATCTACCCCAATATACACCTGACTTTTTACACCTATCCCAATATATACCTGCCTTGTTACACCTGCCCCAATATACACCTGACTTTTTACACCTATCCCAATATACACCTGCCTTGTTACACCTGCCCCAATATACACCTGCCTTGTTACACCTACTTTTTTACACCTACCCCAATATACACCTGACTTTTTACACCTATCCCAATATATACCTGCCTTGTTACACCTGCCCTAATATACACCTGACTTTTTACACCTATCTCAATATACACCTGCCTTGTTACACCTGCCACAATATACACCTGCCTTGTTACACCTACTTTTTTACACCTACCCCAATATACACCTCACTTTTTACACCTATCCCAATATATACCTGCCTTGTTACACCTACCCCAATACACCTGACTTTTTACACCTATCCCAATATACACCTGCCTTGTTACACTTGCCCCAATATACACCTGCCAACACCTACCCCAATATACACCTGCCTTTTTACATCTACCCCAATATACACCTGCCTTGTTAAACCTGCCCCAATATACACCTGCCTTTTTACACCTACCCCAATATACACCTGCCTTTTTACACCTACCCCAATATACACCTGCATTTTTACACCTACCCTAATATACACCTGCCTTTTTACACCTACCCCAACACACACTCCCTCCCCCTTCACCTCCCCCCTCCTTCCCCCCCCCTCCCCCCCTCCCGCAATGCATGGATTATTTCTTGTCTCTTTACTGTAGAGTTAATTTGTATCCACACCTCCTCCCACCTCAATCCTGCCATAAATTTGTTCTGAAATTTCAATTCAACCATGAGAGTCTTACTAATTTCCCATAGAAGTTTGTTTGCTTTAATGACTTTTAAACTGTAACTCAGTATTTGCGATTTTGATTTCTGGAATGTGTATTGTTGGACGTGTCCTAATTTTTCATGTTACTTTTGTCATTTAAATTTGGTAAATCTGTTTTATGCTGTGAGGTTCAAGCATGCTTTTTAAAATAAATAAATTATTCTGTTATTATTTACATAACAAGGGAGAGATGCCTACAATTCAAAGCTTAGAGGTTGGTTTGTCTCTGAGCAAACATTGTCCATTATAGCATCGCCTAACGTGATCACAAAGCACAAATTTCACAATTTCCTATTATCACAAAAAATAAATAGACATCCTTGATACCCTGGCTCTTTAATAATATCATATGCAATGTCATGTTATGTTTCAACTACATGTTATAGATTAATAAATAAACGCAGGCATACCTGGGAATCGATAATAGAAGCATCAGTAAAGAGACAACGTGTTTCATTCAAGAAGTCAAATGTGCGCTTGTTGGTATATGCCACAACTGAGGTAAAGGCTGCTGTGTCCCACACGATGATGTCATTCTGACCTCGAGCTCGCAGAAACTTGAGATTGTTGGCACTTTTGAAGCGTGTGGTGAGGTCTACATATGCCACAGCACCAAACTCATCCAATGCCTCCTGTAAACAGTTATAATACAGTACTCGTTCATTTCACAACTCCAGTCCAGAAACACTTTAAAAAGAGCAGAAAAGGATAATAACTACAATATAAATCAGTACAGTATTAATAATAATAATAATAATAATAATAATAATAATACAGGATGCTATATACGCGCCTTTCCCCAAATCAATCAGGCTCAAAGCGCGGCGATCTGTACTAACATACACGCTCACCTGTCTCATCCACACTCACACACACACAACAAATACACATCCATCACTCAAACAGGTGGTGTAAAGGCAGGAAGATCGCTATTGGAAGACGGAAAGAAAATCGAATTTTTATTTTTGAAAATTGTGTATTGTCTGCATCCGGTACCATTATTGAAGGGAGGGAGGAAACCGGTGAGCCCGGAGAAAACCCTCGGTGACCTCAATAGTCTCGTACCTAAGTCACATACGTTCACCCCTTGCGGGAATCGAACCCACGACCTTCGGCATAGGAAACCGGCGACTTATCCACTGCGCCATGAGGTCATCCCATATTGCAGTATATTACCATATACTATAAGAATATAATACTATATAATACTATATAATATAAGAATACATTACCATATAATATAAGAATATATTACTATATAATATAAGAACACACTACTTACTAATATAGAAAAATAATATATTATTATATGATACCATATAAAATAAGAATTAATACCGGCAGGGAGCATCACAACCCAATCGACTCCATCATGGTCAAGAAACGCTTCAGATCAAGTATCAACATTGGCAGGACACGCACTTTTCCAGGAGCAGACATCGAAAGTGACCACGATCTCGTGATGATGTCTTTCCGGCTTCACTTGAAGAGAGGAAACACAGCAAAGTGCACGAGACTGAAGTTCAACCTGGACAAACTGCAAGACCCGGAGGTGGCAGAAATATTTCAGGCCACAATTGGAGCGAAATTTGCACCACTGCTCATTTTGGGAGCTGGTGAAGTAGATGTCAACACCATGACCACCACCTTCAACTTAGCTGTGACAGATGCCGCCACGGAGATCCTTGGAAAGCACCGGTCAAAGAAGAAGCTGTGGATCACACCTGAACTTTTGGACCTGTGTGACAGACGAAGAGAGATGAAAAAAAAACACCACCTTACAGGGAGCTGATGCCTACCGAAAAATCAACAATGAAATCCGAAAAGGCATGCGCACAGCAAAGGAGAACTGGATAGAAGATCAATGCCAGGAAATAGAGAACAGTTTGAACAGGAACAACAGCAAGAAGGCTTACCAAACTGTGAAGCTGCTGATAAGTGTTAAACAGCCCAAGGTCTTCACGATCCAAAGCAAGTCTGGAATATGCTTTACAGAAAAACAAGAAGTCTTGGACAGATGGACAGAGTACTGCTCTGACCTTTACAACTACAAACCAAACGGAGCACCATCAGTTCTAGCATGTCCAGAGAACAGAGAAGAAGAAGAAATCCTCCCAATTCTCCGAGAAGAAGTTGAGGCAGCAGTGCAATCGCTGAAGAAGGGGAAGTCGGCGGGAGTGGACAACATACCCGTGGAACTGCTTCAAGCAGGAGGAGAAGCGATGATCGACACACTCACCATTATCTGTAACAAGATCTGGCAGAGTGGGAAATGGCCTACCCCATGGACCCAGTCGCTTGTCATCACTCTTCCCAAAAAAGGTAACCTTCAGGAATGTGAAAATTACCGCACCATCAGCCTCATCAGCCATCCTAGCAAGGTCCTCCTAAAAATAATACTCAACAGGTTAAAACCCCAAGCTGAACAAACCATAGCTAAAGAGCAAGCAGGATTTAGGGCAGGGCAAAGTACCACTGAACAGATTTTTAACCTCAGAATAATCTGCGAGAAATACCTACAGCACCAACAACATCTATATTATGTGTTCGTAGACTTCAAAAAGGCGTTTGACCGAGTCTGGCATGCAGCTCTGTGGGCAACCATGAGAGTGTACAACATCAGCCCTAAAACTATTGAAGTCATCAAAAGCCTGTATGACAAGCCTACCAGTGCAGTCCTCCATATCAGCCCCATCTGAAACTCGTTCATAACAACAATCGGTGTGCGTCAAGGATGCCTAGCTATTCTCTCCAACACTTTTCAACATCTTCCTAGAGCGCATCATGTCAGATGCCCTTGCAGACCACGAAGGCACAGTCAGCATAGGGGGAAGAGCAATCTCCAACCTCCGTTTTGCGGATGACGTTGATGGATTGGCCGGAGAGGAACAAGAACTTGAACAGCTGGTACAGAGGCTTGACACCAACTCCAAAGCCGATGGAATGGAAATAAGTGCAGAGAAGACCAAAAGGATGACCAACAACACCAGTGGCATCAACACGAACATCAAAGTCCAAGGCCAATCCCTCAACACAATGCATAGCTTCAAATATTTAGGAGCCATTGTATCAAACAATAGGTCCCGACATGAAGTACTAACCAGGATCGCACAAACAACTGCTGCCCTGGCAAGATTGAAGCCCATTTGGAAAGACAGGACCATCAGTCTACATTCCAAGATAAGGCTGCTGTGCTCCTTTGTCATCTCCATATCCTCCTATACGCTTGCAAAACATGGACCCTCACAGCAGATCCACAACAAAGAATACAAAGCATGGAGATGAGGTGCTATAGAAGACTTCTGGGCTTTTCCTATACCCAGCACATCGCCAACGACAAAGTCCGACAGACTATCACACAAGCCATTGGACAACACGATGACGTGCTCACAGTTTTGAAAAAACAGAAACTCAGATGGTACGGCCTCGTCACCAGATCATCAGACCTTGCGAAGACCATCCTGCAAGGCACAGTGCAAGGAGGTAGAAGAAGAGGGAGACCGAAAAAGAGGTGGGAGGACAACATTCGAGAGTGGACTGGCTTGACACTGAACGAAGCCATCAGGGTTACTGAGGACAGAGAAAGATGGAGTACGCTGGTTAAACGATCATCTGTGGTGACCCAACGACTTCCAAGTTATAGGATAGGATAGGGTAGGATAGGATATAATACCATATAATATAAGAATACAATACTATATAAATATATAAATATAATAACATAATATAAGAATATAATGCTATATAATATAAGAATATAATACAATATTACACAAATACAGATCTACAACACCTCTTTATTATTAAAAAAAAAAAAAGAAATACAATCAAAGGCAATACCCATGTGACTCAACAGCCATTCCAGCAAGGTCCTCCTGAAAATAATACAGTACTCAACAGGTTGAAACCCCAAGCTGAACAAATGTGTTGCAGCATGAGAAAACCAGGCTAAAGTGTCAAAATATGAAAAATTACTTATTTATTTATTAACAAAGTACTAAAAATAATCTTCAAAATGCAAAAAACAGAATTGTTTTATCTTCATTGGTTGATGTTTTATGATTTTTTTAAATATTTTATTTTCTCGGGGGCTAATTTCCAGAAATCGCCTTCAAAGTTTTGAATTGTAAAATGATCAATACTTCACAACCAGAATTTTCCCATGCATGTATTTGGTATCAAAACAATCAGGAAGATGGCAGCAATATGGCAGTGAGTTGAGATAAGATGAGAAAATTCACATTATACACCATCCACACAATACTGAACATAAACAAATTAAAACAGTACACACAATTTTATTCTGTACCCATCCATAATGCATAGTGTTTTTAAACATATTAGAAATAAAACAAGTGTTTAGCAAGTCTATAATAACTCAAACACATAATAATATATCAAGAACATGGCCTGAATCAATCATTTTTCTAAAATAAACCCTAACATAATGCCCCCTCCCTCCCCCCCCCCTCCTAAATCCCTCGTCCGTCAAGTAATCTTTTGTTTAATTGCAAGCAGCTACATCAGCTGAGTTCAAATAGTCAAACAAAGATTACAAACCTAAAACAAAAGTTTCATTAGGTAGTTTTCAGTCCTAATAATCAAGCTTTAATAATTCCCCGATTCTCCACTCCCTTCCGCACGTCGAATAAATCTGTCGCGTCACAGGTGTAAATCAAAATAACATGTCATTTTGCTCTATAAAGTTTAAATAAACACAAATATCAAAGCAAATACTAATTACTAGTAATTTGGTAAATAGTCCTCATGTTCATTTCCTAAAACAGACAAACCAACAATAATAAATACTGAGAACATAGTCAACTTGTCATGCTAGTAATATTGAATGCAGGCCAGACTACTTACCTTTTCAACCACCCCACCCCCACCCCCCTCCCCCCCAACAAAATATACTACTGAAATATTTTCCACACTCCTACTGTAATTCTTTCACTGATATCGCCTTTTCAACCTTTACCTAAATCTATGCAAGTAGAATGACGGATTATTAAAGACACGCCAATAGCGAAGAGGCCTACGAAACATGAATCAATGAATGAAAACAAACAGTATCGTTTAATAACGGGATCAAGCTTCTGCTCGTCAGAATCATAATCCTCATCACAGTTCCCACCGGCACCATCATAAAAATAGTCCGAAAGCAGGTCTTGGAGCTCTTCAGAAGCAAAACCGGGTCGATTCAAGGCCCTAGCTACTCTAGCAGACGACACATCTACTGACGCTGGAGACGAAGCCATCACTTCCGGTTTCCAAAAAGAATCGGTCACTTACTTTGACAAATTGTTTCTAACAAATGCAACATAAATATTGCAAGAAAACACTTGAAATAGATGTAAGATGAGTTTATCTACATTACAAAATTCACTTTGAACTAAAAATCGTCGAAAATCTATAGGAAACACTTCCGTTTTTCACGACCAGGCAAGAGACGCATTCGAACATAACTTGTGTCACAAGCAAGCTTCAGAACAAGGAATTTCATGAAAAATTCATATGCCACACACTTTTATGTACCAAAAAGTAGTACCAATAGGGACTTTTCACTCCCCAGACGTTATATATCAATCCACATTGGGGATTTCCCTTCATAGTCGGACAAGAAAAGTTGGGGTATCGGAGGTCAATTAGTACCATTGTTTTAGCAAGGTGTGATCAACACCCTTATCAAAATCAACAAAATAAACAATGTTTTAGTAATTTTTGAACAAAATCCGTTTGGGATATTAAAGAAAAGTCTTAAATAAAGACAAAGAGGCAACAATCTTAAAATTGATGGGGTAGCCTATTTTTAGTGTTCTACGGCTGTAGCAGCGAATCAATCCTGGCGTCTTTAGCCGGGTTTTGTCATGCGGCAACACAAATCATAGCTGAAGAACAAGTAGGATTCAGGGCAGGGCGAAGTACCACTGAACAGATTGTCAACCTCAAAATAATCTGTGAGAAATACCTACAGCACCAACAACATCTATATCATGTGTTCATAGACTTCAAGAAGGCGTTTGACAGAGTCTGGCATGATTGATTGATTGATTGATTTATTGTTGCTTTAGGTCCAGCGGACTCCTCCGAGCCAAATCAGGACCGGAGAGTCTGGCATGCAGCTCTATGGGCAACAATGAAAGTGTACAACATCAGCCCTAAAATTATTGAAGTCATCAAAAGCCTGTATGACAAGGCTACCATGCAGTGCAGTTCTCCATAACAGCGTCATCAAGAACTGTTTCAGAACAACAATTGGTGTGCGTCAAGGATGCCTACTCTCTCCAACACTCTTCAACATCTTCCTAGAGCGCATCATGTCAGATGCCCTTGCAGACCACGAAGGCACAGTCAGCATAGGGGGTAGAGCAATCTCCAATATTCGTTTTGCGGATGACATTGATGGATTGGCTGGAGAGGAACAAGAACTTGAACAGCTGGTACAGAGGCTTGACACCACCTCCACAGCTTATGGAATGGAAATAAGTGCAGAGAAGACCAAAATGATGACCAACAACACCAATGGCATCAACACAGACATCAAAGTCCAAGGCCAATCCCTCAACACAGTACATAGCTTCAAATATTTGGAAGCCATTGTGTCAGACAATGGGTCCCGACAGGAAGTCCTCTCCAGGATCGCACAAACAACTGCTGCTCTGACAAGGTTGAAGCCCATTTGGAAAGACAGGACCATCAGTCTACATTCCAAAGTAGGACTGCTGCGCTCCCTTGTCATCTCCATCTTCCTATATGCTTGCGAAGCATGGACCTTCACAGCAGATCTACAACGAAGAATACAAAGCATGAAGATGAGTTGCTACAGAAGACTTCTGGGCATTTCCTATACCCAACACATCACCAACGACGAAGTCCGACAGACCATCACACAAGCCATTGGACAACACGATGACCTGCTCACAGTGGTGGAAAAACTGAAACTCCGATGGTATGGCCACGTCACCAGGTCATCAGGCCTTGCAAAGACCATTCTGCAAGGCACAGTGCAAGGAGGTAGAAGAAGAGGGAGACCGAAAAAGAGGTGGGAGGACAACATTCGAGAATGGACTGGTTTGACACTGAGCGAAGCCATCAGGGCTGCTGAGGACAGAGAAAGATGGAGTATGCTGGTTAAACGATCATCTGTGGTGCCTCTACGACTTCCAGGTTATGGGACAGGATAGGATAGGATAGGCCCATGTGACTCGCATGCCATAATGTGAAATTATGAAATTAGTGTATTATATTTAGGACTCTAAAGTCAACAGCAGAAAGAGTTCAATAATTACATGAAGTAACAAAAGCAAATGTGCCATATAGGATAGGATATAATACCATATAATATAAGAATATAATACTATATAAATATAAAAATATAACATAATATAAGAATATAATGCTATATAATATAAGAATATAAAACAATGTAATATAAAAATATAATATTACACAAATACAAATCTACAACACCTCTTTATTATAAAAAAAAAAAAAAAAAAAAGAAATACAATCAAGGGCAATGCCCATTTGACTCGCATGCCATAATGTGAAATTATGAAATTAGTGTATTATATTTAGGACTCTAAATTCAACAGCAGAAAGAGTTCAATAATGACATGAAGTAACAATACAATACAAGATTATTGCTTTAGGTCCAGCGGACTCTTCCGAGCCAAATCAGGACCAATGAAGTAACAAAAGCAAATGTACCATCTATTCTAATAATGCTATTATCACAAATATAAATTGTGTGATGTAAAATTCAAGATTAAAACATACTTAGGCATAAACAACTCCAGTTAGGCAAATGATATATATACCACTGACATCATTCAAAACATCTGTCTAGAATGCTAAAGAGAATGAGAAAGGGAGAGGAGTAAGAGTTGGAGGTGAGGAAGTTCGAGTTGTAGAGTGATGGAACAAAGATAATATCCTTGACCCTTAGATCTTACATATAAAATGCATCCTGTATGACAACCATTTATTGATGTTTTTGTAAGGTTTAAAATTACCTTGACCTTCAAGATTGATGTTTGAACTTCACAAATATAAAAGATCAGTCTATAGTCTCTTTAATACAAGTTTAAATATCATATCTTCCATAATTCAGGATCAAGGTCACTTCAAAGGGCCTCTATGACATGACTTCAGACAGCTCCAGTGACCTTGGCCTCTGAGCAAGGTCGATCAAACTTTCATAGTAGTTGATATTTACTATGTACAAAACAATCAGTACTCCACAATAAATCATTTTTAAAAATATATTCTTTTAAAAATTGTAATTTTTTTAACTAAAATTTTTTGACCATTTGACCCAACCTTAAAGCGAGATAATTCTATCCCTGAATTTTTTTTAGCTCTTGTGTATATACATCATCCTATCAAGTTTGGTTGTGATAGAGGAAGTAGATTCTGAGTAATTAGCCACTTTAAAGTTTTGTACACAGATTTACAGATAGATGGATAGACATTCATTTGTTTTGAATATAATTTTTGGACTATTTTAAAACTCATCTCGCACTGCATTTTAAAAATTAAGGACTTTTTTTAAATTTTGGGGTGAATACAAAGACTCCAATTGCAACACATCAACAAATTGATTCCTTGATTCCAAAAGATACATCTAATTGTTAATAATTTAACAGTAACTGACTTCTTTGTTCACAGCAACTTGTTTTTTGCTTGGAAGGTAAAATAATGGAAATATGATTTTACAGTAGCAGTAGTAAGTTGGGGGTGAAACAGTGCGTAAAGCGTTTCTAAACATCCCTTCTCCTGCAAACTTTACATTGGCTCTATATGTGTACAATTTACCTAACAGATTATTCATCAAAATAATTATGTCTGAATTTTGTTATTGTGTCCAACCGATTTTAAAACTATATTTATGCTATGTGCTGTTTTTATTTTAATGGTAGAACATTCCAATGTGAAGAAAGTCTTTTAGTGAAGAGCAGTTTTATATTTTACATAAAATGTAATAGCAAATTATAATGCAATTTATACATTCACTATGGGTTTTGAGGAGAGTCAGTCACTGTCATTAGAGGGTTAATTGTGAATTTGTACTGACATACACATATTAAATAGTATGTATTGTGACAAAGCCAGGTATTTTATTTGAGCTGACCTGCAAAACAATAGGTCTCCAAGCAAAGTTGTGGGTGTTGGACACATGGTCAGGGTAGACACTGTAATCTATTGTCCTGACTTGACAGCTACAGTACTGCTTCAGCTGACACAGACAAACAGCAGCAACTCACTGACACACATATGCACAACAACAACAACCATCATCATTATCACCAATCATCATGTTACGTTGAAACGCGAACGAAAGTATGTCGGAAGCGTGTACGATAGATCTAATCGTTTCGATTTGCAAAGTATTCAATAATGGAGTTTATTTACCTTTGATTTGAGTTTGCATTGTTGTTAGGAGAGGCTTTGTATAACGTTGATAATTTTCGTTGGTCGATATTGTCGGAGAATACTCTGGATTTCCTTGTTTACCATCGATCGAAGGTTCGGGACGATTGTCGAAGTAAGAGAAGGTTCGGGGTATGTGTGGAGAGATGAATGACGTAAGTCAGTGATGACGATCTTTTATTCGATTGGTGGCAGTGCGTCATTTCTACGGTATTCGAAATCTTTCCGGAAAAGAGAGAGATTATAAAATTGTGTGCCGCACTGTTGTTGGGGGATAGTAAAGTTGTTGATAGTGATTTGGAAAGTTGCTGTGAAAGTTGTTGAGTTGAATTGAGAATTGTATGCAGTTGTTGATGTGTGCTGAATAAAAGTGGAAAACTTCATACGTCGACTTTGTGACTTGTATGCTGCTTGAGCGGGTTGCGTGAATAAACGAATCTGAGTTACACAACTATCAGGAATTCAAGCATCGGGGCTGAATCAGATACTGATAGAAAACTCCAACATCAAACAGAGTGTAACACATCACCATTTTTGTCATCATCATCAATCATCATTATCAAATGGTTGCTAAACTGCTGAAGGATTTGCAATAATAATAATAATAATAATAATAATAATAATAATAATAATAATAATAATAATAATAATAATAATTATTATTATTATTATTATTATTATTATTATTATTATAAATAAAAATAAAATAATAATAATAATAATAAATGTAATTATTATTATTATTAATATTATTATTACACAAGGACTTGACGCTACTGATAGGACTACAAAGTGCAGTTCATTACAATGGAAAGTGCAAAACATTATAAGCCGGTGGATATCAATGATAATGTTTTGAAAATCACATTTATGGTGATATATTTGTGTATACTACTGACAAAATATTTCAACAATAGAAAGAATAGTTATTAAGATGCTCACAATTTCCTTTTCTCGTGCATAGAGACCCAGGTCATAGACTATAAGCGTGATGTCAGAATACACTGACTTCAAGTCTTGATGTACATGTTTGATGAAGCCTTGCAAGAGGAAGAACTGTTGTGAGCTAGCGGCAGTCACTAAAGGTGGCAACTTGTTGCTGTCCATAGGGTAATCTTCAAAAGCTGTGTTGTCTGACTTGAAGCGTGCAATGTAAGGGGCAGCATCTCCTTTTGGATAGTTCCCAATTATTCCAAGGTTCTCTTCATGGCTGCCAAATTTAAACTTGCAGTCCTAAGGGAAGGAAACACACACACTCACACATTTTGATAACTTTATTACAACTAAAACCCTTAACTTTAACATTGCAGCACAATTCATCAATTGAGCCACTCTGTCCCAGAATCTTCTCCTCTGCCATCCCCTTCTAGAGCAGATCATGAAACTGACTGATTGGTACCACGCAAGAATTTTACACTGCCAAACACACACACACACCCATGCACACACGCACATACATACATTTCAAGATTTGATTCTCCATAACATCGCATGAACATATGCACTTAGAGCATGACAAGAACCAAGCATCATTAGTATTGGACAGAGTCCCCCAAATTATATACACACACATGAAATAAATAACATGTCAATCTCTCTCTTTGTCTGTCTGTCTGTCTGTCTCTCTACCGCTACATGCACTGCTACTACTATTGCATTTCAAAACTGGAGAAAAGAGAGGGAAAACACCCAACAAAACCCATTCATAACATGCAATTCATGCACACAAAATCAGTCTCCAGCTTATATTTCTCTTTCACTCTCGTTACAAGTGGACAACAAAATGTCAACATTCATTCAAAAGTTTCATTCTCTTTCCTGTACATTTCATGCACACATTGCATTTTTCTCTCTCTCTCTCTCTCTCTCTCTCTCTCTCTCTCTCTCTCTCTCTCTCTCTCTCTCTCTCTCTCTCTCTCTCTCTCTCTCTCTCTCTCTCTCTCTCTCTCTCTCTCTCCACCAAATATAATAATAAAACAAAACTATTTGTAAAACATGCACAATACATTTCATTTCAATAGACACACACACACACACACACGCATGCACACACAAACACGCAAACACGCACACATCAAAGTTCGGATAATAAAACTAAAAGTTGGTTTTGAACAGTAGTAGTGAATTTGTCCTACTGGAAGAGATGAGCCAAGGAACCTGAAAGCTATAATTTTCAGTCATGTGGAATGGTTTTAAGAGTCGCCTTAACAGTCAGAAGGCAAAATATACAGCATTACCACTTACCCCTGCCAAATCAGCCTCCTCGTAGGCTACTCGAATATACATGAAAGCATAACCAATGGAGTTATATGAGAAGACCATGAGCAAAATCCAGAATATGAATGAAGCAAGCAAAGCCTTGTTGCTGATGTCAAAGGCCTGCCCGAGTAGTTCGCTTCGGTCATAGAATGCATACTCTTTGCCTTGAGGCTGCCTTGAACGACTTCCTAACCCTACTCGTCCACTTTCTGCAGACACTACAGGAGCATTCCTTGCCTGTAACACATTTGTATAAGATGACATCATAAAGAAAATTAATAATAATAACTACAGGATGCTACTATGCGCTTTTTCTTCAATCAAACTCAAAGCGCGGCGATCTCGTCACATCGCTATTACAGAAGTTGGTATAGATGTCTATTTTTATTTTTGAAATGTTATATGGACTGCATCCAATGCCATTATTGGTGGGAGGGGGGGGAAGAGGAAACTGGAGTACCAGGAGAAAACCCTCGGTGTCCTGAAAAGTCTCATACCTAAGTCACATAAGTTAGCCTCACATGAGGTTTGAACCTGCGACCTTTGGCAATGGAAAGCTCTCACTATCCACTGAGCTAACAGGTCACCTCCACTGTAAAAGTTGTACTGCACTGTATCCCAAGCTGCCTATCACAAATAGCTACATTTGGCATGCCAGTTGTACCACACATCACTATACTGCAAACACAAAATATAAGACATATAATATTATAATTTAAAAGATTCCAAAAGTCATAGACATCACCAAATTATGGGTAGGCCAAATGGGCCCCCATAACATTTGGACTACAAGAACATTATGAGATTTTATATTTTCTTGTTCTTATTCCGCTCTCTCTCTCTCTCTCTCTCTCTCTCTCTCTCTCTCTCTCTCTCTCTCTCTCTCCTCCCCCCCCCCCCCCCCCAGCCTCTGTGGGTGTGCCGGGGGTTTCTGTATAAATAGTATCCCCACTTTCTGGAAATTTAGTGCTTTAAATTCCCACTGTCCCTGTCTTTCTCCTTTGTTCTTTTGCATTCCTACTCTGTTTTATCAATCTACTATACTATCTTCTTCTTCACTAGACCAGTCACCTACCATTTTTCTTGAAAACTCTTCCAAAACTCATTTGTGTATGAGGTCTGTTGGGTCAGCTTGGGAATATTGGACGCTTTCTGCCAAATGGTCACTAGGGCTTTCTATTATTTTATTATATACCAATGTAAGCATTTTATATGTGTTTTGTTAATATTTTATAATGATGTTTATATTCTATTTTATTTTTGTAAATGGGGGTTCGATAAATTAGAGTATAGTTTTAGCTTCCCCTGCATGGGATGTCTTTATTGTAAAATGCCTGGCTGGTGGAGTGCCTTCAGTGTTACCACTTGAGTTGTTTCAGTATATCTTTTATGCATATCAGGGCTGCGTCTTCTTTTAACCAAACTGTAGTCTTGATTTTGTGGTCCTGATTCGGCTCTTACAGTCCTCTCGACCCTATAAACAATGAATAACTAACTCTCTCGAGTTTTAGTTCCACCTCTTTATTTGTTTCCACTTTTTCATAATTCTGAGTATTATAAATTGAATTTCAACACTAGTTTTCTGTTCCCTCTCAGGTCATTTGTTTCCCATGTAAATTGTATTTGATTTATTTCACTTTTGTTGGAAGAGAGGTAGGGAGAATTCTAATTATTAAAAAAGTATGACTTTTATATCTCACTGGCATATGGGTGTAGAAAAACGGTTCTGTTTTATACTCACCAGAGCTGTGAGTTGTCTCAGTCCTTTGATGTACGACTCCTGCAGTGCTGTTAGGTTGGCCATTATGGTGCTCTGGCAGAAACATAATAATCAACCTCAACAATCAGCTTTAAAAAACAAAAATCAGTCGCCGCACTAGCATGCAGCCATAATAAATCTAGAAAGGCGAAGCCCATATCTCACATGCTCCTTATGGAACTTGCAATATTTAACACGAAAATGAGTGCCCAGAAAAAAACAAAATGAAATGGTGACATTAAAATGCAAAGTAACACTGACTTTGATCTTTCTATGCTCTTGACCAAGAGATGGCATTGACCTCCAGCTCCAAATACACTCATGTACTATCAAATAAAATACAGCAAAAGTTGTATTATGCCAACAAAAAACCCCGGTGACCTTGGGATGACCTTGTGATGATTTTGACACTTACGTGATCTTTCATGCATGTCTGATCAAATAATCCAATGTTGTTGCATATTATAGGTTAAATAAACCGCCATTCCACTGTACGATAACCTACTTTTTGTATGTTTTTGCATGGCCTAAAATGACCTCGACCTTCAAGATCAATGCAAAAACGGATCATATATAAAATATCAATATATCATCTCTAAATACAACAAGTTTGAATTTATATCACTCATAGTTTAGGGTCAAGGTCAATTCAAAGTATCTATACTAACTGACTTTGGACAGCTCCACTAACCTTGATCTTGGAGTGAGGTTGACCAAATTGACAAAGTATGTGTGTCTCATTGATATTTATCATACATCAAAGAATCATAAAGTCAATATTATTAACCTAGAAAAAGAAAGAAAAATTGTGTGTTACACTCCGTTTGATGTTGGTGTTTTCTATCAGTATTTGATTCAGCCCCGATGCTTGGATCCCTGATAGGTGTGTAACTCAGATTCGTTTATCCACGCAGCCTGCTCACTCAGCAACAAGACACGGAGTCGACGTATGAAATTTTCCACTTTTATTCAGCACACATCAACAACTGCATACAATCGCCTTTTCACTCTCAACTTTTTACTTTCCAACTCACTATCAACAACTTCTCAAAACAGTGCGGCACATAATTATATAGCCTCTCTCTCTTCCCGAACAATTTAGAACACGGTAGATTGACGCACTACCACCAATCAAATGAAATTTCGTCATCACTGACTTACGTCATACCACATTATTTTCCGTCCCAGAATGTTCTCAAATATTTACATTTATCGGGAATCTTCGATCGACCGTAAACACGCAAATCCAGAGAATTCTCCAATAATATCGACTAACGAAAATTATCAACGTTATACAAAGCTTCCTCTAACCACAACGCAAACTCAAATCAAAGGTAAATACACTCTATTATTGCACGCTTTACGAAATAAAACGAACAGATCTATCGCGCGCGCCTCACACATAATATCGTCACACGCACCATCATGCGCGTTTCAATGTAACATTGTGTTTAAAATTTTAATTTTCTGATGACCCTGCGGGTTCTGGCACTGAATAGAATAGACCCAACCTTTCCCAGCGTGTCGTAAGAAGCGATTAACAGGGGTGATATCACGGCATCACTGGGCGAAAGTCTCCTACACAGAAGTCACCGGCCAGTTCAACAACCATGTGCTCGGGGCCAAGGTGAGCCACACTGTACTCGTGGATTTCGGCTGTGGCCAACAGCCTGGAGAGGATTGGGCCCTGCCAGGTCTTTCTTGCCCAAGACACACTGCATGATGAAAAGAATCATTCACTCCATACAGGATCGGTCGTCGCCCGAGTCACCTGACCGCGCCTTCTGTTGGCCACCAGGACGGAAGTGATAAGTGTGCTACTGATGGACTACTTAACATGATCCGCATGAGAGACAACATCGTTATATAGGAACCTGGAATATCAGGACCCTATAACTGCGAAGGGAAAATTAGAAGAAATTGCCCACGAGCTGGACCACAATCGATCGAACATCTTAGGTATCAACAAACTGCCCTGGAAAGGCCTATAGGTGAAACAATGACCGACAAAGGCCACAAGCTTTATTTCAGCGGTAGAGATAACACAAAGACATTCTAGCCACTGTCATGGGTTGCCGCCCAGTCTAGTCTCCAGTAGACTCATTATCGTCTGAGCGCAGCCCCTTTCAACATCATCATCATCCAGGTCTATGCCCCAACATCAGACTATGATGACAGCGAAGTGGAGTATTTCTATGAACATCTACAGGCTGTATTGATCAAGTGCTGAAGGACATAGTCATAGTGCAAGGCGACTGGAATGCCAAGGTTGGCCAAGGTGCGCATCACAGCTGAGGAAACACATGTGGACCCGACTGCAACAACGACACAAATGACAGGGGTCTGAGACTTTTGGTGTTTGACAGATACAACTATCTGATACTGGCAAACATGCTTGGTCTCCACAAAATATCCAAACGATGGACATAGCACAGTCCCATAGGGGAGCATCACAACCAGATCGACTACATCATGGTCAAGAAACGCTTCAGATCAAGCATTAACGTTGGCAGGACACGCACATTTCCAGGAGCAGACATCCGATGTGACCATGATCTCGTGATGACGTCCTTTGGGCTCCACTTAAAGAAAGTAAACACAGGAAAGTGCACAAGACTGACGTTCAACCTGGACAAATTGCAAGACCTGGAGCTAGGTAGCAGAAATATTCCAAGCCACAATTGGAGGGAAATTTGCACCTCTGCTCTTTTTTGGAGCTGGTGAAGTAGATGTCGACACTATGACCACCACGTGCCTTCAACTCAGCTGTGACAGATGCCGCCACTGAAATCCTTGGCAAGCACTGCCCAAAGAAGAAACCGTGGATCACACCTAAAAACTTTTGGACCTGTGTGATAAACGAAGAGAGATGAACAAGAAAAAGAATACCTCACAGGGAACTGTTGCCTACCGAAAAATCAACAAGGACATCTGAAAAGGCATGCGCACAGCAAAGGAGAACTGGATAGAAGAGCAATGCCACAAAATAGAGAACAGTCTGAACAAGAACAACAGCAAGAAGGCCAACCAGACTGTGAAGCAGCTGACAAGTATTAAACAGCCCAAGGTCTCCACGATCCAAAGCAAGTCTGGCATATATGCCTTACAGAAGAACAAGAAGTCTAGGATAGATGGACAAAGTACTGCTCTGACCTTTACAACCACAAACGAAATGCAGACCCATCAGTTCTAGCATGTCCCCAGAACAGAGAAGGAGAAGAAACCCTCCCAATTCGAGAAGAGGCAGCAGTGCAATCACTAAAGAAGGGGAAGTCAGAGGAAGTGGACAACATACCCGCGGAATTGCGGAAAGCCGGAGGGGAAGTGAAGATTGATGCCCTCACTATTATCTGTAACTAGATCTGGCAGAGTGGGGAGTGGCCTACACCATGGATCCAGTTGCTTGTCATCACTCTTCCCAAAAAGAGTAACCAGGAGTGTGAAAATTACTGCACCATCAGCCTCATCAGCCATCCCTCCTGAAAATAATACTCAAAAGGTTGAAACCCCAAGCTGAACAAATCACAGCAGAAGAACAAGCAGGATTCAGAGCAGGGCAAAGTACCACTGAACAGATTTTCAACCTCAGAATAATCTGCAAGAAATACCTACAGCACCAACCACATCTATATCATGTGTTTGTGGACTTCAAAAAGGTGTTTGACCGAGTTTGGCATGCAGCTCTGTGGGCAACCATGAGAGTGTACAACATCAGTCTTAAAATCATTGAAGTCATCAAAGGCTACAAGTATGACAAGGTTACCAGTGCAGTCCTCCACAACAGCGCCATCGAAAACTGGTTCAGAACAACAATCGGGGTGCGTCAAGGATGCCTATTCTCTCCAACACTCTTTAACATCTTCCTAGAGTGCATCATGTCAGATGCCCTTGCAGATCACGAAGGCGCAGTCAGCAAAGGGGGTAGAGCAATCTCCAACCTCCATTTTGCAGATGACATTGATGGATTGGCTGGAGAGGAACAAGAACTTGAACAGCTTGTACAGAGGCTTGACATCACCTCTAGAGCCTATGGAATGGAAATAAGTGCATAGAGGACCAAAATGATGACCAACAACACCAATGGCATCAACTTGGACATCAAGAGCCAAAGCCAATCCCTCAACACAGTGCATAGCTTCAAATATTTAGGAGCCATTGTATCAGACAATGGATCTTGACAGGAAGTCCTCTCCAGGATCGCACAAACAACCGCTGCCCTGACAAGGTTAAAGCCCATTTGGAAAGACAGGACCATCAGTCTACATTCCATGGTATTGCTGCTGCACTCCCTTGTCATCTCCATCTTCCTATAGACTTGTGAAACATGGACCCTCACAGCAGACCTACAACGAAGAATACAAAGCATGGAGATGAGGTGCTACAGAAGACTTCTGGGCATTTCCTATCCCCAGCACATCACCAAAGTCCGACAGACCATCACACAAGCCATTGGACAACATGACGACATGCTCAAAGTGGTGAAGAAACGGAAATTCCAAAGGTATGGCCACGTCACCAGAGCACCAGGCCTTGCAAAAAATCATCCTGCAAGGCACAGTGCAAGGAGGCAGAAGAAGAGGGAGACAGAAAAAGATATGAGAGGACAACATTCGAGAATGGTCTGGTTTGACACTGAACGAAGACATGAGGGTTGCTGAGAACAGAGAAAGATGGAGTATGCTGGTTAAACGATCATCTGTGGTGTCCAAACGACCTTTGAGTTATGGGTTAGGATAGGATAGGATAACCCTGCGACCTTGACCTTGAAGTGAAGTAATTCATTCACTGATCATTTATGAGATCTAATGGGTATACACCATCTTACCAAGTTTGGTTGTGATAGTTGAAATAGTTTCTGAGTACTTAGCCACTTTAAAGTTTGGGCATAGACAAAGAGGATGGCGGATGACGAAAAGAGACTTTTTAACAAATATAATTCTGGGACTATTTAGGATTCATCTCGCACAGATGTGCAAAAATCTGGAAAAAAAAATTTTCTTTTGGGAGGGGCGGGAGTGGTGGGGTTGGGGAGGGGGGAGGGGGAGGAGTTGGTGAGTACATAGACTCACATTGTTATGCATGTGAGTCAATAATATAGCATAATAACTGTTCTTCTTGTGACAGGCAACCACAATCTAAATACCCAATTATTCTCTCTCTCCGTTTCTCTCTCTCTCTCTCTCTCTCTCTCTCTCTCTCTCTCTCTCTCTCTCTCTCTCTCTCTCTCTCTCTCTCTCTCTCTCTCTCTCTCTCTCTCTCTCTCTCTCTCTCTCTCTCTTATCTTTCTATCTTATCTTCTTTTATCTTTTCTAATTTTATCTAATCTATATTTAAAATGCGTGCACACACACCTAAACATGTATACGTAAACAAACAAGTTATACTAGAGAGTAGACATTCTGAAAAAGATTTAGGATGAAAACCTTTCACTTGACTAGTGCATTACCAGGGTCACAAAAAATGTAACAAACTGTCAGGATTTTTAATCATGTCCATTTCTTATTTTAAGAAATAGGGAAATTTTGGTCCCCTTAGTCAAGGCTTTGGTAAAATCTATTTTAGAGTATGGTAATCTTGTGTGGAGTCAAGACTGGAATCTTAAGCTAAAAAAAAACATACAAAACATATCACTATAATAGTTCAAAGATATTTTACAAGATGTATTGTAAGACATAAAGATCTCGTTTACAAAGAGAGACTGAAAAGCTTTAAGCTGCCTAGCTTAGAATATAGACGTCTAAGAGGAGACATGATTGAGGTTTCTAAAATCCTGCACAATTTATTCGATCACACTACAACACAAGGTATACTAACGAAGACAAACATATGTTCTTAAGAGTTTGTAGTCATGTCTTAATTCTTACTGTTAGTGAACTGACTACAAACTCTCAAAGAAGACTGCTAATACAACCTTATTTCATCTTTTTTTCCCCCACAGAGTTATTAACACTTTGAACAGTCTACCAAATGAAATTGTCACAGTTGGTACCATCAATGCTTTTAAAAAATAGTCTGGACAAATTTATGTCACATAATATGTTCCACTGGCTTTTGAGGAGTACCATTCTCTCCCTTTCTTTCCCCCATAAGTATAGGCAAATTCCTCAGACATCCAGTACCTGAAGCCTAATCCGTGTGACAATACCAATGTGTTTTTATGCATATTAACTTAAAATTGAGGGCAACAAGCTGTCAGCCTATAATACTTACGGTAGGCAACCTCAATTTATACATGCAGTGACTCACACAAACAAACATAGTGATACGCGTGCACAGCACATAAACTATCAAAGGTCGAATTATACCAACCTTTTATTAAACGCCAAAAACCCCTGCTACGACAGCGTGTCAAAACATGGCAATGCCGCCATACTGGTTCCGATCATAAACAATACTCGGTTGCCTAGTAACGATGGTACATGGTCGTTTCGCCGGAAATCACGTTCGCCGAATCCGGCGAATCGACCAATCAGATTTTCAGGCGAAACGTCCAAGTGGCTGCTCCTACGGGACCGTACGACAAGAAAAAATTCTAGAACGACGGGTAGGGTAAGGCAGTGCCTCGACGGGTAGGGTAAGGCAGTGCTACACATATACCGCTCGAAACGGGTTAGGGTTAGGGCTAGCGGTCCGTCTACAAGTGATTGAATTACATGTCGGTGAATCGACCTATCGGTGAATCGACCATCGGCGAATCGACCAGGCCTTTCCGGCGAATCGACCATCCGGCGAAACGCCTATAAACCATAACGATACTCTCCAACCTAGGTAGAAATGCTATTTAACGAAAATACTGCACGGTACTTGACAGCAATTAAAAGTATTATGATTAAATGATTAAAAGTATTCAACTCTGCATGTGTGCAGATAATGCTTGTTCCAAACTTCTGGAATGTGCATATTTTTAATGCTTGCAAAAACTACCATACAGCTACATATATTGTTTATTTGCCCAAAGTGCAACGATCTGTCGATAGCGGCGAGAACATTCGAAAGAGGGAAAAGGACAGAAAAATTGTAACTTAGAGGTGAAAATCGATGCTTTGATCAAAAAGATTGAAAGCATGGAGCAGAGGCTGATAAAGTTGGAGTCGGGATACACAGGTGTTTCTCTTGAAGAGAAGATAGAAAAAGCAGTTGAGAGAAAGTTGGCGGACGCACTGGATGAGCTCGCTGAGGTGGAGAAAAGAAAGCTCAACGTGATGGTGGTGGGTTTGCCAGAAAGCGACAAGGATGGGGAAGAAAATAAGTTTAAAGATGATGATCAGGCTCAAAAGCTTAATAGCGAAGATGGATTCAAGTCTCGCGGAGGAGACGCTTGTAGACGTAGTCCGTCTGCGCTCAAACGCTCCTGCAGGCCACGCCCGTTGTGGGGAAATACCGAAAGAGGCTAAGAGGACCGAAAAGAGGCTAATACACCTCGATCGCAGAAGAGAAATGTCAATTTTATCCCAATTTTACCACAAAAATGGTTAAAAGGGTTAAATTGTCTGAAACTGCAGTAAAAATAAATAAATGTTTGTACTAATGAGGCAGCAAAATAAGCATTTTGAGAGGTTCCTTCAACCTGAACAAAGGCCGTGAACATAACAAGAGGGTTTTCTTTAATCAAGACTTCACTCCAAAGCAAAGCACAGAGAACTGAAAAAACAGCTTGAACAAAAAAAGAAAGACACAGGGGAACGTTACTGGATGATTAGAAATGGAAGGATAGCACAGGCGGCGGAATCTGCTCAGGATTGGGGAGGGGGGGGGGGGGCACACACATTTTATTCACTGACATCAGGGCCGGACCTGGAAAAAGTCGGGGGGGGGGGGGGGGAGGTTACAGATTCAGCGAAGGCGCGAAGCGCCGAGTCTTCTAAGGGTAAGGGGGTGGTGCGGGGGCATGCTCCCCCTGAAATTTTTTTTTTTTCAAGGATGCAAAATGGTGCAATCTGGTGCAATGTGAACCTTGCAAAAAGCCATCTGTGATGGTCTGGGACTTTGAGCTTTTTGAACAATTGAACCTGTGGGTTCGGGCATTAAATAGAATAGACCCAACGTTTCCCGGCGTGTCGTAAGAGGCGACTAACAGGGGTGATGTTAGCACGGCATCACTGGGCGAAAGTCTTCTACACAGAAGTCACCGGCCAGGGCGGAGGAACCTCACGTTACTACAGGTTCAACGACCACGTGCTCAGGGCCAAGGCGAGCCACACTGTATTCGTGGATTTCGGCTGTGGCCAACAGCCTGGAGAGGATTGGGCACCGCCAGGTCTTTTTTGCCCAAGACACACTGCATGATGACACTATATCCATTAATTCCAAACCGGATCGGTCGTCGCCCGGCACAAGGACCGCGCCTTCCGTTGTCCACCAGGACGGAGGTGTTAAGTATGCTACTGATGGACAATTTAGCAAGATCCGCACGAGAAACAACATCGTCATAGGAACCTGGAATGTCAGGACCCTAACTGCGGAAGGAAAATTAGAAGAACTGGCCCACGAGTTGGACCACTATCGATGGAACGTTCTAGGCATCAGCGAACTGCGTTGGAAAGGCCTAGGTGAAACAACGACCGACAAAGGCCACAAGCTCTATTTCAGCGGTAGAGATGACAGGCATGAACACGGCGTTGGATTCTTGGTCCACAAGAACATTCTAGCCACTGTCATGGGTTGCCGCCCAGTCTCCAGTAGACTCATTACCATCCGCCTGAGAGCAGCCCATTTCAACATCACTATCATCCAGGCCTATGCCCCAACATCAGACTATGACGACAGCGAAGTGGAGGATTTTTATGAAAATCTACAGGCGGTCCTTGACCAAGTGCCGAAGAAGGACATAGTCATAGTGCAAGGCGACTGGAATGCCAAGGTTGGCCAAGATACGCATCACAACTGGGGAGACACATGTGGACCCCATTGCAACAACGAGACAAATGACAGGGGTCTGAGACTCTTGGAGTTTGCCAGATACAACAATCTGGTACTGGCAAACACGCTTGGTCTCCACAAAAACTCCAGACGATGGACATGGCACAGTCCCGGCGGGGAGCATCACAACCAAATAGACTACATCATGGTCAAGAAACGCTTCAGATCAAGCATCAACATTGGAAGGACACGCACGTTTCCAGGAGCAGACATCGGAAGTGACCACGATCTCGTGATGATGTCTTTCCGGCTCCATTTGAAGAGAGTAAATACAGCAAAGTGCACTAGACTGAAGTTCGACCTGGACAAACTGCAAGACCCGGAGGTGGCAGAACTATTTCAGGCCACAATTGGAGGGAAATTTGCACCACTGCTCATTTTGGGTGGTGGTGAAGTAGATGTCAACACCATGACCACCACCTTCAACTCAGTTGTGACAGATGCCGCCACTGAGATCCTTGGCAAGCACCGACCAAAGAAGAAGCCGTGGATCACACCTGAACTTTTGGATCTGTGTGATAAACGAAGAGAGATGAAAAAGAAAAAGAACACCTCACAGGGAGCTGATGCCTACCGAAAAATCAACAATGACATCCGAAAAGGCATGCGCACAGCAAAGGAGAACTGGATAGAAGATCAATGCCAGGAAATAGAGAACAGTCTGAACAAGAACAACAGCAAGAAGGCCTACCAGACTGTGAAGCGGCTGACAAGTGTCAAAGAGCCCAAAGTCTGCACGATCCAAAGCAAGTCTGGCACATGCCTTATTGAAGAACAAGAAGTCTTGGACAGATGGACAGAGTACTGCTCTGACCTTTACAACCATACACCAAATGGAGACCCATCAGTTCTAGCATGTCCCGAGAACAGAGAAGAAGAAGAAATCCTCCCAATTCTCCGGGAAGAAGTTGAGGCAGCAGTGCAATCGCTAAAGAAAGGGAAGTCAGCGGGAGTGGACAACTTACCCGCGGAACTGCTACAAGCAGGAGGAGAAGCGATGATTGATGCCCGCACCATTATCTGTAACAAGATATGGCAGAGTGGGGAGTGGCCTATACCATGGACCCAGTCGCTTGTCATCACTCTTCCCCAAAAAGGTAACCTTCAAGAGTGTGAAAATTACCGCACCATCTGCCTCATCAGCCATCCCAGCAAGGTCCTCCTGAAAATAATACTCAACAGGTTGAAACCCCAAGCTGAACAAATCATAGCTGAAGAACAAGCAGGATTCAGGGCAGGGCGAAATACCACTGAACAGATTTTCAATCTCAGAATAATCTGTGAGAAATACCTACAGCACCAACAACATCTATATCATGTGTTCATAGACTTCAAGAAGGCGTTTGACCGAGTCTGGCATGCAGCTCTATGGGCAACAATGAAAGTGTACAACATCAGCCCTAAAATTATTGAAGTCATCAAAAGCCTGTATGACAAGCCTACCAGTGCAGTCCTCCACAACAGCGCCATCGGGAACTGGTTCAGAACAACAATCGGTGTGCATCAAGGATGCCTACTCTCTCCAACACTCTTCAACATCTTCCTAGAGCGCATCATGTCAGATGCTTTTGCAGATCATGAAGGCACAGTCAGCATAGGGGGTAGAGCAATCTCCAATCTTCGTTTTGCGGATGACATTGATGGATTGGCTGGAGAGGAACAAGAACTTCAACAGCTGGTACAGAGGCTTGACACCACCTCCAGAGCTTATGGAATGGAAATAAGTGCAGAGAAGACCAAAATGATGACCAACAACACCAATGGCATCAACATGGACATCAAAGTCCAAGGCCAATCCCTCAACACAGTGCATAGCTTCAAATATTTAGGAGCCATTGTATCAGACAATGGGCACACTGACTCAACCAAAGCTTTTAGGTTTTGAGGTTAGTTCAGCCAGGCTAGCTATAAATAGCTTCGCCGTTAGCTTCGCCAGTGCTTCTTTCCTTTCATTTCACTGGAAGGGAGGGTGTAGGCAAGCTATAAATAGCCTGCAGCCAGCAAAATGTGGGGGAACCTAAGAGTGCTGCTCACATAGGCATTGAGCTGTTGTGTGGGTCCCGACAGGAAGTCCTCTCCAGGATCGCACAAACAACTGCTGCCCTGACAAGGCTGAAGCCCATTTGGAAAGACAGGACCATCAGTCTACATTCCAAAGTAAGACTGCTGCGCTCCCTTGTCATCTCCATCTTCCTTTATGCTTGCGAAGCATGGACACTCACAGCAGATCTCAAATGAAGAATACAAAGCATGGAGATGAGGTGCTACAGAAGACTTCTGGGCATTTCCTATACACAACACATCACCAACAACGAAGTCCGACAGACCATCACACAAGCCATTGGAAAACACGATGACCTGCTTACAGTGGTGAAGAAACGGAAACTCCGATGGTATGGCCATGTCACCAGATCATCGATCAGGCCTTGCAAAGACTATTCTGCAAGGCACAGTGCAAGGAGGTAGAAGAAGAGGGAGACCGAAAAAGAGGTGGGAGGACAACATTCGAGAATGGACTGGTTTGACACTGAGCGAAGCCATCAGGGCTGCTGAGGACAGAGAAAGATGGAGTATGCTGGTTAAAGGATCATCTGTGGTGCCCCTACGACGTCCGGGTTACGGGACAGGATAGGATAGGAATAGGAACTGACAAACTCTGCATTGGGGTACAAAAATTATCCTCTGCCCCTCCCTTAAAAAAAAAAAACAAAACAACAACAACAACAAAAACACACACACACAAACATTTATTTATCAGCAGAGATGTTTTGTATACTATTATTATTCACTACGTTTAGTTGATCGTTAACGGTATAAAGCTTTACCTTGTAGTTTATGAACATCACCGCCCTGCTTTCACTTAATTCAGTCTTGCTGCACTAGGTTCCTCGGCATTAGTACCATTTGTGAATTGTATCTTCTGGCAAAACAGTTCACTGCCTCTTTGAAGTCAATATCAACATCCCTGTGCACTTTCGGTAAAGCAAGTCCATTGAGTCTCTGTTGCCCCATTGTAGAGCGCAGGTAGTTTTTCAGGTTGCGCAACTGACTGTTTGAACGCTCACACTCGGCAGTAGTGACAGGCAGGGTGCAAAGGTTCTTTAGCATGATGAACAGGTTGGGATAAAAATCCCTGTCACAATGTTTCAGTGCTTCTGATGCCGTGGATGGGATGATAGCTGTCGCATTCTCAGCAGCACTTCGCCATTTGCAAACCCACCGTTGGTATTCTGTATCAAGGGTAGTGTTGTCTGGTAGGTCAGACTCCCACAACATTGCCAGTGTCTTCACCCCTTCTGGAACCTGCATGAAACCATCCTGGTTGTCTATTAAAGTGCTTGGCACCAGACAGAGACCATCAACTGCTAGGCCAGCATTTTTGAAACTCGAGTCCAATTCGGTTGACAGGTGTTCCAAGAAAGGAATGGCAAAGCAAATCTTGAAATATTCTTCTGGAGTGGCCGCAGGTTGGTTGTCACGGAGAGTCTGTCGGGATGCTTGACGAGGAACAATAACACCAGTTGTCAAAGCATTTGCCATTTTGCTGACTTCACCAAACAAGGCAACGAACGCTGTGTAGACATCTCTTATAATAGAAGACGTGCAGTTACTGACCTCTTTAATGATTTCCCTGTAGGCATCGACAACATCTTTTGTCCTTTTCTGCAGCTTCACTGTCAAGGGTTTCCATTTCAACGATGTTTTTGGACGATTCAGCGATGGTCGTTTCAATGGATGTTCGTTACAACGAATTGTCATAATTATCAACTTAGCATCTTAATTAATATTTCTAAAAAGTCGTTTTTGGTGGATTAGGGCAGTATCAAGGTAAAGGTGCTGGAAGAGGCTTGCGGCCATAACAAGAAAATATGGTTGCATTTACTAATTTAGGCTTAGGGGTTGGGTTACTTGGTCGTTTCAACGGGAAAACGCTTTGGACGTTTCAACGGATCCCCTGAAATGGATTTCCGTTGAATTGACTATATATAACTCTTTGTACGTTGGACCAAAAGTGACTAAAAACTGCAATTCTGAAGTCAGGATTTGAACCCACGTCGCCCGAGACGTACGTACACAAGTCGTGCTCTCTGACGGTTGAACTATGTTAGGGTAGAGAGAAAGGGAGCCATTTTAAGAATAAAAATGGTCAAAGCGTGCTGTTGGGTTGTGTGTAAAAACATCCAAAGTCATCTGAGGAAAATATTGGTAAATTAATGGATCTATTGGTATCTGATCAAATCAAACACTTTGACCATTTATGCATCATGGGAGACTTCAATTTTCCCACAATTGACTGGGAAAGTGGGGTTGCCAGCACTAGAGAGCAGCAGTTTATGGAATGCATTAGGGATGCATATTTGTTTCAAATGGTGAGTAAACCAACACGGAGGAGAGAAGGGCATAAACCAAGTCTTTTAGACCTGGTTTTAGTAAATGATGCAGAAGTTATTTCTGATATTGAACATTTGTGTCCACTGGGGGAAAGTGACCATGCATGATGTGCTTGTATTTGATTTAAATGTTTTTGAAATACTACAGAAAGGGAAAAATAATGAACATTTTAATTACAAGAAGGGAAACTATAATGATTTAAGGCAAACTGTAAGAGCAATTGATTGGAATAAAATAAAAGAACAAAATGAGGAAGAATGTTGGTTATATATATAAAAAAACAACATTTTATTAGCAATAAAAAACATGTACCTAGGTCAAGAGGACAGTCAAAATCTACTTTAGTGCCTGCATAGTGTATGGTTTAAGAAATCATGTTTAAGAAAGATAAAGAAAAAGCATACTCTATACAAAAAATATTTAGAAACTCAAGATGGTGTAGATTATCAAAGATACATAAAAGCAAGAAATGAATGCACAAGAGGGGTGAAAAAGGCAAAAATGAATCATAAATATAAAATTGCTCGTACATGTAAAGAAAACCCAAAGTTTTTTTTGGAAATTACATTCAATCCAAGATGAAAGTGTCTTCTGGCATCAGCTCTTTGGCGAAAGAGGATGGGGATATGGCAGTAAGTGAGGAGGAAAAGGCAAATGTTTTAAATGACTTCTTTTCCAGTGTTTTTACAAAAGAAGATTTTAAAAACATACCTAAATTAGTTCCTGGATCCAGATCATATGGTGTAAGTCTAAATGAAATTTTTATAACACCTAAAGCTGTGCAGGAAAAACTAGCTAAACTAGACCTATGTAAAGCATTTGGCCCTGATGGTATCCCACCCAGAGTGTTAAAAGAGGCAAGTGACGAGTTGTCAGTACCTTTATGTCTACTTTATAATAAATCCTTAGATGAAGGCACTGTTCTGGCTGACTGTACTTGACAGTAGTCAGTAGTAATTTTCGTTAATATCTTATTAACTATCCTTTATAACCACTAAATAGTTCTTCAGCCTAGAGACAGCAATTCATCTAGACTATAGCTGTGGTAGCCCTTGGCAAATTTAGTCCTACTTCCAATCCACAGTAAATTCGCGAACCTCCTCATCAACTATAGGAGCGAGAATGATCGTCGCACTGATTACATTACATTACATGATTATTGCTTTAGGTCCAGCGGACTCTTCCGAGCCAAATCAGGACCGGACAACCCCCGATCCGCATAAAAGATCTGCAGAAACATCCCTAGTGGGAAAACTGAAAGCTCTCCACAAGCCAGTCACTTTACAATAAAGACATCCCACGCCGTTTACAAAAACAAAATAGAATACAAACATCATTATAAATTATCAACAAAACACATACATATAAAATACATTGCTTAATAATAACATCATAGGAAGCCCTAGTGACCACCTGGCAGAAAGCGTCCAATATTCCCAAGCTGATCCAACAGACATCATACACAAATAAGGAGTCTTGTCCCGGAAGAGTTTTCAAGAAAAAAGGTAGGTGACTGGTCTAGTGAAGAAGAAGATAGTATAGCAGATTGATAGAACAGAGCAGGAATGAGAAAGAGCAAATGAGAAAGACAGCAACAGTGGGAATTTAAAGCACTAAATTTCCAGAAAGTGGGGATACTTTTTGTACTGAAACCCCCGGCACCCCAATGGGGGGGACGCACTGATCGTGTGCCCTCCTCAACATCAAGAAGAAGAAGAAGAAGAAATAGACTGTCTTTGGTGTAAGCTGCAAGCTTCTTTCTGCTTGTAATGACCAATGTATAATATTAAATAAATTATATTGCTTCTAGATCTGGGAAGCTCAGTAGCATTGTGGCTTGGGCACATTCTAAAAATGTTTCGTTAAGCAACATCAAGCACGGTTTAAATGAACATTTGGTTGGGTCACCATATTTGGAAGGAAACCACTAAAACGACACAAAGAATAAAGCAAGCGCACAATGTACCCAGATCACACAAGAAGTAGATTCATATATATAAGAACCGCCTCTTTCTAGTACTCGAAAGCAGACTTCTTTATCTTCTTCAGGATATAGTGGAAACCAACTGTTGAAAAACTTTGGATGTGCAGGGCAGGCTCATATTTAAAAGTAAGGAACTTTGAAAATGTAGCCGAGCAGAGTATTTGACTCCCAATTCTCCACCTTGAGAACACGGCCCAACCCCAGCTGTTATTTTCCTTTATCCCTTGCAAGAGGGACACAAAAATATTTGCCCTGTAAGGCGGGAAGCATGATTGGTAGCAAACCGGGTTGCTGGCTACTATGCCACGACACTTCTGCAAAATCGCTGAAATGCTTGTCGACAATGTAGTCCCCCTCACCACCAAAAGCAGAAGGCAAATGGTCAGCTGGGGAGAACAACTGTCGTGTCGCCTTTTCCTGCATAATCCAATGTTCACACCAAAGGATTCTGCACAGCAGGAGCCACCCAAGGCTAGTCTACCCCAAAAAATGTAAGGTAGACAAATTCTCTCCCGAGCTTGAACCGGTCACCTCCCATTCCGCTACAAGAAGTTAAAAAGTTACATCTTTAAACAGGTGTATGATCAGAGATTTAGTTTGCCCTCATACACCTTAAAAAAAAAAAAACGTTCTGAAATTTGGGAGCATGGAGGTCACTGGATGGCATATTCCCTGTGTTCCACACTCTGGTTTCTGAGGGAAAAAATTAGTCAAGGTAGATTTTAATCCAAGGGACTCTGCAATTCACAGGCAGGCAGGCAGTTAGTCGTTGTTCATAGGGTCCAGCAAAGAGCTGAATCAGGACCACAACTTGGTTGAAAAACAAGACACCCCAGATCCGCATAAAAGATCTGCTGAAACAAATGTAACAGCAACACTAAAGGCACTCAACCAGCCAGTCACTTTTACAATAAAGGCACCCCATGCAGGGGATGCTGAGGCTGTACTTTAATATATCAAATCCCCGTTTACCAAAAGAAAATAGAATATAAAAATCTTTATAAAATATTAACAAAACACACATATAAAATGCCTACATTGCTAAATAATACCAGAGAAAGCCCTAGTGATCATTTGGCAGAAAGCATACAACAGCCCTAAGCTGATCCAACAAACCCCATACACAAATGAGGAGTTCTGGGAGAGTTTTCAAGAAAAAAAGGACTGATCTAGTGAAGACCATAGATTAAGAACGAAAAAGAACAAATGAGAATGACAGAATCAGGGGTATTAAAGCAGCTACATTTCCACAAAGTGGGGATACTATTTATACAGAAATCTTCAGCACCCCCACGGGTGTAGGCAGACAGTGCCAGGATTGTCACATATAACACATTCAAGCATAGCGTCAAAACAACACAAATGAGCAGTGGAATCTTTCATTTTTATTTGAACATATAAACAGATCAAGACAAACATTTCATATAACCAAAATGGGATTTGCTTCATCTCCAGTCATGTTTTTAAACAAGAACTAAAAAGAAATAACAGTGACATTTTGTCTGTAAATATGGGAAGAAATAAGAAAATAAACCAATTGAAGAAGACACTACAATAATGAAGAAACAAATGGTAGGAGTTAAGCCTTGCAGGCTAATGGGAGAGGCGGGTATACACCTACACAGCCAATCTGCATCACATCATAGTGTGGAAAATATTCAGGCATCAATTTGGCACCCCATTGTTTTACAACTTTTCACCATGAACCCAACATCCAAACTTTTTCTCTCACACAAAGCAGAACCAAACCAATAACATTACATTACATAATTGTTGCTTTAGGTCCCGCGGACTCTTTCCCGAGCCAAATCAGGACCGGACAACCCCCAATCCGCATAAAAGATCTGCTGAAACAACCCTAGTGGGAAAACTGAATGCCCTCCACCAGCCAGTCACTTTACAATAAAGACATCCCACGCAGGGGACGCTGAGGCTGCACTCTAATTTATCGAACCCCCGTTTACAAAAGCAAAATAGAATACAAAAATCTATAAATTATCAACAAAACATACATATAAAATGCCTACATTGCTAAATAATAACATCATAGGAAGCCCTAGTGACCACCTGGCAGAAAGCGTCCAATATTCCCAAGCTGATCCAACAGACCCCATACACAAACAAGGAGTCTTGTCCCGGAAGAGTTTTCAAGAAAAAAGGTAGGTGACTGGTCTAGCGAAGAAGAAGGTAGTATAGCAGATTGATAGAACAGAGCAGGATTGAGGAAGAGCAAATGAGAAAGATAGCGACAGTGGGAATTTAAAGCACTAAATTTCCAGAAAGTGGGGATACTATTTATACTGAAACCCCCGGCACACCAACGGGGGTAAACCAAACCAATGAGTACTAAGACCAACCCTCAAATTATTTTCTCTTGACATAAACTCTACAATGCCTTCTACGAAATGACTAGACGCACTGAGACAACAAACATCCATGTTTCTTAATAGACTGGTAAGGTCTTACTGACCACAGAAAATACATCAAATGTAAAGGAATGGAAACAAATTAAAAAAAAATTTAATACTTACATGGACCAAGGGATGAGTGAGAGTGGTGGGGGACCTACACAAAATTAAAGCGGCAGGCTACTACCACCATTAACAGTACCGTTTACTTTTTGTGTCTTCAACTTTACAACAGAAAACGACAAGCAACATACACAAATCCTTTCAAAAGGTAGGCTTTTTCCTTGGAAATGTTAGATGGGAATGCAAGAAGTTTTTTTCTTCTTCTTCTATACCACTTTCAATCAAACATGCATCAACATTTGGGGCTTTCCATTCAAAGAAAAACAGCAAATTTAAAACAATTTTCAATAATTTTATGTTAAAACTTTGTTTTTTAAAACTACGACTACAATATTGCAAGTGTAAAGTGACTCTCGTTGTAACATGCAAAATAAATCCCAAATGGAAGCCTGTGTACAGTTTCAATGACAAACCACCTCATTCTCCACTCTACCTTTCCTCGTAAGGTAAACCATGAGTTAAAGTGCCTGGAAGACTACTTCTCACAATAATCCTAACAAGAAATGTTTTTATAATGAGTATATCACCATTATTATCTTATAAAATTGCTGTTCAAACAAAGAAGGCCAGTCCCACACACCACACCTACCACTACATGAGACACCATGACCCTTCACCACATACATCACAACAATTATTGAAAATATTAGTTCATCAAAATAAAAACAGGAAGCCATTGTCACCTGCTATGAATACTGTGAATGACAATCACATTACCTAAAAAAGAAAACATTCCACGCTAAAAGGTCACAACACCAAATTCAGCCCAATCAAACAAACCATACACCAGTATAATTATTACCATTATTTACAAGCAAAAGAAAATGAGGCCCATCAGATCTCCATCATTAGACAAGTTATAAAATCAAGAGTGCCAGTTGTGTGTTGCCAAAGCTCAAGAAAGCAATGACAAAGACAGCGGACACTGCACTGTACATTGACCAGTCACCACACTCAGCCAACATAATCATCAGTACAAATTTGATATACACTGGACACCTACAAACACAGAACCCCTGAAGTCCCAACAGATGTACAAAGGAAGAATAACATACAAAATCTGCGCATCAGCTGCATAACAGTGACTAGATTCAACTGGTACATCATATACATATTTACATATACAGGCCATCCAATCTCCATTATATATATGTTGAGTATTGCAATCAATGACAATAAATTACACTAGTATTATTATAAATACTATTTTGCAAAAATAATTCCAGACTTGAGTTCATTATGTCCACCTGTTAAAATCAGATGTTTGAGTAAATGAATGTTTTATTCCATAGGAGTAAATGAAGCAATACAATACTGGGAACAAATGATGAGAGAAATCTCTGCTAACTAAACCCCAGTGCAATCGTAGAACTCAAAGCTATACAATCTCATTGTTTTCATACTGCATCTTATGTTTGCAGATTTTTTTTACATTATAATACTAAAAATCGAAGATAGAGAAGAAAAATACTGCATACATAACACATTGTAAAGACTGAAAAAATGTTTTTACTGAAATTACAACTACTAACATTTCAAGAACCACGATGTATTTAATCTATAATAACATCAAGTATTTGGCAGAACCAAAATTTCTACAGAAATTTCCATCAATCTACCATTGATGATCACAAGTGACACAAGCTCAAACTATAGTATTGAATATGAGCTAATGGTAACAGAATTTAATGCAATTTTGGCACAATACTAAATCAAAATAAATGTCCAACAAAAATTCTTCCAGTAAAAACAAGAACAAATTAAAATGTATCGATGATGGCTGAGCATACAAAATAGACATCTGGCAGTGCTAGTGGCATTGCATAAAATCCTTTCCCTCATTGCACACACAAACACCACAATGGCAAGCTATTGATGTGTAGTATATTTCCACACACTCTCAAACAGCCAACAAATAAGCATTTTAGTAGTGTTCATTTTGTTGGTGGTCTTATCACTTACATTAACCTAAAGCAAAATTAAAACATAAAATGATGGACCCCTATCTGAACTATCTGCAAGCAAAATACTGAAATAATCGGTTCACTGCGAGTTAAAGTGTTCAGAAAATAATGAAGCAAAACAATCTTGACCTTTGAGAAAATACAAATATGAACAATGTAAAATGATTACAGCATCTACATAGTAAAAATAAACACATTCAGTTCAATTCATCTCCAGGTACAAAAATGAGTGCCGGTTTTGAGATATTGAGCAAAACATGTTTAGCAACAAAGTGACTGCAGGGACCCTGACATTTGGCAGATAGAACTAATATGACGGCACAGGAGGCCGGCCACTAACCTAGGTCATGTCCCTATGTTTAGTCAATAGCTGTCCAGTGCTTCTCAACAAACAGCACGCAATAGCCAAACAGACCCACTTTTGGCTCTGATTCCACACTTTTTGCTCTGATTCCACACTTTTTCAAAGTATTTTCAGCCTCTGGAAATACAAAGGTGAAAAAATGCTGAACAAACACAATGCGTTCCACAAGAATCAATAAAAAGAAAGACTGCAACAAAAATAACTATCATCTCAACAAATACTGGGACCTAGCAAACATTAACCATACAAAGGCAATACACCCAGTTGTACAGTCAAAGTAGACCCTCATAATAATACTAAATGCCAAAACATGAGTAGAAAAGATTACACCTGGACACCAGAAACATTCCAAAAACTTGCTGCACAGCACCATTTTTGCTAACAAAAACAAAAAAAATCATAAAATACACAAATAAAAAAATAAAAACCACCAGGGTCCAGCGGACTGCGAAGAGCTGACTCAGGACCTTAACTTCATTAAAAGAGAGCTCACCCCTGATCCATCTAAAAGATGTGCTGAAACAACCTTAATGGTAACACTGAAGGCAATCCACCAGCCGGTCACTTTACAATAAAGGCAACCCATGCAGAAGACGTCAAGGCTGTACTCTAATTTATCGAACCCTCGTTTACAAAACCAAATTAGAATATAAACAACATTATAAAATATTAACAACCCAACTCATACATATAAAATGCCTACATTGCTAAATAATAATACCATACAAAGCCCTGGTGACCATTTGGCAGAAAGCGTTCAATATTCCCAAAATGACCCAACAGACTCGTACACAAATTAGGAGTTTTGGGAGAGTTTTAAACAAAAAAAAGATAGGCAACTGGTCTAGCGTAGAAAATAGTAGATTGACAGAACAGAGTAATGAGAAAGAACAAAGGAGAAAGAAAGCGACAGTGGGAATTTAAAAGCACTAAATTTCCAGAAAGTTGAGTTACTATTTATACAGTAACCTCTGGCCCTTGACGGGGGGCAAACTTGTTTTTTCCAACCTAGTTCCAGTCATTCGCCCAAAAAGGCAATCACCGAAGTCGAACGAAGCTCTCCGATGTGTTACGAAATGATGCTTGCATGACTACGACTAGTTGACATTAAAAATGATCGCTGTTGCTTCTAATTCTGTTCGATTTACACAGATTTAGCATTTCGCAACGGTATACTTTGTTAATATGAGCATAATTATTATCGACCATATTTAATAGTTGCGTTCCTTGATTTGCATTTTGTTAGTTCTCAGCAGTAGGCTAATACTAGCATTCCCCATTTCCTGCCTAGAACCAAGTAGACACTGTAATACAGTATACGTAGGCTTAATCTACATTATATATTATAAGTCAGTCTCCGCGCAGCGAAGAAGCTCACTAGCTGAATATAATTATTAGACCTGTATTGTTTGTATTATACGTAAATAAATGTATAAACTATATCTATTCTAAATAATAATATTTAGGCCTATACTTTATAATATTCGAATCTTTAAATTTCCGGAGAAGGACGAATAGGCTAAGCGAATTTTTTTTATAACTGGAGATCAGAGTTAAATTAATAGTTAGTTAGTTATTCATTGCTTACAGGGTCCAGCGGACTGCAAAGAGCCGAATCAGGACCACAAAATCAAGACCACAAATTTGGTAGTAGTAGTAGTAGTAGTAGTAGTAGTAGTAGTAGTAGTAGTAGTAGTAGTAGTAGTAGTATACTTATTTAGTTAAATCTTTAATTTATTAATTTGTTTGGTTTGTTATTATTATTATTATTATTATTATTATTATTATTATTCCTACTTTAAAAAAAAAGAATAGTGTGTTGCTGTGCGTGCATGGTGTATATATGGTCAGTGACGTTTTGTTTGTTTTTGCTGAAGTTGGGTGTAACCCGAAATATTCAGATGGTGTTACTGGTTATTTTTTCTTGTAGATTTACCAAAGTTTTCAGATGATTTATGGAAATTTCCGCCTGCCACGCAACATTTTTTTTAATACGTGTTTCTCATTAAAATGCATATCATTAAAATACATATAACAAATTTACTGTATCAGTTAAAAAGAATAATATTAGTTAAATAAATAATTGCTTTGGTGCTTGCCATAAAAATGTCACTGTTTTTTGAGACCATTATAAACGTGCTTGCCTTGTTGTGCTGAAGGGACATCAACGTATCCATAGCGCTTTGATGTTTTGTCATGGTTTTATTGTTGATATAGATGTGAAATCGTTGTATGTGTGCATTATGTGTTATGTATTACTTTTACTCTTTATTACTAATGGTGTCAGTATATTAATCATCATAAAATAATAATAATACTAACTGCTTCAAAATGCGAATCTCGACTTGACATAAGCTTGAAGCTGTGCAGATCGAAACAGAATTAGATCTAGAAGCAACAGCGGCTATTTTTATGCACGGATGTTTCACCACAGGCTCTGAAGTCTTTCCTTTTGTCTTTGTAAACTCGTGGGCCTCCTACATACGTACGTAGTATAGTATGTAATTGAGGCCTACGAAAGACGAGATTTCCCAGCCTGTGGTTTCACGTAGTCCTGCCAGCATTCGTTCGTAAAACATCGGATAGCTCGACTCGGAGAGCTTCGTTCGACTTCGGTAATTGCCTTTTTCGGCGAATGACTGGAACTAGGTTGGAAAAAACAAGTTCGCTGACGGGGGATAGTCACATTAGGACTTTCAATTTTTCAACACTGTTCGCAAACATTGCAAATCATTTTTTTACTGCCCTTAACATTTGCACCTATAGTTAATCTAAAAGAACAAAACCCATATGACTTACATGGTCATAAGTTTTAGAATCTGAAACAAAACAATTACATTAAACTGCAATATAATTTAGACTTTGATCTTGAGACGACCTTGACCCTGAGCTGCCCTTAATCTCCAGCTTCAATCGAACACTCATTTACGATCAATTAAACAAAAGCAAAAGTGGCTTTATTATGTCAAAAGAAAAGTGATCTTAACCTTGGATGACCTCGATGTTTTACATGACCTGTGATGCTCATGCATGATCATTACATTACATGATTACTGCTTTAGGTCCAGCGGACTCTTCCGAGCCAAATCAGGACCAGTACTGCCGAATCAGGACCACAAAATCAAGACCCCAACTTTACCCAAATAAACAGACTACAGACAGCTCCAGTGACCCTGGCCTCAGAATGAGGTTGACCACGGTGTGTGTATCACTGATATTTATCATGCATCAAACGATGTCAACAACTAAGGGAAAAATGAAATCTTGTCAAAAATTGTCATTTTTTAAACTAACATTTATTGACCATGTGACCTCTATGTGAAGTGATTCATTCATTGATAATTTTTTAGCTAGTGTGGCTGCACACCATCCTATCAAGTTTGGTTATGGTCGATGATAAAATAGGTTCCAAGTAGTTAAGCCACTTGCAAGTTTTACACGAATGGGCAGACTTAAAAAAAATGTTTTTAAGATATCATTTTTGAACTATTAAGCAGATTTACAAATCTTAAAAATTCTAATTTTGGGGTACACACTACACACATTATTGCATGCATGTGAGCAAATAACATGTGAGCAAACAACAAAGTAGTCCCATGGACCCTATAGAGATTGATTATTTATCTAATATATCTAATATATATATAAACAACAAAGTGTACCGAGCAAACCGTTGCCACGAGAATGACAAATGCCATTTCAGGATGACAGCCCCAATAGAAGTGGGAATTGTACTGCTCTAATCACCCAGTTCTCTCTCTTCCAACTGTCCTCCCTCTCCTGAATGTTTGTATTTATTCATTTCAGACTTCTTTGTAGAAAACTTTTTTCTTCAATTCATTTCTTCATTTAAGTTTTAAAGCTTTTTTCTGTTATAAGTTACACCGGTGGTATATCCATGCATTAATATTAATTTTATATATTTATATATTTCTGAACATCTCGAGTTTAAAAAATTCTTCAGACTATACCTACTAAAAGAAGGTAAAAATATGACTAAAAGTGTACAAGTCAGCACAAAACACTTTGCAGATGTACCATACTTTAAAAAATACACACATTCAAACCTTAATGAAATAAACAACTTTAAAAAAAAGACATGCAAATGTATTGAACAACAACATTTTGCAAATAAATGTCAGCAATGAAGCAAAAACAAAATATAAAAGCACATCCTACCCACAAAGAATTATTTAACTGAAAAAAGGTCAAATTTGGTGCCACAGTGAGCCATCAGTTGTGTACTGAAAAGCATAAACAACTCAGATCTACACTTTCTCAGATCTGTATTTTTAACTGTAATACTCGGAAACAGAGTAGTTTTCAACAGTTGCCAAAGTCAGTTCGTAAATGAATCATGTATAAGAGAATACTGATGCGTAATGCTGAAATCAAGCCATCTGGAAGCCAAAACAAGCTTCACCATACTATCTATCACCATCCCGAAGCTCTATCAACACCATCTCTGCACCCAACCTGTCATCACATTATCTTAACACAGCGTTTTTTGAGGAATAACTATCGGCCTACAACAATTTCAAACAAATTATGGGCTATGATCCTGCCGAATCAAATTACTACATATGATTTTGTACTGATGAATCCATACACTCAAACAGATACAGTTTTATACAAATCCATCCGCAATAAGTTGCGGCCGATAGTAAATAGCAATAACAACAGTCAGCAATGCTGGTGGAAAACGTGCCAAGGAGCGGAAGACAGGAACACAACTGTCAACATGCAGACAGTCCATCACAAAAAAACAGCAGCATCAACAGTCAACACTGGGAACCACAGCAGACAATGATAACATAACATTACACAGCAGTAGGGAAATATGCTCATGTAAACAGTGGTGGAAGCAGAGTCATGGAATGTTGCAATTTCTCTTTAGTAAAAGCAGTCTGACAATTTAATTCTGGGTCTTTTAGTACTTTGTGTCCATAAAGCACTGCAGTGTAAAATAAACACACTGTGAACTTGAGGAAAGACTTCCAAAACATAATAATAACTAATGACTTCTACTTTCCACAAAATCACTACAATATTACAATCAGCCGCTGACATTTACTATTCCACAATGTTGTATAATACCCAACTACAGATGCTTATTCAGGCCTCGTTCCAGTCATGTATTAATATCAAAATGACACGTTTAATTATGTGTTATGAGAAGGTGGTTAGGATCTCAAAGAGCAACTTTATAACCTCATTAAGTTCTGCAATTTGAAACAAAGAACCAAGTTCTGCACATAGTTTATTACTTCAGTGAGAAGAACTATATTTGATTTGTTTTTGGAGAATTTTTTGTTTTATTGCTCACCCATGCAGGCAATATTGTGGCTGTGAAAGCATGGCAGCCACAAGAACAGTGCCGCCCAGGTTAAGAGAAGAGAGAGGGCAAAATGGGCACAGAGATAAGACCTATTATACATGCTAGGAGTAGGGGTGTGTCTGCTTGGCCTGTCTAGAACCCCAGTGTCCGCCTAACACCCACGTAAAATATTTCATCCCCTGTGTGTATTGAACCCACACCTGTTCGGCACTGGTAACTTTGGCATTGGAGATCAATGCTCTATCTTGATGCTAACTGATCACGCTAGGTTATAGCAGGTTAATTTTTCATTTGGTTTGTGAACAAAAAAGTACATTTTGGTAGCCAAAGACACTGTAACATCATGAACCAAGAATGTTAACGCTCCAAGATTGTTGTCAGAATGGCATATGCGATTGTCCATTGCTTCCTTGCAGTAATCCCATCACAAATCATTGAATCCTTACCATGGTGTGAACAGAAAATCAAGATTGTTATGATCCTTCTGAAATTATGTGCAAAAAGAAGTATACAAATCTAATGATTGCTTCAGTAGCACTGACAAAACCAGTTGTGAAACTGAATGAAGGGTCATCAAAGACAGTGAACTGTGAGAAAAATCTCTATCACTTGAGATGTAAACCATGATCTCTGGAACCCAGGGCCAATTGTTCTACCACTGAACATGTAAACCAAAGGTTGGTGCTCCAATCCAATGTCCATTTACATGTATGCAGTGCGCAACTCCATCTCATAGGAATGATTGGAGTCTCATATGCCCCTAGTATCTACACCATGCCTTTAGTTACCAAGAATCTCTGTTCATACCGATTGAAAAATCTACAAAGTCAAAGTCGTAGTTCACACAATTGAGTGAGGGAAAGAGTGTGTGAGTGTAAGTGAGAGCGTGTGTTTTAGAGAGTTATTAGTTTTTATATGTAAGTTAACTGTTAATGGGTCATGAATTGTCCTTGTTTTGTTAATAGCTAAAGTTGTTCTGTATTTTATACAAGCGCGTAGAGCTAAATCAAGATTAGGCACATACATAAATGAACATTTAACGTCTACACCCACCATTGGCCATATGGCAGACGGAGATAACCATCCCAGGAAGGAGAAAATAGGGACCTTAACACTGAACCATCAGAGCAATCACACTGCTAAGATAGACAGTGAAAATGGCCACTTTTTATCTCGCCCAACTCATAATAATAATAAGAGAAGAAATGTGGATACATTCCTAACTTCATAAAATCAACTGAAACTATCCATTGACAATTATTCTTGAAAAGGTAGGTTTCTTTTCAATTTTTAGGTCCATCAGAAAACTTGTGGGTTCTTATCCTAATTTAGCTATTTCAGAATTTTCTTCACAGTTTACTGTATTGATCAGAATTGCTATTTTGCACAGCAACATCGCCACAATATTAATTGCAGGATAAAAAAACAAAGCAGCCAATACCATTTTTTTCAGAATATGAATGAAGCGAGGGTAAAACATCCCAAATAAGTTTAGAGCAGTGACAGTGTGCAGAAGCTGCCATGTTGTGACATACTGCATCATCACCACCACCACTGATAAATGTAATAACATCAATATTGAGGTTGCTGAAGAAGGTTGTGCCCAACTGACACTGCAGAGTGGATCTTAAGGAATGTAGGAACAGAACAATAACATTGAATGACAGACATATGTCATTACTAGCCTATACACTGACAGCCATCTGTTCCCAAATGGGAGACAGGAAGAATAAGAGAGCAACACATAATGCTGCCATCTAGTGGTGCAGCAACAAGGCAGTGGTGGATGGACAGAAGGGGAAAAGGGGGGAAAGAGGTTGTTTTGGTCATCAACTACAGCAGTCAGCAAATGACAATTGCCATACAAGAGGGGAACTCCTGTGCATTGGGCTGACGGCAGCCACTTTAGCTTTGTGAGATGGTGATTAGGGCTGCTGCCCCATCCACAACATGAAGTGCCAGGTCTCAGGTGGCAGATATTCAGGTTGCAGAGTGTTGTCAGGATCTAGCAGTGGAAGAGGAAGACTGGGGGTGAGAGGTTTTCCGACGCTTAGCAAAGTGCTCTATCCTCTCTTCCAAGCTCTCTGTAACAACAAAGCATTGTCATCTTAACTTTTTCACACAACGCTATCTTTTTACTTTCCTCATAATATATTGCCTTCCTACTTTTCCTGCACTTCTTTGTTCCTATTCACTGTGTCAATGCATCAACAAGCAAGACTATTTCAAACTGGATAGACATCAATTTTCATTCACATGAACGCTACACCTTAAACAGCAAACACTCACATAACCAGTTTTGAACTATCACCAGGGTCCAGCTTCTTGTTATCACAGCATAGTCTAATGAAATAGCACAACTACTTAATAGACCTAGCAAACAGTTACAACACTTAGACCTAGCAAACAGTCACAACAATTACAATCAATAAATATCTTAACTATTATTTTCCAAACTAAAATATACTGTTTCAAAGAGGGAGAACCTACCACAAGTCTGTCGCTGCAGCAAGGGTTTGTATGTTCGAGGTTTGTTGCCAGGCAGCATCCAGTCCATCTGCTGCAGCACTGGTGGGCTCAACTCATTCCATGGTGCTATGTCTGACTCTGAAAACAGCATTAGTATACAACATGAAAGGTGGTAGTATAGCCCAACCAGCACTGTCCTCACCGACATGCAATCAGCGTTTCCATTCTCCAATGTGACAATGAAAACCCAGCACACATGCACGCACACACACACAAACAACCAAGCCACAATAGTCGTACCACTCACCTGTTTCCACTTTGGCTTGATCAAGCTCTTCAAGCATTCTTTTTAGCATTGTTGCCCTGTGAGGAAAAAGACAAACCTTTTCATCAACATTTTAGGTGAAAAATGATCCAGTATTTCTTAGTGATTAATAGTTTGAATTAGGTATTTTCAAAAAACAAACTATCAGGGCAAAGCCCATATTACTCACAAACTCCTTACTGAACTTGCAATATTCTACAAAACTTAAATGAAATGGTGGCATTAAAATGCCAAGTAAAGACTTTGATCTTGTGATGATCTTGACCTTGAGAGGACCTTGAGCTCCAGATCCAAATGGACCTTGACATTCACACGACAGATAATGCACATATAAATAACCCAATGTTGATGCTTACTATGGGTCAAATATAGAGCCATCCCACTGTACAATGAAATTTTTTTAATGTATTAATTTTCACAAGCATCTTATATTTTCATCTGCCAATAATAGTGTGACTAAAACTAATATTGCATTGTAATTGACCAATCACAGATGACGATGTGTCCAGCAAGTTGTGAATATAAACAAGTCGTAAGAATACAGGACCTTCTTTAACCCAATCTCAGTCTCCTAAGCTTTTTATGCAAAGACTGAAAAACCAAATGCTCTTCTTGTGTTTTTTAAGATGCGCTTAAACAGCAAGGTTTTATTCCCAAACCATCACTAATTCACAAATGCAACACCAACAAGGATCTCTAGGAAAGGAGGAGTCAAATGAAACTGGCATTGTTTTTCATTGGCTGCCAAAGCTAGAGTTGACTGAAGACTAGGCCTACTTTTGGAATAAAGCAGAGATGAATCAATGAATGAAACTGGCATTGTTTTTCGCTGGTGAAGTTGGTTGAAAGAACCCTGTCATTTGTCACTTTCTAGTGTTCATTTTTCTTTACTCTGAGCATGTGTGCATGTGGGCGTGTGCTTTTATGTGTGTGCGCATGCTGAATAAATGTGAGGGAAAGCTACTGATTTGGGGACTATTTTTGGCTGCACATTTGGATGGCATTATTGGAAAGCAATGTGTAAAGTGGTCGTTCACACACATCTTTCTCCTCTAGTCTAATTTTGATTGCTATTTTTTTCCTAATTGAAGAAATTTATACATAAATGTTACTCGCATCTGAGACGCGGAATAAAAAAAAATTGCCACAACCTGCATATATAAAATATCAATCTATTGTCTCAAAATATAAGTTTGGACTTCTAATTCTTATAGTTTAGGGTCAGGGTCACTTCAAAGTACCCATATGAACCAACTTTGGATGTGTGTCTGATATCTATCATGCATCAAAGAATCATGAGAATCATGGAAGAAGAGTTAAATATCAATGTTATTTTTTAAAAAGTATTATTTTTAACAAAATTGCATTTATGTTGTGACCTAGACCTTGAAGTGAAATAATTAATTCACTGATCATTTTCGAGGTCTCATGGGTATACACTATCCTATCGAGATTGGTTGTTATAGATGAAATGAGTTCTGAGAAATTATGCCACTTGCAAGTTTTGCACAAATGGACTTTCGACGGACTGAATTTTTATTTTTTATTTTTAAAATTTGGAATATTTAGGACTCATCTAGCACATATTTGCAAACATCTGACATTTGTTGTGTGTGGGGTGAATACAGACTAACGTGCATGCAAGTCATAAAGTAATAAAATCAGTTTTCCAGATTCCACATTTTACAATTGTATTTTATTTATATATTTACATTTACTTCATTTTGATAAGTTTCACTGCATAATCATACAACTCCATAAAGCTTGGAAATTGTTTATAAAAAATAATTAAGTATCGTTTTAATCTCCAACACATAAGGCTGACCAAAGTGTCAATTTTAAACTCCTATCAATAGCCAATGTCTAATTAGCACATTTTAATCTTCAACACAGATACATTTTTAGATGGATACTTGTCAGTCAAGAGGGATGTTCATTGAAATGTCTTGAAGGGCAGAAGTATTTTAGGACTGGGTACCTGATGGCATGCTGTGCCCACATGTTCTGCAGATGCCTGATGTTGTCTTCATGCCAGTCGGCCTCATACACCCACTCTAGGTCCTCCCCGAAGTCACAGTCAAACAGCACCAATGGCAGTTCTGCAATGCAATCATGAGCCATTTATAAATCCACTCCACTCAGCATGGTCTGAACAGAGACAAAGGTTAATTTTGCTGTAACAGTGGAGAAATCGACCACTCAAGATCTTTAAATCGTCTCAACAAAGACTGAAAAAAATGTTGGCAGGTCACTTTCTATTCATCGAAACGAGATTGTACATCTTGATTCTCATTATTTCAAAGAATGTGCTGCATGTGTTCAAAATGCTTTTCTTTTACCTTCAGAAGTTTATTTCTCCACAAACTTGAGTTGTCTATTATTAGGTTGCGGCAGGCAAAATTAGTTTTTTAGGATAAAGTGTAAATTTTGTGATATTATAAAAGACATAAACAAAACAAGAGAAACAACAAAAAAATTAAGTGGATACCTTAAATAGTTCCTGAGATATTGATATTTTAGTATAGTCGCTGTTGCGCATCTGTACGCAACTGTAAATTGGAGCTACTTTAAGAGCATAAGCTAATTACATATTAATGAAAAAGCCTGTTAAACTTTTGATAATCTGTTATCAGCAACTAGGAATAGCAAAAAATCATAGCCATAGCTCTTTAATCTCATCTGGCTTCAGTCGGTGAGCATGCAAACTTCATAAAAAACACAACTGAAATAATCGCAAAATTGCGCTGGAGGGCAACTTTAGATCCATCATAAATCCTACATTATGTATAGCAGTTATATGAAACATTCAGATATTTCAAACATGTTGTTTTAGAACATGCCCAATTTTTTTCAGGCCATTACAGCAAGACATTTTTGATCTACACAGTGTCAAATTCAGGCAAAACATCAATTTGGCTGACGTCCGTCCGGCCATTTTGATAACATTAAAGATGTAAAATGTCATAACTTTTGAACTATTAGGAATATCTACACCAAACTTGGAGACATTAAACAAAACACATTTGCCTACATTTATACAAAATGTGATATGCACAACTTGAAAAACATTAATTTTTTTGTACAAAAATGAGGCCAAAAAATCAATGAAAACTCTAAACAAATAATTTAATTTGATTAACTTATGTTTGGGCTATAGAAATTATTAAAAAATAAAGTTAATTAAAAGTCCTGGTCATTTTTTTAAAAATAATAAATTAAATTAAGTTTATTATACTTTAAAGTTGATTCATTTTTTAACTGAAAATGAATAGGCCTAAACGAGAACCCTGTGTGAAAGTTGATTTAAATATCCAACATTTACATTATCATGCTATTTTAAACACGATTTTACCACTCAGCCAAGTAACTAAGCATAATAATAAGTATCGATGAACTGGAATTTAAAAAAAAAACCGCAAAGTACAACTACAACATTGTGTTAGTGTTGCATGTGTATTTATTTTTTGTATTATTATTACCAGAAGTTAAGCTGACGACAGTAGGGTAGTGCTAGTGGAGTAGTAGGCCTACTTTAGACGTCGTCTGCTATGATGTCCCCATACATTCAGCATTAAAGCTAATATATCTTCAATTTGCTATGTCATCCTAACAAAAATAAAATAAGGCATATTTAGAAATGATTAATCTTCATTTTTATATATGTATTTCCCATTAACAACATCCGTATTTCGAGAAAAATGTGCTTTTATCGAACTAAAGGTAAAAGGGTCACTATCTTACTCTATTGACGAACATCTCGGCGATCACTGCACTCGTTCAACTCCATTATTTTATCACAATGCTTCGCTTTTTAATAAAATATTACAACAAATTTACTCTAAATCGATTGATTAATCATGCAATGCAACAAAAGCAATCATAGACTTAGCTATTTCGCCAGAGGTTTTGCTAACAATCGCAGAATCAGACTGATGGCTTTCGGCTGCCATTTTGTGTCAGACGATTTTATTTTTGTAAAAGGGTCACTTGATTTGATTGGCTTGTGAGAAAAGGACACGTGATGAATATATTAACCCAGTAACTCATTTTAACGAGAATAAATTCGGCTTCAATTTTCTGTCAGTTCAGAGGCGAGATATTGTTTATTTTCTTCAAAATTATCCACATAAAATCAACCTTTGTAGAAAAACGAAAGCTGCATTCACAATTTTAATCCAACAAATGTCGGCCTTATACCATTGAAAAGAGCGTTCAAATGTGAACAATTTGATACTAAATATAGATGTGTAGTACACATGTCCAACACTCGCAAGCGCCGCAAAGACGTATACTGAAAAACTCGTGTGAAGGATCGCTGGGCGCTTGGCTGGCCAAACTGACGCAAACAACATTTTGTATGGTCTAATATTTTTATTGGCGTAAAATAAATATTTAATCAATCAAAATAAATCCAACAGCAATCAAAAGATAAAAGATAATTCTTTGACATGGACCAAAGTTAATAACAATCGGTATACTAGTTGCGGAGAAATGACCTTGGGAAAATGACCAAAAATGGTAACATTTTCACATTGATGGTCACTTACTAGGGGGGCTGCCGCAACCTACTATTATTTATACTTCAACATTTCGGCACTAGACATGATACACTGACCAGGTTTCCATTTCAACATCCCATGTTCTTGTGCTGTTAGCATAGCCACTCGGAAACAACATAACAAAAACTATGGACTAGAACAAAGAAGAACGTCTTTCTGATGATGTTTTACACTAAGTATCTTCACCTCATACAAAAGTGTATGTTTGTTTTTTTAAAAATTGACAATTTTGAGGGTTTTACCTAGGCCTAGGTAAAACAACGACCGACAAAGGTCTTAAGCTTTAATTCAGCGGGAGAGATGACAGGCACGAACATGGCGTTGGATTCTTGATCCACAAAGACATTCTAGCCACTGTCATGGGTTGCCGCCCAGTCTCCAGTAGATTCATTACCATCCGCTTGAGAGCAGCCCCTTTCAACATAACCATCATCCAGGCCTATGCCCCAACATCAGTCTATGATGACAGCAAAGTTGAGGATTTCTATAAAAAACCTGCAGGCTGTCCTTGACCAAGTGCCGAAGAAGGACATAGTCATAGTGCAAGGCGACTGGAATGTCAAGGTTGGCCAAGATGCGTACTGCAACTGGGGAGACACATGTGGACCCCACTCCAATGAGACAAATGAGAGGTCTAAGACTCTTGGAGATAACACAATCTGATACTGGCAAACACGCTTTACTCCAATAACGAGACAAATGACAGAGGTCTAAGACTCTTGGAGATACCACAATCTGATACTGGCAAACATGCTTTGTCTCCACAAAAAATCCAGATGATGGACCTGGCACAGTCCCAGTGGGGAGCATCACAACCAGATTGACTACATCATGGTCAAAAACGCTTCAGATCAAGCGTCAACATTGGCAGGACACGCACTTTTCCAGGAGCAGACATCGGATGTGACCACGATCTCGTGAATGTCTTTCAGGCTCCACTTGAAGAGAGTAAACACAGCAAAGTCTGAAGTTCGACCTGGGCAAACTGCAAGACCCAGAGGTGGCAGAAATATTCCTAGTCACAATTGAAGGGGAAATTTGCACCACTGATCATTTTGCTAGCTGGTGAAATAGATGTTAACACCATGACCACCACCTTCAATTCAGCTGTGCGACATGCTACCACTGAGATCCTTGGCAAGCACTGCCCAAAGAAGAAACCGTAGATCACACTTGAAATTTTGGTCCTGTGTGACAAACAAAGAGAGATTAACAAGAAAAAGAACACCTCACAGGGAGTTGATGCCTACCGAAAAATCAACAATGACATCCAAAAAGGCATGCATACAGGAAAGGAGAACTTGATAGAAGATCAATGTCAGAAAATAGAGAACAGTGTGAACAAGAACAGCAGCAGGGGCCTACCAGACTGTAAAATGGCTGACAAGTGTTAAACAGCCCAAGGTCTAAATAATCCAAAGTAAATCTGGCATATGCCTTACAGAAGAACAAGAAGTCTTGGATAGATGGACAGAGTACTGCTCTGACCTTTAAAACCACACACCAAACGGAGACCCGTCAGTTCTAGCATGTCCCGATAACAGAGAAGAAGAAATCTTCCCAATTTTCCAAGTAGAAGTTGATGCAGCACTGCAATCACTGAAGAAGTCAGCGGGAGTGGGCAAAATTCCAGCGGAATTGCTTCAAGCAGGAGGAGTAGCGATGATTGAAGCCCTCACCGTTATCTGTAACAAGATCTGGCAGAGATCTACACCATGGACCCAGGCGCTTGTCACAACTCTTTCCAAAAGGGAGTGTGAAAATTACCACACCATTAGTCTCACCAGCCATCCCAGCAAGGTCATCCTGAAAGTAACACTCAACAGGTTGAAACTCCAACATGAACAAATCATAGCTGAAGAACAAGCAGGATTCAGGGCAGGGTCAAGTACTACTGAACAGATTTTCAACCTCAGAATAACCGGTGAGAAATACCTACAGCACCATCAAAATCTATATCATGTGTTTGTAGACTTCAAAAAAGCTTTTGATGCAGTCTGGCATGCAGCTCTGTGAGAAAACATGAGAGTGTACAACATCAACCATAACATTATTGAAGTCATCAAAAGCCTGTATGACAAGGCTACCAGTCAGTGTAGTCCTCCACAACAGCACCATCGGGAACTGGTTCAGAATAACAATTGGTGTGCACCAAGGATGCCTACTCTCTCCAACACTCCAACATCGTCCTAGAGCGGATCATGTCAGTCAGCATAAGTCCAGCAGACCATCACACAAGCTATTAGACAACACGATGGCATGCTCACAGTGGTGAAGAAACAGAAACTCCGAAGGTATGGTCACGTCACCAGAGCATCAGGCCTTGCAAAAACCATCCTGCAAGACACGGTGTGCAAGGAGGCAGAAGACGAGAGAGACAGAAAAAGTGGTGGGAGTACAACATTTGAGAATGGACTTGTTTGACGCTGAATGAAGTCATGAGGGTTACTGAGAACAGAGAAAGATGGAGTACGCTGGTTAAACGATCATCTGTAGTGCCCCAATGACTTTTGAGTTACGGGATAGGATAGGATAGGATTGTGAGTGAGGTACTTAGTAAGACATGAGGTAAGTGTTGTTTTTTTTTAACTGACACTTGTGAGAGAGGTTCTTAATCCATTAATCATCACAAGTAATTGTATACAATATAAAATGTACAACATACCTGAAGCCATCGTGTACTGTGGTTTTCTAGGGCACTTGTCAACGTTCAATAAATCATCTAGAATCTGCAAAAACAAATACAATATTACTCATGCTCATTGCCAACACACAAATCAAGAGCTGAAATGAGTAATATTGACAATGATCTAGAGGTGAATTTGATCACCGGCTCCACATCAACACTCATGCATGATTAAATAAACTACAACAGAAACAAAAACAACAGTGATCTTGCAATAACCTTAACCTTGACCTTGATACGACTTCTGATGCTCAAGTATGATCAATATACCAACAATGATGCATACTGTGGGTCAAATATAGAACTATTCTACTGTGAAAACAATTCTTTTTATGTTTTTCATAAGGCCTAGAATGACCTTATCTTCAAGATCAGCACAAAAATAACAAATATGAAAGAGCAATCTATGATCTCTATACACAAATTTGGACTGTATCTTCATAGGTTAGGATGAAAAGTCACTTCAAAGTACCCATATGAACCAATTTCAAACAGCTCCAGTGACCTTGGGATTGAGGTTGACCAAACTTGTGAGGTAGATGTTCTTAACCAATATATCTATTATGCACCAAATAATCATAATTCAACAATCAAAAAAAAAAAAGGAAAATTTTGAAATAGTGAGAATATTTTTTTTATTTGCTATTAATTTGTTGATCCTGTGACCTTGACCTAAAGTGAGGCAATTCAATCACTGATAATTTTCATGGACCCATGGCCATACATCATCCTATCAAGTTTTGTTTGTGATAGAAAAAATAAGTTACAAGTTATAACCTACGATAAAAGTTTGCACAGAAGGAATGGAGAGACATTTGTGGTAATAATTTTTTGTACTATTTATTTTAGGAGTCATCTCGCGCAAATTTTAAAAAAACTCTGGATTAAATAATAATAATAATAATGTTTGGGCGAGTACATAAGACTTTCTGCAGCACAGTCAAAAATCAAGATTTGCATTGGCTGATTACCTCCCTTCGACCAAGTCTAGCACATTTGAATCTTGAATCTTGTTTTGCATCTAACAAAGTCTGCACTAAGAAATATGCAATAAAAGCCTAGATACTCTTGTATTAACTTAGGCTTAGTGATTAGTTTGACTGCTCATTCTAATGTCAATTATTTTTTACCACACATCTATTGGTCAGATGATCGTCCCTTCCCATGTAAGTTGTAGCCAGCGTTACAATAACCTCAAGCATGGAGAAAAAGAATACCTCTGGTTCCTCTTTTCCCTGAGCGATAAGGAACAAGACAGCCACAATACATCGGATTTGATGCCACAGAAATGCTTGTCCTACCACAGTCAGTTCACACATCTGGTAGCCGTTCTCCCTACAGATAAAAAAAAACATATTTATTGTACATCAGGAGCTCAAATAAACTTCCAAACTAGCTGGGACATGTTCTTAAAAGTACTCAAGGGTATTGAACATCCATGTTTTGTAGAAGATCATACCTGCATTAAAAAAAACAATAAAAAAAACTCCCGTAACCCCTACAAAGAACTTGTACTTTTGACAATTAATTTTTAAATATGCCTGATACAAACAACACTAAAAGTCATTACAAAAAGTACTTTGATATAAATCTTTAGCAATCCGTACGAATTAATGAAAACCTGGGGAATTAAAGTATACTGCATTTTTGTGCCTTGTTCATAGTTATTATATAAGAAAGAAAGATCAAATGAACGGACAGACAAGGTAGTTACTGACCACATGTCATGTGTGAAAACTTAAAGGCAGTGTGTCCTTACAATTGATCTAAGACCGCCACTTCAGTATACAAGATGCGCCGCCTGAAATTGGTCACCCCATTGCCAACATCCATCTTGCACAAGTTGCGAAAGTCATGTTCCCCAACCAACTTGCTGGCTGCTGTACTCATCAACTGAAACACGCAATTTTCATGAACTGGTACAAAGAAAACAGCAACATGTTTATGAGAGTAAGCCCAAATACATAAAAAGAGAAAAACCAAATTATTTTCATAATGTAATGTCTTCTGTGCATCTCAACAAGAAAGTTTATTTGCCCAAACTTTTATCTTGCATCCCATAATTAGTGTGACTTGAAATAATAACAACATAATAACTTGAAAATGTTAGTATTCATACCTCCAGATTCAAGTTGCCTTTTGGGAAATAATACTTATATGTCCGCTTCTTGCAAGAAAATCTGAAAAAAAGGTAAAAACATCCATTAACCCAAATCTTACCTTTAAGATCTGCCCAAAATGAAGTGTGTAAGCTAGGGTGCTAGGGTTACTAAGCCCAAACTCACTTTGGGAACCACAGGAGTAAAGTAGTTAATTGTGATAGTCGCAAAAATGTTTGTTTTCTGTCCATTTGATCAATCAAGAATATGGAACTATATACCAGCAGTTTGAAAAGAATGGCTATACAAATGTGTGTAAATATATAAAAATAAAAGTTATAATTTACTAAAGGTATGCTATTGCAAATGTGAATTATTTTCACAATTAAACCCAATTTTCACTATGAAAAATTTTGTTGTTACTATGCAGAACAAAATTCTTTACAAATTCGAAGAAGTATATTTTCTTTCCAATTGAAAAAAATAGCAATGAAATTATATATACGTGTCAAGTTAAGTTTCTTTGTCTGATTGTACCTTACTTCTAATGGCAGTGCAATGAAATTTGGAAGTTTTTATGTAATGAGCATGCCAAAGGTTGTGAGAAATGCAAAGGGTCTTGGTATAAACACAATAGAGTTTAAAAGGCAAAAATTAAATTGAGTAATACTGCTAAGTGATTTAATTACAATTATATTTGATTACCTGTAGGCTAATTTTCGCTGCTTGTTCCTTATAAGTGAGTTGCGCTTTCACAATCGTACGTTAGCACGGGGTGTGTTTAAAGCCAATCGAAATGTGATTGTATCTTGTGCACGTTTCGTTGTAGGAGATATATAAACCAATTGCACTATAAGGGAGGTTAAGCGTTTATAAAAAATAAATCCTTGGTCATGATTATGAACACAATAGTGGTTTCCCTTCAACTGTAATGTTTTGGAAAGATAAATCTTTTGGTTTAGAGGTAATTTTCAAACAAAAAGCACACGTCGAAGCACTTGTTGCTGGCGAAATTTTCTGCCTCGTTTGTCGCCATCATGGCACGCAGAACATACACGGAAGAAGAGGTGGCGCAAATGTTTCAGGAAGAAAACTTTGATGATAATAGTGGGGATGAAGATTTTGATGCGGGTGATGATGTTTATTTGACGGAGGCTGGAGGGAGGGATTACGATTCGGACGAAGAAGAAGATCGCCGCCTACAATCTTTAGCAGACGACGGTAGGTGAAAAAATCCTTTATTTTCACTAATCTATAATAATATTATTTGCCTTTTACACAGACTATTTCTGTATTTATCAGGCTTTGATTACAGTCCATTTTGGTTCTCATAATTTTTGGTAATAAATCTTATTTCTATTCTGCAATTCTTTGCGTATGACTTCAAGAATGGGTGTGCAGTTGAGTGAGAGTGAATTTGTTTGCTCATGCCCCTAAATTTCCATCCCATTATTGTACAAACCAACAATCTTAACACTTTTTTGTGTCTGTTCTTTGGAATCTTTATTCAATTTCCTTTCATTTGATATATACTTTTATATATATATATATGTGTAATAGTTTAGCAACAATGGCATATATAATAAGGCATGTGTGTTTTTATTCGTAAGTCAAAATTTTCTTTAGCACAGAGCAGGAAAAACATGTCAGCAGGCTAAGGGTTAATAAGCATACTTGCCATGACTCAAAAATGCAATGTTATTGCCGTTGCTAAATACATGCCCATAAAAAGGAAAGTTGATCCTGAAAAAAACGATCACAGAGTTGCTTCTACTGCACCCCCTAACCCCCGTGCGTCCCGTGCTACCGTACTTGCCTATACGCTCGCGGCAATTGCCACACACCTCAGGACTTATTTGCTATTGCGGGGAGGAGGGAGGGATTAGAATTGAGTCATGGCAAGTATGCTTATTAATAAAAAATTTAAAGATACAATGTTAATATTAATTTCACATACTATACCATGCCTCAAAAATGCAGAGTAACACGAAAAGGACGGAGGGAAGCAACCTACCTTAATCAAGCAGATGAAGTGGCCAGAGACTGCTGAGCAGCGACCACTGAATTGACACCAAAGGAGCCATCTCCTCTAGTACAGCGATTGTAACTCAGATAGAAGCTTATGAAAACATTTGAAGAGCTCCAGAAAGCAGCCTCTAATGCAGACCCCATTCGGACTGAACGTTGAACTGCTAAAAAAGCTGCCCATGCCCTGATCTTGTGAACCTGAGCTGAAGAGAGGGGAATAGCACAACCCCAGTCTCTCTCTTTTATCTCAGATAAAAGAACTTAAGCCCTACGTATTACTGTTGCTATTCATCTCGCTAAGGTAGGATTTGCTACATCTCTAGAAAACCCATGGTTGACAGAGAGAAACAACCTCCTCTCTCCAGCTGAGCGAAAATCTTTAGAACGTTACAAATACTCACGCAGAGCTCTAACCGGACAGTTAGCCAAATCCGGGTCTGATTAGACAACAGATGGGAGAGGGGACGAACAAACACCACTGTGGAAGGTATGCCGAGACATAGGATCTTAGCTAGGAACTCGGGCAAGAAACGAAGTGATACCAAATCATCAGGTTCAAAAGCTACATTCGCCGGAAGGCTGGAAAACACATGAACCTCACTAAAGCGCCTTCCAGAGGCCAGAGCGATCAAAAAGACAGTTTTCAGAGTCAAACCCGAAAAAGAGGCTAATCGCAAAGACTCGAAAAGGAACTCCCTAAGAAAACTCAAAACCAGAAAAAGATCCCTAGCTGGGACCCGACGCGGTATACGAGCCTGTCAGAGAGCCACTCCTCTGATGACATCCCCGACAAAAGTGAAAGAAACTCGAGGAGTAAAACCGAGCTGAGCAAGTCTGAACTGTGGAACGAAGCACCCGAAGCGAAGAAACTATCAGTGAATGCACGGAGGCCTAATAAGCCAGAAGGTTGGCTATCTGCATCTCAGAAGGAGAACAGGGGTCCACCTTAGCCCCAGTGCACCACTCAACCCAACGCTTCCAATAAGAGGAATAAACTCTCCTTGAAGAAGGCCTGTGCTGGACAAAAGGGGGCCACTAGAAAGAGATTCAGAGACTCCTCCTTGGCTTATTTGAGAACCCGTGGGAGTAGGGCAAAAGGAGGGAAAGCATAATCCTCCAACCCCTCCCAAGAGAAGGATAGAGCGTCACAGCCCAGGCCAGGCCGTCCGGAACTGGAGACGCAAACAAGGGTAGCCTGTGCCGTAGCGAGTGGCGAAGAGGTTGATAAAAGGTTTGAACCACTCCACCCATACAGGCTGAAGAAACGAGTGGGACAGGGTCCAGTCTGTGTTGAACACACAGTGAGGGCGACTCAGAAGATCAATTGACCGAGCCCTTGAAAAGTTTGGCCACGAGAGAACAGTTGTAAACCGCTAACCACAACAGAAGGCTAAGACAGGTGGTTCTGAGACCAAAACCCGTCGGCTGTAAGGCTGTCGGTATGAGCACCCCAATTGACCAAAAACGCATCTGCAAAAAAATTTCCGCCACCTGTGGAGGAGGAGAGATTGGGACATCCATTGAAAGCCACTGAAAATCATTCCGAGGAAGCAGAGCAGCGCGAAGGCCCTCTGGGACTGGGAGAGGTAGTTGAGATTTGCAAAACTGAATGATAGAGGCATTGAGGGCCTGCAACAAAGACTTCAACGAACCGACGGACACGTCCTCCCTGAACTCTTGATCCATGATAAAAAGAGGAAGACAGAGCAGCCGTCAGAGCGTCAGCGAGAGAAGATCACTCTAGCACCCTAATAGTAGCCTCCTCTATCTGTGTCAGACGCCTGATGGGAATAGGGATAACTGAAGGCCGCTTAGGCTTCAGGCCCCTTAAAAGAGCAAGGCCATTCTGGGAAACCGGAAGAGACGACTTTGGGAGAGTCGACCTCGAGAAAAAAATTTCTAGGACCAACAGCCAGCAAGTTCAAACCCACAAGCGCCTCAACCGAAGAGGATGGAGCCTTGCCCTCTCTAAGCACGCGAGCCTTAGAAAAGGCCCAATCCACAAAATATTTGACGCTAGGAGATTCCTTGAGGTAAAGCTGAGCATCATCAGACTCGGTGAAAGCCAGGGCCTCGCCTAAAAAGGAATGGTGTAGAGGTTAAGAAACCGCAACCTCCTCCACCACCTGGGGACAAAAGAGTGAAGCTTGTTGAATGGCATCTTTCAGGACAGAATCCAGTAAAAGAGACTGTTTATTGGACCTGTCCAAGCCAACAGGGTCCAGTGACAACACAGACAAGTTATCGTCCTCCCGATAAACATCATCAGCATCTGGAGAAAGCATCACCAAAACATTATGTCCTAACCGTAAATCAGCCTCAGCGAAACTGGAAATGGAAGCAGGGTCAACATCGTGCACCCCATCTAATACGGAAGCCGGTACTCCCAAAGATACTGGAAAATGGAGAGCTTAATCGGTTATTGAATGTGTACGAATACGACACAAACTGGAAAAGGCTGTCCTGAAACGGAAGTAGGTAGCAAACGCATCGTACCAGAAACCAGAGCCCCTGATCCACGACCGAAACGGGAAGTGGCATACACAGGAAGCTGGACTGAGAAAGATTGTGTCGAACCGGAAACGGATGTAGGTAACGAGCGCATTGTACCAACCGTACCGGAAACCAAAGCCCCTGATCCACGACCGAGACCGGAAGCGCCATGTATTCTCTGTACTGGAAACCAGAGCCCCCGTCCCACGATTGGAAGCGGAAGTGGTATACATCGGAGGTTGGAAGGAAGAGGATGGGGATGAACCGGAAACCAAGGTCACTAGGAACCCCAGACCGGAAAACACGTCCCTTGTCGCAGCTGGACTCAACACAGCAAACAGTGCTCTTAAAGTCTCGAGCTCGACATTAGCCAGAAGTCCCAATCCAGGCTGAATACTATCTGAGGAAACAGGCGGGAAGGCTTTGGCAGGGAGCTTATCCGGCCAAGCCAGAGCATCCCTGCCGGAAAAACAGAAGTGGTCCTAAACTAGTGCGACCATCCGTGTGTTTCTGGTCAGAAACCTGGACCATAAACAGCTCCAAGGACACTTCTGGCAAGACCAAGGAGCCACCTCTCACCTCACTACCGCCACCACTTTCACTAACCTTGAAAGAAGCAGACGTCGATGAAGACACTGGACGAAAACCGAAAGTAGAAGGCCTAGAAGTGGACAACATGCGAAGAACACCACAGCAAAACCATGGTGTTGGCATCAGAAGAGGTCACAGAATGCTGGCACACAGGCATGAAAATGTCTCGCCCATCGGAAAACAAAACAGACACCACAGAAGGGTACAAAGTAAACAAGGTCCTAGAGGCCTAGAGCCTTTGCATCAGAAGCCGGCACAGAACAGACCGAAACACGAACTTCTTAGCAGGTGAAGTAGGAAGGGATGATGATGAAGAAGATTAAACTCCCGCAGTGTAAACGTTATTAATAATGGTGGAAGCAGTCTTGCTTTCACTAAATGTTCATTATAGTGGTAGCAATAACTTAACTCTTAGCGTCCTATAAGGTTTTCTGTACATTTGCGCCTATATCCTGTAAGGATTTCAAGTTTATTGCAATAAATTGGGTTATGAATTTGACAAAATTGCAAAAAATTTATTTATTGTCACATTAACTTCATATTTTAGGATACGTTTACAAAATGGTTATTCTATGTACCCAAAGAACCATTTTGACTTTAGTACTATTTTTACCTGTTGGAATCTTGTAATTAATTCATAATTACAAGTATTTTATGGACTATGTTAATAAAACAACAAGACAGTGTGGATTGCATGTGAATGTGTGCACAGACAGTCAACACAGACAATAATACTCACTCTGGTTGTCTAAACCAAGTCCTTGTGCTCTTTCAGCAATAAGCTCATCAATAAGGTTACCAAACTCACTATTACTGTCGGAGCTATCCCCTGCCATCATGGCCGAAAATTTCGCAAACTCAAACCTCAAACAAAATCGTTAAAAAAGTACACAAAACCACGTCAAACTTGCGAAAACGATAGCGGAAAACACACGGGAACCTTTCCGGAAGTTGACTAAACCTTCTCTCACGCACTGGAGAGTTCCTATTTCCTGTGATTTCATGACTAAAAGGTGCACTAACGAGGCGCGCATTACCGCGCTTCAGGATTACGGGCGAGGCGCGCATTACCGTGCTATAGGACGCTAAGAGTTAAACTTCAGGTCAACAATCGAAACAAAAAGCTCTAGGCAAAGCACAGAGCTTAACTATACAAGCAAAGAGTAGGCACAACCGCACCTAGCAAGTGCCAAATAAGAACTGAGGTGTGTGGTAATTGCCGCGAGCGTTATAGGCATGTATGGAACGTGACACACGGGGGTTTGGTGGTGCAGGGAAAGCAACTCTATTATTGTATTTTCGGGATCAACTTTCGTTTTTATGGGCACGTACTTAGCAACGCCAATAACATTGCATTTTTGAGTCATGGTATAGTATGTGAGATTAATCAGCATTTTTGCAATGGTAATTTGGTAATGGTAAAGCGGAAAATCAACAGCTTGTGTGTGATCTGAATTTACTTTCTTAACACTTTGATAAATGACTGTCCCACTGGGAGCACTTCCAGTAAATTCCAACAGGAATGTACATCGGAATAATCATTATTCTCTCACTTTTCTCTAACCTTGCGCTGCCTAAATAGTTTATGACTTTAGCAGTTGAAAATAAAATTACTACTACTTCAGCAATTTTTTTTTTCTACTCAAACTCAAGTTATCCATAATTATTTACTTCAACACTGTAGAATTAGTCATGATACAATGAATTTGGACTCCCATCGACATTACCTCTTTTTATTTTTTGGCAGAGTCAATCAGAAATGAGATTACAAAAACTATACAGCAGAAGTAGTAAGAAAGTCTATTTCTAAAGATGTATTACATAAGTATCTTTGCAGCACAGAAACTTGAACCTTTGTTGTAAATGACTGGTGTTACTCTACGTGTCCATGTGTATTTTTTTAAAAGAAAACCTCTACAATCAGGTTGGTATTTGGTAATAATCTCAACCTACTCGTGTATAGGTTAATGCTGTGTTTTGCTTTCTCCCCATAAAAACAACCTCAGCAATTATATTGGCTTTTTAAAAAGTGCAGTATCATACAATAACTCTTAAACCATTGCATGCCCTCACACTCATAGTTGCATACACAACTGAAAGTAAAATGTATTATTTGAAAGTGTTACAGTTTTTACAAAACACTCAGAAATATACACGTTCCATGTGTGACAATATTGCCTCAATGCTGGGCTGTTACTAACCTGGCGCTAAAAGAGTCCTCCACAGGTGCCCATGCAAGAACTCGCACCTCCGGAGGCAGCACCTTGTTGAGGATATGCACATAGCGGATTTCTGTAGTTTTCTCACCTGAAAAAACAAATTTTCAGTGGTACATTTTTTTTTTAAATTGTTCAGATCTGTTTATACAACACATTTACAATTCATATCTGTATCCTGTTCAAGGAGCAGACATTGTAATGAGGTCCTTCTGGCTCCATTGAAGAGAGTAAACACAGCAAAGTGCACCAGACTGAAGTTCGACCTGGACAAACTACAAGACCCGGAGGAGGCAGAATTATTCCAAGCAGCCATGACAGATGCCGCCACTGAGATTCTTGGCAAGCACCGCAAAAAGAACAAACCGTGGATCACACCTGAACTTTTGGACTTGTGTGTTAAACGAAGAGAGATGAAAAACAAAACAAAAAAAACACCTCAAAGGGAGCTGATGCCTACCGAAAAATCAACAATGACATCTGAAAAGGCATGCACACAGCACAGGAGAACTGGATAGAAGAGCAATGCCAGGAAATAGAGAACAGTCTGACCAAAAACAACAGCAAGAAGGCCTACCAGATTGTGGAGCAGCTGACAAGTGTTAAACAGCCCAAGGTTACCACGATCCAAAGCAAGTCTGGCATTGCCTTACAGAAAAACAAAACGTCTTGGATAGATGGACAGAATACTAGTCACCACGATCCAAAGCAAGTCTGGCATATGCCTTACAGAAGAACAAAACGTCTTGAATAGATGGACATAGTACTATTCTGATCTTTACAAACACACACCAAACCCATCAGTTCTAGCATGTTCCCAGAACAAACAAGAGGAAGAAATCCAATCCATCAACACAGTGCAACGCTTCAAATATTTAGGAGCCATTGTATCAGATAATGGGTCCCGACAGGAAGTCCTCTCCAGTATCGCACAAATAACTGCAGCCCTAACAAGGTTGAAGCCCATTTGGAAAGACAGGACCATCAGCCTACATTCCAAGGTAAGGCTGCTGCTAGTTAAACGATCATCTGTGGTGTCCCAACAACCTTAGAGTTACGGGATAGGATAGGAATAGGATAGGATCCGTATCCAACTTCTTGCAGTATCACCCTGAATAGAATGGCAACCTTTGCAGCATAGGTATGCCAACTGATATTATTCAGTTATTGCTAACAATGAAGGTAAGGTTGCTGCGCTCCCTTGTCAACTCCATCTTCCTATGAGCTTGCGAAACATGGACCCTCACAGCAGATCTACAACGAAGAATACGAAGCATTCAGATTTGGTGCTACAGAAGACTTCTGGGCATTTCCTATATCCAGCACATCACCAACAACGAAATCCGACAGATTATCACACAAGCTATTGGACAACACGATGACATGCTCACAGTGGTGAAGAAACGGACGCTCCGATGGTATGGCCACATCACAAGAGCATCAGGCCTTGCAAAGACCATCCTGCAAGGCATGGTGCAAGGAGGCAGAAGAAGAGGGAGACAGAAAAAGAGGTGGGAGGACAACATTCGAGAATGGACTGGCTTGACACTGAGCGAAGCCATGAGGGTTGCCGACGACAGAGAAAGATGGAGTACACTGGTTAACCCTTTACCAGGCGTAGCGGCGGAAGGTCTAAACAGGCAAAACGCCCAAAAGCGTCTGTATCAACCACTGGTTATATTCTCGCGTTGTTTGAAAGATTGTGAGACTTCTGGCAATTGACTTCCGGTTTATTCTGTTGCGAAAACAATCGACTGCATTTCCACAAGTTTTCTCTTTGATGCGTTTATTTTTTCAATTTTTTTTTCAATTTTGTGTGTGTGTGTGTGTGTGTGTGTGTGTGTTTGTGTATGAATGTCTAAAATGGATGGTTTGGATTCTTCGACTGATGAAGGAGAGTTTACAGGCTTCCATTTATCAGACATTGAAGTGAGAGAAATGGACTTTGAGTCGTAGGAAGAGATCGGTACTGACATTAGTGTCAGTAGCATGCATGCGTCCGATCTTTCAGATTGGGCAGGGAAGTGAAGAAGAGGAGGAGGCTTGTTTGGACTAACACATGGAGTAATAAAAAACAACACATGACAAGAGAAGAATAAAGATGTAGATTATCAAAAGAGAATTTATTTCTGTTCATTTTGCATTTTATTTCATTTAAATCTATGCACTAATACCTAAGTGTTCATTTTGCATTTTATTTCCTTTAAATCTATGCACTAATACCTAAGTGTTCATTTAGCATTTTATTTCATTTAAATCTATGCACTAATACCTAAGTGTTCATTTTGCATTTTATTTCATTTAAATCTATGCACTAATACCTAAGGTGGTGTTTTTACTAACGTACCCCGAAATATCTCTAAAATTATAAAAACTCTTGCCTATTTAGAGCTAAAAAATAGACAAACTTGTGCCCAGTAAAGGGTTAAACGATCATCTGTGGTGCCCCTACTACCTCTGAGTTACGGGATAGGATAGGCTAGGCTAATTATGAAGAATGGTTGACTTGACCTACCAGCAATGATCTTGACTTGTGATACCCTTGTAATCTATTCAAAGGTCCATTATGAACTATTTCTAGTCATCAATTCAAACATCCACTGTAATGCATGCCCGTAAGACTTGATAAAGGATGATGTACAACCCGGAGAAAAGTACTGTACTGCTTTGCTTTTTCCAAACTTATGTGAACACAAAAGTACTATCAAAGGAATGTGCTTGAGCAATATATGCAGGTTGTGCCAAACCAATATCAAATCAGGTGGCTCGAGGTTTTGCTGTGCGAAACACATTACACGCTATACCCTTTAAAAAATGGAATCACCACACAGAAAGCTTGATGCTTCCCTCCATGCACACACACCCATTCCTTCAGTGCATACAGGCAGGTTGTTGCCCCTGCTTGGCTTGTGGTACTGGTACAGGGTGCCTCCCTCTTGTCCAGTGTTGTACAACACAGCTCTCAACAACATTCCTGCATGCACAGCCACTAGGCTAACACCTCATGCACACACAAACACAATCACTCAAACAGGGCTGATTCTTCACCCATTTTTCCTGCCTCAGCAGCACAAGTGCTTAAATGTGTACAGTTAGGGGACAGAGCTGGAGAGAGAGAGATAGAAAGAGAGAGAGAGAGAAAGGTTAGAGGTGAGCTAGAGATGGAGAGAGAGAGGGGGGGGGGTTAGTTAATTAGTCATTGTTTAAAGGACCAGCGGACCGGAAAGAGCCGAATCAGGACCACAACTTGGTTGAAAGAGGACTTGCCCCTGACCTGTATAAAAGATCTGCTGAAACAACCCTAAAAGTAACATTGAAGGCACTTCACCAGCCAGTCACTTTACAATAAAGGCATCCCAAGCAGGGGACACTGAGGCTGAACACTCTAATTTATCGAACCCCCTGTTTACAAAAACAAAATAGAACATAAACATCATTATAAAATATTAACAAAACATACCTAGAAAATGCCTACATTTCTAAATAATAATACCATAGAAAGCCCTAGTGACCATTTGGCAGAAAGTGTCCAATATCCCCAAGCTGACCCAACACACAAATGAGGAGTTTTTGGAGAGTTTTCAAGAAAAAGGATAGGCGACGGGTCTAGCAAAGAAGATAGTAGATTGATAGAATGGGAACGAGAAATAACAATGGAGAATGACAGAAACAGTTGTAATTTAAACTTAAAGCACTAAATTTTCACAAAGCGGGGAAACATTTATACAGAAAACCCCGGCGCCCCAACTGGGGGGTAGATAAGAGAGATCCTGATTGCCTCATAAGGAGCGTTTACACCAGTAGTGGTTCAAACATAGCATAGGACTGGGGAAAAGAGAGAATACTTACAGTTTTGGAAACAGATGCGATTTTACCATCACTATGACCACATTTAAAGATTAAATCTACTTTAGATTAGTACCTGCAACACTACAAAACCAACAGTACTGTGATATACAGTAACCAGATTTCCCTACTCACAATTGAGTTGCAGAAAAAAAAAGCAGTGAAAATTATTCACAATATACCAACTGTGGATAGTTTATGAATGACAAAATAACTTCTTATACATAAAGAGGGGTCAGAATTACTGAGAATTTTTAAAAAAGAAAAATTTTACAGGGTCGCTGCAGAATATAGCAAGAAGTGCCTTTGTGAAGATGGATAAAATAAAACAGACAAAAATAAAGACATACACCAAGAACTCAAAATAATAGAACTAGGATGAAATAAACTTATAACTAAACGGATAACTTTCTTGTGGAGTATTTTCAAGGTGGAAATTTAATAAACTTCATACTTGAAAATTTCAAATATATCTGATTTATTCTCTTTCATGACAACCATCAATGTTGCGATTTCCACAAGTGTCTTACACTTTCATTGGCCAAGTAGAGTGTGACTAAAACTTACATCGCATAGTAACTGACCAATCACCGATGACCATGTTTCTAGCAAGCTGTGAAATATACAAGACGTAACAATACAGGACCTACTTTAACCCATTTATTTATCCCAGTCTCATTATGCCTTTTGTGCAAAGACTGAAAAACCAAACAATCTTCTTGTATTTTCTAAGACGCGCTAAGACATCCAGGTTTTATTTCCAAAACGTCAATAATTCACAAATATTACAGCAATAATGATCTCAAGGAAATGAAGAGACAAAAGAGTCAATGGACTGACTGAATCAGCAAATGAAACTGTCTTTGTTTTTCATTGGCTAGAGTTGACAGAAGACTAGGCCTACATTTTGAACGAAACAGAAACAGATCATTGAAATGAAACTGGCATCGTTTTTCAGTGGTGAAGTTTGGTTGAAGGAACCTGTCATTTGTCACGTTCTGGTGTTCATTTGACTTTACTCTGTGTAAGTGGGCGGGTGGGCGCTTGGGTGGGTAGAGGTGCGCGCATTTATGTTTGTGTGAGTGCTCAATAAATGTAAAGGAAATCTTCTGATTTGGGGACTATTTTTGGTTGCGCATTCGGATGACATTAGTGGAAAGCAATGTGTAAAGTGGTCGTTCACACACATCTTTCTCCTCTAGTCTAATTTTGTAACCTCTTTTTTTCTATTGAAGAAATCAATACCTAAATATTATTCACATCCTAGATGCAGAATATGGAAAACTGTCATATTTCGATCATACAATATTGCACTCACTTGCTTCGTTAATATTGCCAGATTTAAATGTGACAATTTTCCATAGCCCACACCAAGATACGAATAACGTTTAATGTAAGGATAAGTCACAGCAGTCCCATTTCTTCTCTCATTTGCAGCTTTGCTTCGGAATACTGCATGCCAATTTCACTGACAGACACATACAGAAGTCAGATTTCTGCCAAAAAGGAGATAAGGTGTCACTGATAAAAGACATGATATAGTTACTGTTTGTACCTTCTCTCAGGTGGGCTGTCCCTCCTTCTTTGATCTTGACCCCTGGTCCTTTCAGAAGGTTTGTGCGCAGGTCTAGAGAGATCACCTGACCAAACGCACTCACCCCCTTGTCAGTTCTCCCACATCTATGGTAGTTGGACGATTCCCTGAAAACACATATCTACAACAGTTATATCAAAATTGGAGTACCCATAATCATCTCTTGTATCCATAGAAATTGTGTTCATAAAATCAAATTAAATCTACATTGTTTTTTAACCTAAAAACATTTCTTAATATAATGCAATGTTTTAGAATCAACAAACCACACTTAGTCTCTTCCGCAGGTAATGACAAAGCCTTACATTCTACCTAACCATACATGTTTCAAAAGACCATAATTATCCAGTTTGGTAGACATGTCCCGTGAAAATGACGATAATAACATGACATTGTCCAACAGCAGGAAGAAGTAAAAGCAGTTCAAGCCCAGTCTTAAACTATCCACGTCACATCTAGGTCTTACCTAGACTCTACCAATCGTGTCCTGGTAAGAGCATCAAAGAGAGCAGCCTCCACGGTCTTCTCACTGTCCTCCTGTACCACAAAGCCCTGGTAGTCCCAGCCTAAATAGGCCACCTTCAGAGCAACATGGCGTGTGTTGTACCTGCAACGCAGCACTTTCATCACAATCACAGGTCACAAATCTGGGCTTAATCAGCTGATGCAGATCATGCGCAAACATAATACACCTCACAAAACTTTATTAGTTAGTAAGTTATTCATTGCTTACAGGGTCCAGAGGACTGCAGAGAGCCGAATCAGGACCACAAAATCAGGACCACAAAATCAGGACCACAACTTGGTTGAAATAGGATTCACTTCTGATCCATATAACAGATCTGTTGAAACAACCCTAGTGGCAACACTGAAGGCACTCCACCAGCCGGTCACTTCAAATCTTAATGAATTAATGTATTTGTACTTTACTTACAATGTTGACAATTAATAAAATATCAGGCAAATGCATACAGCCCAAAAATAAACTTTTTCAAACATGGTAATTTCCCTGTCAGGGTTGTGACTCTTTAAAGTTTACTGTAAAGAAGCAAACTTAAAACATGCAAAGATAGGCCACTATCTCAACCATCTGCACGTTATAATGAAGCAAATCGGCTCTGCAAATATTTAGTTAAAGCGCAAAACGTGTTCATAAAATGGTGAACTGCAACGCACTTGACCTTTGAGAAAGTACAAATACAAATGGTATAACATGCTTATTATTAGTTAGAAATATCTACAAAGTAAACATTATGAATTTCGGTTCAGTCATAAGATAAAAAGTGTGTTATGAAAAAAAAAAAGATAAAATTAGGAACAAGAGAACAACCGGCTGACTGACAACCAGACTGTTATTGAAAGATGGCCCATGATTTGATATATGTACCATGATTTGATGTATGTACCATGATTTGATGTATGTATCATGATTTGATGTATAAAAACTAAACAAATTCTCTTTAGCCATTTTAGAGATATCGAGCAAAACATATTTATCAACAAATTGACTCCAGCTCTGGCAAAAAGGAGTTTACCCTAAAATTGGCATTGTCATTAGAATATGGTCAAGTGGGCCTTCCTTGCTCAAACCAACCGCTGAAGTATGAATGTTCCATTCCTGTTCTGACAGGGAATGATTTTGCCTGTTTAACTGTACACCAATACCATAGCCATCAGACCATTTGACCTTATTTCTGAAAACAACACAGCTTCAAGAGTGTGTTTTTGGTGTCTGGGGTAGGGTATGGCCTATAATGCCTATTGTATCAACCTAAAACACAGTTTACGCAGTAACATTTCTTTTAATGGTTCTGCCTCTAAACGGGTTTGGTAGATGCTATTTTAGCTCCACAGTGGTGGCTAGAGGTTATTAATAGGCACAACAACTGAATTTATTGATTTAAAATTTTACTATACTGTCAAAAGATTTATTTGTTGTAAGCTTATTTTGTCAGTGGGGAAACACTCACTGTGAATGTTAAATAAAGCTGTCAAAGAGGCCTGGAAAAAAATGGGTCCCTTTAATGCAACAACAATGCAATTTCTCAAGTAAACTCATTGGCACAAAAAATAAACAAGAATCCTTGTGATAGATAAGCTGGCCCTTTAAATAATTTGGAACCGGTAAGGGAGGAGCTAAAGAACCTATGACCACAACGTAGGGCCAAGAAGGGTTCAAATCACGAGATAAAGGATGTGACTGCATCAATTTAATAAAATCAGCAGGTAGCAACTTACTTATTGAAGTCAAACTGGCGCTGTGCCCTGGCTTTGCGTATGCTGGTTCCATCTCGCTTGAGGACGATATGGCGTAGCTGTGTAACATGGGCCTCCAACTGCTGCACTCTTTCCATCAACGCCTGAAACAAAGAGAACATTCAGATTAGACCATCCATAAACTATGCCATAACATTTTCAATCGTGCCATATAAATCTTCCTACTTCAAACGTCAGAATTATTCACATGAATCTTCCCACTTCAATAAAGTTCATCACTGATCTCTTTGGTAATTTTTACACCACTAAGCTAGCAGACAATTACTTTCACACTATTAGGAGCTTCACAAGTAACTCAGCTATACTATCCATACATTACGCATCACGAACAACAATCGAACTAACAAAACATATATAACCTAACAGTAAGTTTTTTGGCACACAATTAAAGACTAAAAAATCAACAAATGAGCATCAAACTGGATGATATATTGCAATGTACAATGTCTTTCACTCTTTAGATGTTTGTGCTGACAAAACATTTGTACATTTGTAGTGTACATGATTTTGTCATCTAAATTCACTCCGGTTTTATTAAATTGAGAATGTTTTTAACTCTAAGTTTAATTTTTATCTGAAAACTTATTGCGTCGTTTTCATCTTCTATCCTTTTTGTATTTATACTTTAAAATAGTCAGAGGCTTTGGGATGGTGGGAATCAGAAGGAGCCAAATGTTGGCCTGTGTCTGTCTTTCATTGGTCCTTTGGAAGCAATATCTCAAGAACCACTGAACAGCTTTTGATCAAACATGTTCAGCATTACCTCGGTTACTGGTCTAACTCTCATGCCATCATATTTGCTCTACTGCAAAGGTCAAGGTCTATGCAGCCATGTTGTTGCTGAACACATTTTGCTCAATATCTCAAAAACAACTGAAGATATTTTTATTGAGATTTGGTATACCATTACTTCAAATCATGTTCCATCCTGTACTGTACCGATTATCAGTCAGTCGGTCGGGTCCATCCCTCCGAATTTTGCGTTCTTATTCTTTTTGCCTTATTTGGAGAATAACTAAACCAAACTTCATCATTGTTGTTTAGTGGATATTTTAACTACCCGTAAGCATGTCACATCATTCGTATTTATACTTACTTAAAGGCCAAGGTTACTGTGCTTTATTATGGCACTGTATCTAAAAATTGGCTAGGCCGATTTGGATAACTGTTTCCTTGCAGATATTCAGATAGTGGCCTATAAATTATATTTTCCTTTTGCTTGGTTAATTTAAAGTCCAGTCACAACACTGCCAAGAAAATCAAACCTTTAAAAATGCTTATTTTTGGCTATCAAAGTGTTTGGGGAAATAAATTTGAATTGCTTGCCATTTTGTTATTTAGTGCATTGCTCTGTTTTTCATTATGATTTTATAGATAATATGGCTGTTTACATGCAACATGCAACATAAAAAAAGATGATTTTTCTTCATTCATAAATCGAAAGAGGAAGGGGAGCAGATTGCTATCCATCTGTCATTTTGTATACAATACATATTTATTCACGTAGCACTATAATAACATTTTGAAGACAAACGCTAAGTACAAGAACAGGTAAACACACCCACATATTCTCAAGGATTTAGTGCATCAACATTCAACAACCAAAACAATGCAGCAACACGCACACAACACTATGAACATTATCATGCATACAGTATCACTTACATACATCACATTTAAACAGGCTGATGCATAATTTCAAATTGATAAGCAAACTTTTCTGTTTTGTGCATTTCACTACGCTGTGCCACAGAACACATTTTAATGGCACTAGGAAATGTCTACGATACAACATTCACAATAATTTTCACAGTGCTTTCCTGTGAATCCATGATGTTTGGGGACAAGGTAAGAAAAACATCTAGCCTGGCAATGTCGAACCAGAACCAGAAATTTGCATAAATCACTAAATGGTTGCACTCCTGTATAAGCAGTGGCACTGATATGGCAGCAAGAATCGATACTGAATATGGCTCATTTGAAAGTCATTTGAACGGTTCTCCACTTTGTTGCTAGCAAAATGTAAAGTTCTGTCTAGAATGCAAGATTTCACTATTAAGTATTTTCAATTGCGCACATTCCATACAAGCATCATTCTGTTATTTTCTGGCAAAAACCATGGTAACATGCTAACAATAAGTATTTTAGAATTAATCACAGCTACTGGAGTTTTAATGCAGGATCCCCTCCTACTTTTTCACACACATGTACGAATGCACACACACAGGCATATACATTCCAAGAAATCAAAGTTTAATCTAGCTATAGCACTCCAGCTATTAGTATTAATGTTACTTTTTTCACTTCTATACTCACAAAGTAACTAACAATACATTACACAGAGCAGTCAAGAATCAAAACTACTGCATATTGTTATTTTACAAGCTCAAAATTACTCTTCAATCTACAAATTGCAACATGTTTCATCCTAGCTTGGGATGGGGCTTTATCACATTGGTTTCTAAACATGGATACAGAACAACAAATTAAATGATTAAAAGTTTCCAAGTTCAGCTATCACAAACAAATCCATCAACATTACGTGGTGGTACACAAGCTATCAGATCATAATGAATTAAGCATCTGAATACACAAGACAAGAGGTTGTCCCTCAATTAAACTGATTATGAAAGACAAGAGAAAAAAACAACAATCAAAAACACTAAAGGAGTAAAGCATGCAAAAACTTAAGTATTTTTTTATCTCAATAAACAGTACAAGGTAAGACCTATATTCCATGGCCCTTAAACTTTGTTTTTTTATTTTTTGGACAAGGTACTGGGAGCTGTATTAACCCCTTCACTGCATTGTAAATGCTCTCAGACTGATAACAGGCATGCCTCAACGTGAGCATATAAGCAAGTCCACTCATTCTATTCCCCTGCATGCGGGTGGGGATGGAGGGGGAGAAAAGGGGGGAGGAAGGGGGTGGAGGGGGTGATTCAAGATCAAAGATGTTAAGCAATTATGCAGTGGAAGAGGATCAGTAATAATTTACCATTCACAATTCCTTGGTAACCAGGAAAAGCAACAGAATCATCTACACTATCAATCTTAAATTCTATTGAATAAAATTATATTACTTTGTTGTCCAAAGTGGCAGTAAAAGGGTTAATAATAGCTTCCCTTGCCCTCACCTCTTGTTTTGTTTTCTGTACATTGATGTTTAATGTTACTGTTAGCATCCAAGAAAAGAGGGATGGGGTTGGTGATGGTGGAGGAGGGGGGGAGGTGGGGGGATGCAAAGAAAATGCCCAAACCAACAAAATTAATGAACAGACATGTTAGCAGGAAATAAATAGTTATATTTTCCCATTAAAGAAACTGATGAAGACAGAGGAAGAAATGCAAAATGGAAGTAAATAAAAGCTTCGTAAAAGAAGTAAGGGACATCACCAACCCTCTGCAAAGTGTACTCGTAAGCTTAAATTGTAAAATGTAATTTATCTGTGAAATATTTTCAAAGATGACACCCAAAACTGCCACTTGAGAAAAATCTAACAACCCCCAAAAAAAAACAAAATGGCAAAACTTTAAACAACAAACAAGCTTCCTACTAAAATCCCAAGATCAACAGAACAGTTCAACTTCAAATGTAAATTTAAATACCCAAGGAAAACATGCAACACATTCTAAACGTTAAATAATAAATCCAACAAATCCTGCATAAAACAAAGAGGAATGATGATGAACAAAGGAAAGGAAAAAGAAAAGTCAACCTGGCCATGATGCAACCATGCAAGGTTAGGCACATGCTCACTATGCACCAGCATGGATCAAAATGAACAAGCAACAAAGGGCCAGTACTCATGCCAACATGTACCCGTCACCCACAAGTTAGCTACCTTGTCCTCCTCCACTTCTTCCTCCTCGCCTTCCTGTTGTTGCTCCGGGTCTGAGCCCTTTTCATCATCAATGACAAGACCTCTTTCTACATCATCATCTTCCATAGCCGCAGTCTGATCAGACCCACCTTCTGCGGGGCTAGGTGTGGGGGAAACATCAGCAGAAAATTGATAAGCCCAATAGGGTTTTCTTGCTTCTGCGGTAGAGGCTTTGGCGGTACCGTTGACTTCCTGCTTGATAGCAGTGGTGCCATTCCTGCCAAGGTAGGATTTCAACAATTCGTTCCTTTCTGGCCATACTGGGTCTGGCCTAAAGGACTGACTGGTCACATGTCCATTCCTACTTCGCACATCCTTGCTTGCCTTGGTAGTCAGTTCCATGGGAGAGTCATCATCAATGACACTACTGCTGGTACCTGCTACATCAGCGTCTGATTTGAGGCTGAGGTCCAGTGAAGACAACTGAGGCTCCTGAGAATGGTGCATGATGGAGGCAGCTGTTGCAGCAGCGGCGAGGGCCTGACGGTGGTGGTGGTTAAGAGAAAACGGCTCAGGGAAAACTGGGATGTTGAGGGGAGATGGGTTGTGAGATGTGAGGTAGAGGACAGGCGGAGAGCTTCGATACTGGTCACAAATGGCGGCAGCGGCGGCGGCACTAGCACCATTTTGTCTCAGCAAGGCCTTGACATCTGGCATGGGCGACTCTCGTTGCAGTGCATCATCAGATGTGGTGGGACTGAGGCTGTTCTCACCGCTCAAACTCAAGTCTGTAGCCTCTAATAACTTTTTCTTTCCCCTGGGAGTTGATGCAGGTGAATCGACACATTCCTTGAACACGTTGTGACTGCCCAGAATTTCTACAAACCAATGATCCACAAAACCTAACCTCATCGTCAGCTTAACGCGAAAACTGCATTTATGACCTCGCACCTTTGCCTTTTCACAATCTGAAAAAAAAGTTTAAAACTTATCAAACAACAGAAAAATCAATTATTTTTTCCTTGACAGAACTGTTATCAAAATGAATATAGATTAGAGAAAAGTATATGCTGCAAGTTCCCGGGTAATCAATACATAATATTTCCTAATTATTGTAATTACATTTTTGATGGGATGCTGATTTCTAAAGAAAGAAAAATAAATCAAGCTGTAGAGAAACTTTATTAATAACCTTAAAATGAGAATGTTTACAACTCTAAAATTGAAATTTCAGGTTACAGTTTCTAAACAAGATTCATTATCTTCTGATCTTCCAAAATCATACTTGATTTGCTGACAAACGTTGACCTTGAACTCACCTGCAGCACATTGACCTTGACCACCACATGCTCTGACACAGCCGGTAGTTCCGCTGCAGTACAGGGTTTCTCTGGCCACCACGATCTGTCGGACGTTGCGAGCACGCCCTGCTCGCACACTGCCACTTTCCAGCACCATACGGCCAAACTCGGTGAGTGAGAAGCGATCATCCATGAAACTGAGCCCCTTGTGGACATCAACATAAATTTTGTGCACCTCTCGCCCTTTTCTCAACATACTGGCCTGGCGATAGGTCTCTACCCCATACAGGTACTGACGCAGATCCTGGCATGGTACCTTGTCTCCCTTCAGTGTCTGTGCTTTTCGTTTGGACGTCATTGTCTACTTGTAAATGGAAGGGCAATAACAGATTGCAATTGTGTGTCTTGAAGTAGTCCTGTAGCAGGCGTTGTTTGTTTTCCAATTTCCGTTACAAAAATGGAAATTAGAGTCCCTTGAAGAATGTTAGATCAAAACAGTCAATCTTTTCGTTGTAAGTGAGATTTAAGGAAGAATAGTGATTTTAAATATTTTATCACCATATGTATCACAAGGTAACAAGTGCCGGAAGTGGAAATAAATAACCAAAGACTGGTACGGGTTTTTTGTGTTATGGCTAATGTTCATACAAAGTTGGAAGAGTGGAAGAATTATTGTTGCAAAACTAGATCCAGCAGAAATGATACTTAAATATTGACAAGGGTCGATTCATCAAAATCCAAATTGAAGACTTGCGTAGAATGGTTAATACATGTATTAAGTGTTCAATAAATATTAAAAGCTCACATGGCAACTGGGGAAAAGGACTTTGTTGCCAATAAACCATGAACACAAGATCAATATAATCTGATCCGTATTGTTCAACAATGACTAGAATATCAACAAGAAATCAGCTTTCAAACTGAGTACGTGTCCAAGAAACCCTCAGATGAAACGAAGCACTGATGACAAAATCTCTAAGAGCTCCTCGATGAATTCCTTGGAAAACAATGCATTTTATACATTCATGTATCTCTTTCCATTCCACTTCAGTTCAGACTCTGTCCACTAAAAACAGTTAAGTCTACCCAGGTCCAAAGTTGCAGTACCAGCAAGTTGTAAGCCAAAGTCCAGAGAAACCCAATGGTAAGAACTGACGAGTCGCTGAATATTAAGTCGATCACAGTTAATGCTGAATACTTCACAAGCACAGCACAACAAGTGCCTTAGGTTAAAATGTCAGAATACTTGATCATTGTTGAAGCATAAGAGGCAGCAATGGTAGCTTATGGAAGATAAAATATTGCACACAACATGACTAGAAAGTAGGCTACACACGTGCTGCACAATTCCAAGCGATTAGAAGGTTCAGTTTTGAATGTCTACAAAAGCGTTGCTAGTACAGTAGTACTTGTTCTACTCGCTACAAACACAGCACACAACCACTTCAGTTCATGGTCACCAAAATGCGCCCATGCTGTTTAGCAGGTTTGGGCATTATTAAACAAAGTACTGGTAAGTGTGAACAAAGTCTTTGATCTGGCGCCATCTTGCTCCAGCCATCACTGAATGAAGGAAAACAGTAATGATTTCACACAATGATTCACACACAAACAATCTTAGCACAAATGCCCATTTTGCCAAATATTCTTAATCAGTCAAAATGACAAAATAAAATTTAAGAAGCGTGGCAACTTCAGGTTATTCGTCTTCATTAAAATAACATACAACTTATTTTTCCTCTGCACACTATAGTTGGTTATGATGTAATGAGTGACATTTTGTCAGGAGATAATCCTTTAAACCGCAATGTAGCTGTGAGATGCAAACAAGGGCCATGGGACATCACTGTTACAGCAAAGTCAAACCAATATTGAGCGACATCTGGATGGGAGATAATCCTCTCAGTTCACCCTAATGTCCTGAAAGCAGCTAAGTGGCCCCTTGTTGCTAGTGTTGGTTATTATGCATTGATTTGTACATTGACAAAGAGATTTATGGAATGAATTAACTGTTATGGATAGATGCAAAGAATTAAATGTATTAAGACAGGTCTAACCACTTGCAACATAATTTTCTTTTGTTATCACTTCAACCATAACATAAGTACATTATACATATACCACGTATTTTATTAGGACTATGATAACTGTGCACAATTCTATACAATAACTGAAGAATTTATGGATTTATTTCTAACAGACTTAAAATGATACTATAAAACCGACTAAATAGTTTTAAAAAGGAACTCCGACCCCAAAAGATACTTTTAATCAACAAAACCATTTAATTAAAAAAATATCAAGCGTTAATAATTTTTAAAAAAAGAAAAAAGAAACAAGGCCACATTAGAGTACAGAAAAAAAGCTTCAAAAATTCTTTGAATTTAGATCAAATTTACATAGACTCATAGTGGCATAAAAAAAATCAAACAAGTCAACAGTAATTTAATTGAAATTAAATAGTTTTCATTATTTTATGCATAAAACATATGGTATTGAAGTTCAGATAATAATATAATTTCTATTTTGTATTTTGTATTTGATTTTGCGGCCTTAAACTGAAAACATGATAAACTGAAGGCGTGAAGTAAAGCCAGAAACTTGAATACATACAGAAAAAATGTTTAAATCCCACTTTAGTCGATACCAGACTGGCCAATCTAGACAAGATCTTTTGTTTTATTGTAAAATAATGTTATGATATATATGAATAATTAACTCAAAGCTGATTTATTTATTTTTAAATTGGCTACAAACATAATTATTATTTATTTAACAAAACATTATTTATAGGTAATGAAACAATACTGAAACAGTGAAATGCATCTGTGATTAATTAATATTATTTTTAATTTGATCTTTGTTATTAATATTACTCTTAAATTTATATGTTCATAATGTTTGGTGGATCTATAAAAACAACAAAAGAAAACTCCATGGGACTAAACTGGATTAGGGAGTTATAACAATAATATTTTTAAAATAATAATAATTATCTAAATTAATAATATTTATAATGTGCTATAATCTATACCTTCACGCTTGTCAGCACATAATACATACAAAACATACATCATACACATGAACAATCTCAAAACATACATCATACATACACACATGAACAATCTCAGTTTTGGCAATCAACAAGCCAGACACACGCATCAAAAATGGTTTATGACTAATTACCCTTCTTTTTATTTTTAACTTTGTGGATTTCATTGAAGCGGAGTTCAATGTTTCATACAGCAATCATAATAGAAATGAAAAATATACAAATCTTGCATTCTGATCAACACATAAACACACGCATTTAGATGTCAAAACTAAACAGACAAATATTACCACCAAAAAGTGTTTAATTATTTTTATTTATGGAGCAGAAATGAAACATGCTGAAATCAGCAAGCAGACACTGAGACAGATTTTAAAAAATTATTTTTTTTAAACTTAGTTTAACTGTCATGCATGATTAAGAAATGCTGTGAGATTTGCAATGAATAACTAATCATTTGACTATTTTTAGCAGTCAGGACAGACAAAAACTAGTCTTTCTGTCAACATATTCACAGATTCTATTTATCGCTACTTGGTGAGCGTTCATATACATCCACAGACCAACTGCATTCAGTCTCGCAACATTATCTCTTCAAGTCTCCCTCTCTCTCTTGCTCTCTTTACAACTACAAGTAACCACAATACCGCTTTACAAGACACAGCTGAAAAAAAATCCTATACCCATATCTGCCATTCTCTAATTCTAAAACATACAACGATGAAAATAACAGTTATGAACATCCAAACTGAATTTTACTGTCTTGATTGTCTACTCTTAAAATATAGAAATAAACCAGAAGCCTACAAATAATGTTATTTCAGCAAACAAACTTAAACATTCATTGCTTTGGAGGAACAAATCGAAAATGTCTTTCCACGAGAATGAAAATAATTAATTGAACACAAAAGTTATGTTATGGACTGATGGAATAGTTTATTGCTTTTAAGTTATTTCATTTTATTATATTTAATTTAATGTATCTACCGACTGATTTTTTTTTAACAGTTTTACAATTTTCAACCATACAAATGCAGTTTGGCATTATGGATAAAATCAAATGTATTATTTAATTTATTAGCAACCCTAATAATAGTTACCATTAAACTTGCAACTGGGATTCATAAACAAAAGCAAAATAAACACGTAAATAAAATTTTAAAAATTAATAGTTTAAAATATTGATCAGAAAAATTGACAAACCTTTTATGAATCTAACACTGTAACTGCAAAATGTACCAGACTATCCCTTATAAATGTTACACAAACCTCATGATGTTTTTAGAACCTCAAAAATTAAAAGTTGCACAGACAACACATTCACACAACAGATATATAAGAACAAAATGCCAATATGTTTTAAAATCTTTTAGGGCTATGACCTGCACGTGAACCCATGAGAAACACGGGATGGTAACACAGAATAATACCCTGAGTACTGGCACAACCGACCTCACGATAAGGTAAACCTATGACACGCCTTATCATGGGCATTGACACCAAACTCTAACCCTTTATGTACTCATGTAGATCTAGAATACTAGATATGTTGTTCTGTCGGTGTTCGGCCACGAAGTGAAAGCTGGGTTGGCCCGATCACGCAGTTTGTCACATCTGGGTATTTCAGCCATCTCATTAGCTCACGATGGCAATGCTGTGAGAGAGGCTGAGAAGAAACCAACGACAAAGAGTTAAAAACAGAGCCCACCCCCTCTCTCTCTTGCCACAGATGCGGTACTCAAGTAACGACGAATAGAAACCACTTGTTCTTACGGTTTGAAAGCCGGATAGGCAAGTTGAAAGCAAGCCAACATCCAAACTCTTCTACAAATGAATCAGCTTACCTCCTTGGACATATCCTCCAAAGGGACGGGTAGTGGGCTTGTGACAGCAGCTGCTGCCACCTTACTGCTTTCTGCATCGGGTGAGGCCATGTTGTTTTCTTCTGACTGGCCACGCAAGCAGCGACGTCTATCGTTAGGGTGGCGTGCTAATACCCGTAACTCTCCCACCCTGAAAAACTGCGTGCTTCATCTTTCCATTCTGTAGGCCTAACTTTACACTTTGTCGATTTACATAATAATTTCTATCTCTTTTAATCAAAATGAACACCGATTACAATCTCTCTCTCTCTCTCTCTCTCTCTCTCTCTCTCTCTCTCTCTCTCTCTCTCTCTCTCTCTCTCTCTCTCTCTCTCTCCCCATTTATCTTACATTTAGTTTTAAAATATTGGGCCATGTTCACATACTACTAACCGTTAGGGAGAATTGTTTTGATTTGTTTTATGGTCGTGGTGGGTAAATTAAAGTCCCGCGTCACAATCGCGAATAGGGGACATGGTCGTGGTGGTAGTGGTGATATATTTATTTAATCGTTCTTATATAGCACTTTTCCAGCTCCGGATCTGCTCAAGGCGCTGGCTGATACATGATATATAATATAGGCTTACAGCTATTTCAATTCATTGAAATCGTCAATAATATAATGAAGCATAATTATGATAGATATATAGTCAGGCGGCTTGAGTTAGTAGATCATGTGCGGGACAGCGCCTTGAGCAGCTCTCGAGCTGGAAAAGCGCGCTAATAAGAACGATTAAATAAATATAATATAATATTATTACCACTACCACCACGTAGACCACCACCATAAACAAATCAAAACTGACATTCTCTCTCTCTCTCTCTCTCTCTCTCTCTCTCTCTCTCTCTCTCTCTCTCTCTCTCTCTCTCTCTCTCTCTCTCTCTCTCTCTCTCTCTCTCTCTCTCTCTCTCCAAGTGTGTTCATTTTAAGTCCTTTGATTATCCTATCTTATTCTATCCCGTAACTCGAAGGTCGGGGGGGCATTACAGATGATCTTTTAACCAGCATACTCCATCTTTCCCTGTCGTCAGCAACCCTCATGGCTTCGCTCAGTGTCAATTAAGCACAGCCAGTCCATTCTCGAATGTTGTCCTTATACCCCTTTTCTGTCTCCCTCTTCTTCTGCCTCCTTGCACCGTGCCTTGCTCTGGTGACGTGGTTATACCATCGGAATGTCTGTTTCTTCACCACTGTGAGCAGGTCATCGTGTTGTCCAATGGCATGTGCGATGGCCTGCCGGAATTCGTCATTGATGATGTGCTGCGCATAGGAAATGCCTAAATCTTCTGTAGCACCTCATCTCCATGCCTTGCACTCTTCGTTGGAGATCTACTGTGAGGGTCCATGTTTCGCAAGCGTATAGGAAGATGGAGATGACAAGGGAGCGCAGCAGCCTTACCTTGGAATGTAGACTGATGGTCCTGTCTTTCCAAATGGGCTTCAACCTTGTCAGGGCAGCAGTTGTTTGTGCGATCCTGGAGAGGACTTCCTGTCGGGACTCATTGTCTGATACAATGGCTCCTAAATATTTGAAGCTATGCACTGTATTGAGAGATTGGCCTTGGACTTTGATGTCCGTGTTGATGCCATTGGTGTTGTTGGTCATCATTTTGGTCTACTCTGCACTTATTTCCATTCCATAGGTTCTGGAGGTGGTGTCAAGCCTCTGTACCAGCTGTTCGAAGTTCTTGTTCCTCTCCATCCAATCCGTCAATGTCATCCGCAAAACGGTGGTTGTAGATTGTTCTACCACCTATGCTGACTGTGCCTTTGTGATCTGCAAGGGCTTCTGACATGATGCGCTCTAGGAAGATGTTGAAGAGTTTTGGAGAGAGTAGGCATCCCTGACGCACACCGATTGTTGTTCTGAATCAGTTTCCGATGGCGCTGTTGTGAAGGACTGCACTAGTAGCCTTATTATACATGCTTTTGATGACTTCAATAATTTTAGGGCTGATGTTGTACACTCTCATGGTTGCCCACAGAGCTGCATGCCAGACTTGGTCAAATTTTATTTACTAATGTGCGCGCGCGTGCGTTTATGTTTATGTGCGTGTGAGGGGTGGGGATGGGGGGGATGTTCAAAATTCATTTCCCCTGTCAATTTTAACGGCTTTTTTGTAAAACATTGATGACGGGAATCAGTACAGGTAGTCAGCGTGGACACATCTCCTCGAAGTCGGGGGTGGAGGTGGCATCCGCAGAACGGATAAGAAAAGGAAGGTTAACCCTATGTTGTCAGCGTCGTCAGTGTATAGCAGTAGGCTTAAATCATACATACACAGTCCCGCCTATCTCCTCTACTCTGCACGACACACTGTCATGGTTGCGTCTATAGGTCTGCTTGATATCGTCAATTTTTTATTCCACTTTCTTGATGTTGGGAATACTCGTTCTCCCTACCTCTGTTGTGGATCTGTAGTTAGCCCTATCGCAAACAAATATACACACACTTCCATGACTTTATTATAATGGAAAAAGCGTAATAGTTGACGGGAAATCATTGCCGGAACCACTGAGTTACTAGTTCCTTTTTTTTACATTAGTTTGATACGTTGTAGTGAATGTGAACAGATCGTCAATATTACACTACCCATACCCTCAATCCTCTCCTCTCTCACAATTTTAGTGGCACGGTGGCCTAATGGTAGATCTTTGGCTTGCGGATCTGAAGGTCCCGGGTTCGAGCCCAGGCCGGGGCATTGTGTTGTGTCCTTGGGAAAGACACTTTACTTCCGTTTCCTACTCCTTGGGATGAGAGTATAAACCGAGGTCTAGTCTGTGTCGCATACATTCCATCATAACGGACTTTAAAGATCCTGACGCTCATGTCCTAGACTCCCACGTTGGGGTGCCGGGAGTTTCAGTATAAATAGTATCCCCACTGTCTGGAAATTTAGTGCTTTAAATTCCAACTGTCGCTGTCTTTCTCATTTGCTCTTTCTCATTCCTGCTCTGTTCTATCAATCTGCTATACTATCTTCTTCTTCGCTAGACCAGTCACCTACCTTTTTTCTTAAAAACTCTTCCGGGACAAGACTCCTTATTTGTGTGTGAAGTCTGTTGGATCAGCTTGGGAATATTGGAGGCTTTCTGCCAGGTGGTCACTAGGGCTTCTATGATTGTATTATTTAGCAATGTAGGCATTTTATATATGTATGTGCTTTGTTGATAATTTATAATGATGTTTGTATTCTATTTTGTTTTTGTAAATGGGGGTTCGATAAACTAGAATATAGCATCAGCGTCCCTTGCGTGGGATGTCTTTATTGTAAAGTGACTGGCTGGTGGAGAACTTTCAGTTTTACCACTAGGGTTGTTTCAGCAGATCTTTTATGCGGATCAGGGGTTGTCCGGTCCTGATTTGGCTCGGAAGAGTGCGCTGGACCTAAAGCCATAATCATGTAATGTAATGTAATGTCTAGACGGGTGAGTGCCGGTGACCAGAACACACCGAGCATGCACCTACGTCCTTCTCCCCCATCCCTGGCTGCCCAGGACTGTGCTCAGTTGTCTGAAGCGTTATTACGATGCGCCTAAAGGCTGCAAGTTGGTGCCTCGGGCGGTTTGAGTTAGATACTGTATCGGCCAGCGCCTTGAGTCGCTAGGTACGGCGAGATATGTGCGCTATTAAAATCCTCGATAATAATAGAGCCGATCATAACGATAATTGATAAGTATTGAGCGATACTCTTAACTCTGCCACCTTGAAAGTCCAATGTGGTCGAAAAACTAACTTCTTATGTATACATTCGCCCTAGGGAACCAATCACCAAAATGATTTTTATGCAGAATCGGACATCGTTAGGCGCAATACACAAAGCATATTATAGGCTTACTTCACACTTTTCTTGTTTTAACAACGATGTAATTACAACGAGGAGTTGGTGTGGATGGGGTATAAGGGTGGAGATGGAAAGAGAAGGAGAGAGAGAGAAAGAATGAGAGAGAGAAAGAGAGAGAGGAATAGTAAAAGAACAGGCCTATATCTAGAGAAAAGGCACCATGTAAATTAAGCCTGAAGTTAATTTATCGTCTTCGTTGTTTAATAAAACAACTAAATTGGCATCATCATCATCATCATGATGCTTATGTTTTACAACACCACATCATCATCATCATCATCATCATCATCATCATCATCATCATCATCATCATCATCATCATCATCATCATCATCATCATCATCATCGTCGTCGTCGTCGTCTTCGTCGTCGTCGTCATCATCGTCTTCGAAGTCGTCGTCTTCAATCCATGCATTTGTTATCATTATTATCTCTCAACTTTGTTGTCTTCGTCTCCATCGCAGCCTAATCAACGTACACCACCATCAATTTTGCCTTTGATATGCGTGTTTTAACTTACGTTTGTCAAAGCAGTGTACGTGTGCAACAGCCGTAGTTCAGTAGTAATATTTATGATACATGAAAGCTTAAACCAAGGTAGAGGTCAGTTTCTAATTAGCGTACACTGAATCGGCATCGCAGGACGTAAGCATCACTAAGTGGTCATGCCTCACTGTGAGGGGCTCAAGGGGCTCACCCTTTACTCAGTACGGAAACGTTGGCTCACGTTCAGGGTTTTTGTGTCAAGTTTCTTTCTTCGCTTCCTTCAGCTTCATAATACTTACCACCGCTAGTCTAACGTTATGGGCACACATCTAAAGCCGTCGTTTATTCCCCCATTCCACCTCCCAGGAGAATCACAGTGTGCATCTAACACTCCCTCCTCACTCTCACACTCGCCCCACTCAAACTGAGCCGTTTGACCCACCCATTTCACTCACACAGCTGCATCAACCCTTACACTCCCCCTCCCCACCCGCATCTTCCCCCCCTCCCTCCCTTGCTCGCTAGGCTTCGAACTTTCCGATCTGTTCCACTAAGTTGCTCATCACGTTTAGGCCACATTGTTCACTGTCAGCATCCCCACGCCCTCTCGCGTCTTTGATACTTGCACGCCGACCTATGGGAGTTACTTACTACTTGTTTTATTTCCGAATAACATTATATTAAATTACATTGTATAAGCTTTATTTATTTTCTTTTAAAAAACTTTATTTGGCGCGGGGGGGGGAGGGGGTGGGGAGGGGGGAGAGAGAGAAGCGAAGTAGGAGATGGTGTAATTATTTGTAGTTCTCTAAACGACGCAGCTATTCAATTTAGTAGAAATGTCCTCATCATATCCACTACGCCGACAACGCATTGTTTATGATGCCTGTGTGTGCCTACTTGTGTGCGTGGAGAGGGGTGTATGGGTTGTGGTGTGTGTGTGTGTATGTGTTGTTGTTGTTGTTGTGGTGGTGGTGGCGGTGGTGGTGGTGGTGTGCGCGCGTGCGTGCAGCAGGGCAGCACGATGGATTTGATTCTCAAACTGTTCCTATCCCTATTTTTCTAGGACGACTCCCTTGTGCCCTTTACTGTGTGACATTCCAAATAAAGCAACAGCAGGGACTGGCTGACAATGCCATCCTAAATGTTCACCTATTATAGATCTACGAAAGAACTCCTAGAAAATAAGATTTGTTTTCCATTTTTTCAGTATGTATGATGATGTCTTTCTTTATATTTAACGTCAGTATACAAACATTTCATATCCGAATTTGGGTATGAGCCAAAGAATGCACGACTTTCACTCTGCACCCAATAATTCCACGTCACTTGTCATCGCACACCGCCTCAATACAGGAAACGTCTGCTGATGCCCTACTCCACGGTACGACTTCAAATGGCTGAATTACACTTATCATCGGTCAACGATCAACGCGGTGATCGGCCACTTCATCTTTGACCAGTGTAAGCCGTCCGCAAGTAGATGAGCGTTTTAGTTGCCTTTTATATCGTTTATCAATCACCCCATTACAAACCCACTGAAAGGATTTCAATTTCCTGTCGTTGATAAGTGTGTAGGCGGTTTAAACACAATGACTTGATACAGGCAACAACAAATAATACAGTGAACCTGAAGACAGGTCAATCAATCAGTAAATCAATGATCAAGATTTTTATCATGATCATAAATATCTTAATTTGGCATGCTCAGGGCGGAGTTGTTTATTTCTTGTAAAATAATGTTATTAATAATGTTATTTTATTGTATTTCTTTCTTTCTTTGTTTATTTATTTATTTTTTGTTGTTGGGGTGGGAGGGGGGGGGGGGTAATAGTGAGTGGAAAAGAGAAAAGGCAATGTTGCACAACACAACGAGCAAAATGAATCAATAATGGTGGAACAGTTGTTGATACCATTAAATTAATACTTTGGCAAATTGTATATGGAAGCAAAATAAATAGGCCTAAATAAAATATAATTAATAAAACCGAAAAAGGAAAAGGAACACGGTTTTTTTGGTAATTTTTGAGTGTTTTGGCATTTTTTCCCTCCTTCTAAAAACACGATGTGACCACTTTCTGTCAATTAGAATTAATGAAATAAAAAATAAGCCAGGAATAACTTTGCGTCTTGGACTTGTTTGTTTTGTTGAAAACCTACCGTTACATAAACCACGATCTTCCCCACCTCCTCTCCTACCACCAACCCAAAACTAAATACACAAGGATGTAAGCCTATGGTCATGCCAGAATTTGCATCGTGGTTCACATTCAAGCCGGTTGCACTACACCAGAAAGGACACGCCCCAAGAACAAGTTTCACTTCACGGCCACGTAATAAGTGGAGAGCAATTAACTCTGGTCACCCTTAACCCTCTCCATCCCTGTACCACCCCTTTTGAGAAAGACGGAAGAAGCCCAATGACGAAGGGGAAGAAGGATTGTTGTCGAGCCAAGGGCTAAACACTCAGCTGTACAGTACACTGGATTCAGCATATACAAGGCTAATTACACGTAGTATGTCACACTTGTGTCGCCTATATTATGTTTCATATTTATGTCGTACACATAGTTCATAGCCTATGCAACTTAACATCCTGTCTTGAAAGAGAGTTGCATCTTTCCTTTCATTATGCGGCATTGGTATTTGTGCACGCTGAACTAGATGTAACATGTATCCTTGATATGTGTGCACGCTGAACTAGATGTAACATGTATCCTTGATATGTGTGCACGCTGAACTAGATGTAACATGTATCCTCTTTGGTATGTAATTGATAGGATACTTGCGTTTATTCAAGTCAAATCTGGACAACCTTTCTTGTCAATGTAAACACGCGTGTAGATATTTTTATTTTATAATAATTTGACCCAAAGTTATAATTAGATGGAAACATAAATTATAATTGCATGGAGCGGTTGGCTGTTTGGTGTAAGTGACGACAGAACAATGAAAGCATCAAACGTTAAGCGATTACATTGCAGGCGATAGTTGGAAGCAGATTGAAGGGGGCCTGGAGTGCCCACAAAGTAACTTGACCAGGATGCACAGACCAGCATTCCCCTTCCCACCCCCGCCTACCACTCTCCTACTTTGGATGAGAATATAAACCAAGGATTAATCTGAGTACGTTCGCGTTCCATGGGACTAAAAATCCTGACGCTCGTGTCCTAGGCGGGTGGGTGTGCCAGCTACTTACAGCACTGTCCCTTCTCCCCCATCCCCAGGACTGTGCGCAGTTGTCTGGGGCGTCAGGTCTAAGGCAGCAAGTGGGCGCCCCCGGTGGGTTGAGTTCGGTCCTGTATCGTCCAGCGTCTTGAGCAGCTCTTCAGCTGGAAAAAGCGCTATTTAAGAACGACAATGCAATAATGTGTTATTGATTAAGGTTTACGGTCATAATATATTGCAATAATCATAATAAAGGTGGATAGTCTACCACGACATAGATTTTAAGTATTAAAAAAAATAATATAGAATAAAAATAGAACAAAACAAGTGATTTGATATTCAATATTCGAAGCAAACCATGCAAATGTGAGTATCTTAACTTTACATATCCGTTTGCTTTTGGATGAGAGTGCGTGTAGTGTTGTAGACGTGGTCTGTCACCCAACAATAAATGTCCCAGTACAACGAGGATGGAAATTACCGAGATAGATATTACTGGAATGTCGTTGTCTACGTGTATACGTACTCTGCACAATGCAGTGCCGGATGGCTTGGCCGTGTTGTGTATAAAATTGTTGTCACCACTTATCACTTGACACCCCGCTCGCTGACAGCCCGACACACGATACTGCACTATCTCTCAACACATGCCTCGCTACAGCAAGGCCCACACGAACATCGTTGTTTGCTACATAATTTTCATTTTAAAACAATGCTTTTTCTTTTAACGGAGATGCCCTGTGTGCACTGAATGTGTGCAGTGTACATACATGCATAACTACCTAATACTCAAACTTGGCAGAAGATTGAAATGGAATTTTGTTTTCTGTATAAGCTTACATTCATTCTGTAGCATAACACATCTCTGTGATTACATACACTACAGTGAAGCTGGAGTAGAGCTCTCTTAAGCTTAAGTGGTCTGAATGGTCACCCAAAGTAGATTTGTACATAGAAAACATCCTTCAAAGAAATATGAGCATGCAGCACCATTATGGACGATGTCATTCGTAATGATAAGTAGTAATTGGGGCTCAAGAAAGATGCTTAACATCAGACACTAGTACTGTGTCGAATGCATTATTTTATCATTTATTTATAGACCTAATAAAAAGCCCCAGTAGCGTCAACGAGAATAAACAAAAGTAAAAAGCAGGAAAACCTAAAATCATACATCAATGCCCGCTACACTACCCTCATCCTTATTGTTCTCCACCTCTGCATCCCGTTCCCAGTGTCACCCCTATCCCTCCGGCTTCAAGCTCGCCGTTGAGGCCTTGTTGTGTGTGTTTGGGTGTCTTTGCCGCTAAAACCCTTTGCAGTCCTCAGAGCGCCCAGCATGCCTCTCTACCCCCTTGCCAAATTTGCTTGTCCCCGTTCCGCGCTCCGATAGAATACCACCCTTTGTTTTACTGGTCATCGGCCCCGGGTTCTCACACTGACCCTTTGGTTGTCTTGTCCGCATCCACTACACCCACCCTCCTGTATCCCACATCCACCGCAACAACCCCCCCCTCTTTTTGTCCAAGCTAAAATGGATCGTGGACTAAATTGTGTCTGTAATAGTTATAGAATGGGAAACAAAGGGAAGTAAATTAAAAGACACGCCAATTCCCGCAAACAAACTGTGCGTGAGTGAAATCTTATTTTTAGAGTTCACGTAACAGTGGAATACGATGAGAGAAGCGGACTACGCCACTCAGTGGAGATCCGTTATGTAAGTTGCAGCTTATCGGATCCGTTGGTCTTTTCAGTGGAAGGAGATGAGTCCTTTCACTGCGTCCAAGGCGTGCACCCAGAAATCAATAACGGCTTCGGCAGTGCCACCCTTGTCTACAGCCTGAAACCCAGACACCCCTAACCGTCCCTCTGCCCGCTTTCAATGGCACTTTCACAAGACACTGACGCCAGGCTTCAGAATTTAACGGAAACAGCAACGTGTTGTCAGAATAGGGGAAAAAAGGTTGGAGGGGTGGGGGTGGGTGGGTGGGTGAGTGGGCTAACAAATAGTGTCATTAAGCAAGACATACCCCTAATGTAACCTCCACCACCACCCATACACACCACACCACACACACATACAAACACACTAACACACGCACGCGCGCGAACACGCACCCACATATGCATGCACACATACACACACGCACCGACATACGCGCGACACGCACACTCACACGCACACAACCACACACAACTACGCACACGAATTAAATATAAACCGCTTATAACATAACCTCGGGGTACGGTAAATGTACTCATTAAAATTAAAGTCACCTTACCTATCGTACCATATTTCTTTTATAACTAAATAACAACAAAAACAAATAAGGGATCTATGTCAATGATATCAACTGCAGGTCTACTACAAAGAATTACGCCTATGTGCGTGTGTCTGCCAGTCTGTCTGTGCCTGTCCACGCAGACATGTCCTAGGGGTATCGTGATGAGCGTCTTCTGGTACCATGACTCCCCTTCTTTCTTCTTATCGATTCAGAGAGCAGTCGAGAGAGAGAGAGGGAGAGAGAGAGAGAGAGAGGGAGAGAGAGAGAGCCCTGTACCCCCAAAGCGCCAGCCTCATACCCGGGCTAAAAACTCTATGCTGACATCACAGTCTCATAAAGCCTCTTTCTCTTGCTGGAATACAGATTCCTCCTGAAACTAGAATAGTGGAAGACTAAGGTAAAATAACATTGCATAGCATAACATAAAGTAACATAAGGTAACACTACATAACAAAAAGAAGAAAGCACTGTGCAGTATCCAGGTCAGTGGTATCAATGGCATACACAATATTTTTTGATACTATAACAACTACATGTTGCACAAATGTGCATTGTTTATTGAATCACACTATTCCGCTGAGTCGTTTATTTATTTGATAGCAACTATAAAGTAATTATTTACCTGTCAACTTTCAGGCCTTAACTCCAATGGGCAACGGTAGCTTCGAGCTATGTGTTGATTTAATTTAGCCAAAGCATTAATTATTTATCCGATTGAGTTTCTTTGAAAAAGAGCGGGAGAGAAGGGTGGAGGGTGATGGGCCATCACTCTCTAAGGGAGAGGGGGAATTAGGATTTGCAACACATACTATATTATCTATTGTGATGAAATTGTGGTTACAGTTTGGTTTAACCAAAGGTCGGCAGCTGCAGCGCAGCATCACTCAAGACAAGGGAGATATGACCTAACAAAACCTGACCCTGATCCCCCTCTACCATGGAGTCAACCACCCTTACACAGATAGTGATAGCAGCAGCAAAATGGCTAGTGCTTACGTTTGGTGCCATCTAGGATCGAACCTGCAGTCCTTCTCTTGTCGTTACACCGACTATACCGCCCCCCCCTCCCCCGCCCTCTCTTCCCTTTCCTACAATTTTAAGAGAGGATGTAAGCATAAACTTTAGTATCTTTGTAGCATGTAATTGAAATAAAGCTTAAAATTTAGTATCTTTGTAGCATGTAATTGAAATAAAGCTTAAAATTTAGTATCTTTGTACCATGTAATTGAAATAAAGCTTAAAATTTATTATCTTTGTACCATGTAATTGAAATAAAGGTTTTAAGTCTTACAAAGCAGTCTATCCCTCCTTCCTCTCTGCGCTATTTAAAGAACCAACTAAACTTCCGGAAATCAAACTAAGGCATCATGCACTCTATAGTAAAACCTGTGTTGTAATGGATGGATCAATTCTGATTATCATGTCTTGGTTTAGACCTCTGGAGAGGGAAGATCTCAACAGAAAAGAAAATCAATTGCATGTGTGATTTTTCATTCGTTGTGACATCGTCAAAGCGCCGGGTATCGCCAGCACCGTAACCTCTTCTCTTACCAGACGCCGATAAACATCTTTCGCCGTCATACCCAGATGGCAAGAATGGCAAGAGCTAGAAGCGACGCTCTACCCAGCCAAGCTACCCACCGAGGTGCCACCTTGTTGTCAGTGGTATCTCGCTCTTCATAGTCCTTAGTGCTGAACGTCAAGGCTTAAGTTAATTTGCTGCAGAGATTAGCACCAGACTTGTGTTACTATAGAAGTACGTACTATTACTATGTGAGACTTGTTGGTTCACTGGTAGACCTCGAAGTCTGGAGTTTGGGTGCCTCTGAAATCTGATTGGACACCGTCCAATTTAGCAAAGTATACTAATTGTTAGATAGTGAAGAAGGTTGCCTAGCTGAGACTCGACTCGCTGCACCACTAGTCTCTGTGGCTGGTTGTTGTTGTTTGTAGATTATAGTCACACGACACTTTCGCATATAGGTGACTACTGGACCGATTTATACTGACACCAGCGGGCCAGTTGTTGGTAAAGGGGAAAATAATATGATCACACGTTGACCAATCCGGGATTCGAACCAGCGACCTTTCGGTTACTAGCAAGACGCTCTTACCAACTGAGCTACCCGGCCCCACGTGTGGCTGGTTACAAACCGATTGCACTTTTCTTGAAGTATTAGGCCTATGTCATCGCGTCGACATCGGATTCCCATCCTGAACTAAAATAAACGGGGGAAATTTCACGGTCGCACTACGGCGTAATAGGTAGACCTGCTAAATAGCTGCGGAGACTTGTATGAGGTACTCGGCGAGACTCTGCTACGCTGTGTGGAAAAACTTCAGTGGCGAGCAAAATGAGGCATTCAAAAGTAGATATGGAAGAAGTGCACTTAATGGGGAGAATTTTGCCACAGAGATGTTACCAACGTGTCAGTAAGTGTTACAAGCTGCAAGGTGTGCTTATAATATTATATTAGTCTTTCGGACTCAGTTAACCATGTACCACGTTTGTTAAGTGTCCACTTACAGAAGACATAGAGGCTGTCTACTTGTCTTTACCCGGGATGGAAGACCTTCGTCAAAAGACACGACTGCCAAGTTTTCTTTATGGATAATGTTTCACTTGTATTGGAAAACAGACAGGCCGGCTTTGTTTCTGTATTGAGAAGTGACGTGAAAATGATGTTGCGGCCCACCCTTCTTCTGTGGCTGCATGTCCCTGTCTGCCGATCCCTTTACTCAGTGACTGCTGGCATCTGACGTGGTCTTGGTATCCAAGTCACTTCAGCCCAATCTGAACGGTCAGCCCAGGAAGGAAGGTTTGCTGTGGCTGCCCTTGGTGGGGAACAGATTGTCTCAAGGTGCGTACACGATGGTGCTACTTACAATACAAGACAACACAACACTGTATTCACCCCGACTTGATCAATTACACTGGCAGCATACGCACCTTAAAATGTCCCATTACATTCACACCACCAACAATCACAGTTAATAATAAAAGTACTAAAGTAGTAAACAAATGTATGAGTAGTTTGATGGAACATGGCTTGTAACAAGACTGACGGTCAGTCGGATTACAAAAGCAGTATTTGATAAACGGTGCAAGGAGGCAAAAGAAGAGGGAGGCAGAAAAAGATGTGCACATGGGAAGACCACATTCGAGAATGGACTGGCTTGACACTGAGCGAAGCCATGAAGGTTGCTGAGGACAGAGAAAGATGGAGTACGTTGGTTAAGCGATCATCTGTGGTGCCCCAACGACCTTCGAGTTACGGGTTAGGATAGGATAGGATAGGATTTGATAAACTTCAGTTAAGGATTTGCATTGATTCCACGCATGGTTCTGCTAGAAAGAAAAGGGTGTAGGGTGGAGAATATGGGGTTAAAGGGAATGTTAGGGGCTGAGGGCAACAAATTCTGGTTGACTTGGAAAGTGGTGGGGTGTCAGGACTAAGGTGAGGTATGAAGCGACTGAAACAATGGGCCATTTGTCACTGACAACCTGTTTTGACACGTGATACAAGCACCGTGATGACGGTGGCTGGGTGGCGGTTAACAAAGCTACGGATGAAACAGACGTCAACTGTCAAGGATGAGAAAGGACTAACGGAAAGCTGGAAAGTGAGCGCCCGTTAATGCCCAGCAGAAACCCGATATGGCAGCGTGGTCTCCCTTGTCAATGAATAAAAGCTGGAACAAGCCAAACCTGCACAAATAGTAATAAACTCAACGTAGTTCTATTATGAGATAGCTTTGCCATTGACAACAAATAGTAATAAATTCAATGTAGTTCTATATCGGATATTTTTTGTAATTGACAACAATTGCTGCGAAATATTGTTAACAAATCAATCATCACTCAAATCTGATTTTCTGTTAATCAATCATTCAATTTAGTACAAGAAATAAAATTTCCATCAAAACCAGTTATTCGAAGACATGTGGATTTTAATAATTATGGTCTACTACAAAGGTTCTCGATACCCCCAGAGTATTGAGGTTGTTGTACAAAGCGAGCGTATGAATGAAAAGCTACGCACGAACAATGGAGGGCTACAAGAGAGGTCCAGTGGCATTACGTGCGGGAGAATCTGGTTCGCATCTCAAAGGTGGCAGAAGAATTTTGTCAGGATGCGATGTTCTCTAATGACTCTATGTACAGCGTTTCACTTCCCAGTGTCGCTACATGTGCACGTTAAAAACCCGGTCATTTTATCAGGCAACGGGATCAAATAAAGACGCATACGTTTTATTTATTCAGTGATGCTCAGTTGTCCATTGCGTTTAGCAGTGCGCTTGATGCTGCATTTAGGCGGCAGCTTGAGTGAGACGCTGTTTTCAGCCAGCGCCTTGAGCAGCTCTGTGAGCTGGTTAGAGCGCTACACAATAACACGTTATTTCACTTCCAACATTTACACTGTCAACTCTGACGGGTTTAAATAGTGTATTCTGATAAACATGATAGGTGGCGTACTGGCAACAATTTTGCATGTGAATGAAGATGGTACAAGCATAGTTAAATAATCTTCATTTACGGCAAAACAGTCCCAAAAATGCTAATGCACACCGGTAAAAATATCCAGATAGATATCCAGTTGTCTAGATATCCAGTTGTCGGCCTGTCCCAAAACAGTCCCAAAAATGCTAATGCACACCGGTAAAAATATCCAGATAGATATCCAGTTGTCTTGATATCCAGTTGTCGGCCTGTCGCTTCCAATTTAACATGTTGGTTTAAAACACTTTTGTTCTTATCTTTAAAAAATTACAAAAATACTAGATACTAGATACAAGATTAACGATGCAAGATACAGGATGCAAGATACAAGCTACAAGATGCAAAATGATTGATTGTCCCTATTGTTACGCAACAAGGAAATTTGACACATGACACGGACTATATTATAGTCAATGAATTTTAAAAAAATCAGATGTAACATCATTATTCTTTCGCATAAACGTTTTCAGGCACCCCAGCAATCAAACTATTATTGGATCGATTGCGATTAATTTTGCTATGCAGATACTTTAACTTCAGCCTTTTGTGAATAATAATAATAATAATAATAATAATAATAATAATAATAATAATAATAATAATAATAATAATAATAATAATAATAATAATAACAACAACAACAACAATAATAATAATAATAATAATAATAATAATAATAATAATAATAATAATAATAATAATAATAATAATAATAAAAATAATACAGAATGCTATAACGCGATCTTGACCTTCGCTCCTTTTCAAAGGTCAAGATCGCTGAGGTCACTTTACTACAAAATACAAAATACATATAAATTAAATTTAAAAAAAACACACACGTTTTGCGCTTTAATTCAAAATGGGTTAACCGGATGTTGATAATTCCATTGCATTCCATGCTTTCCTGTTGCTTCTGTAGGGTAAAGCCCAGTCACAACATGGACACCAATATTAACACTTTTCAAAATCCTGATTTTCAGCTATGTATGCGAGAGTGTGGAAATATATTTGAATCGCTTGCCATCTTGTTAATTTTAGTGTCTTATAGTGCCATCTTCAACGCGATTTGACACCTGAAGTGGGTTCTAAGTTTCCTTATTTGTACTAACGAACGATTAAAGTTACTCCAATTCAGATTCCATTCACGATAAGCGGCTTTGCGCTCTGGAGCATTTGCCACTGTTTTGTTGTGTACACATGGTGTATGTGAGACGTGTGTGTGTGTGGTTTGTGTGTGTGTGTGCGTGTGCTTGTTTTGTGTATATGGTTTGTGTGGGTGTGCGTATGTGCGTGTGTGTGTATGTGGTTTGTGTGTGTGTTTGTATATGTGTGTGTATGTGACCTCGATTTCGAAGCTTGTTCCTTATTTCTGAACTGGGCAATATGACTTGACCTGAAGAGCGGAGTTTGGGACGAGAGATGGTATCATTATGATAAGGGGGTGAGAGAGCTCGCAGTCTCCGACGGTTAGAGTAAGTGTGATAATGCCACAACTCCGCCACCTGGGATAGAAATTGCACAAGGGATGAACGACAAACTGAGTGTCAGAGATCCATCAAACATAGCCCTGATGCTGGCCTACCCCCTTAGCAATCTCTCTTACACTAATTGAGCGAGTAGGTGTCCAGATGTGGACGGCCATTAGCACACAAAGGCCAGATTGTTCTGACGTCTTATAGGTGCTGGACATCGTGACCACCCGTCACGTCACACATCCGGTGCAGCCACAGAGGACTGATCACAAAACTGTAGCAATGGTCTTTACTGCTGTCACAATAGGCTAATTAGACCCTGCACTACCGCTTCACGCTTTAAATACGTTACACACGGGAGGCACTGTGGTCTAATGGTAGTGCTTCGGCTTGCGGATCTGAAGGTCCCGGGTTCGAGCCCTGGCCGGGCCATTGTGTTGTGTCCCTGGGAAAGACACTTTACTCCTGTTTTCCTACTCCTTCGGATGAGAGTATAAACCGAGGTTTAGTCTGTGTGTCGCTTACATTCCATCATAACGGACTTTAAAGATCCTGACGCTCATGTCCTAGACGGGTGAGTGCCGTTAACAAGAACACACCCAGCATGCGCTTGGTCCTTCTCTCCCATCCCTGGCTGCCCAGGATTGTGCTCAGTTGTCCGGGCGTCAGACCATGCGCCCAAAGGCTGCGGGTGGGCGTCTCGGGTGGTTTGAGTTAGATCCTGTATCGGCCAGCGCCTTGATCCTTAGGCTAAGGCGCCTTACAAATGACGAAAATTATTATACACATCCGGTGCAGCCACAGAGAACTGATCACAAAACGGTAGCAATGGTCTTTACTGCTGTCACAATAGGCTATTTAGACCCTGCACTACGGCTTCACGCTTTAAATAGTTCAGCCTGCTGTAGCCTTTGTACATTAAAGTAGCTGCCTAGAGGACGACACAAGTCAGTTGTGTGCTAAGCATAGGTAGGCAGTGACCTCATCCTGCTGACGTATTGCCACCCCCGCTAGAGTGCGCCACAAGTATCGGACGAGATTTTCGCGGGCTTTGGCTGACCGCAAGGCTAGGTAGTCATTCTGTGTCTGAACCTCACACGAGAAGGAGCTACGCTCTGAAAAATCTCTCTCAGAAAGACTAAGCAGGCGACTGGTGAAATTCATTCATCGCAGTATAGCCACAGCCTGACAGTGTCAAAAAGGTAAATGATCAATCTTTTGTTTCATCGTGATTTATTGCTAATATTGTTGGATTATGTTTGTGAAGTCTTGCCATGTTTTATCACTGGGAATGTTTGTAAAACTTAGCGTGACCACGTGGCAGACACGCGACCGGTTTTGGCACCATGAGGTAACCTCTACTGTCCAACTGTTGTTTCTCCTATGTGTATTATTGCAGACCAGTGACTGTACCAGAGAATGTGTATGTTGTTAATTATTTCTCCATGTGTTTAGTTTAGCCATGATGTATGTATATGTATAGGAATTATGTTGGAGATCCCAGTGGTTTGTATAAGTGGATGTGATCTCAACTGAAGGCTGTTTCTGCCATCAGTGAGACGCTCTGCACAACCTTTGTATACAAGGCGTTGCAGAAACTCGTCTTATGTTTTGCAGACGAGCATGATAGTTGGTCCGAGGCAGGGATTGTGTGAGTCAACCCTGTGTGAGTCAGCCCTGACATTCGGCCTGCAGGGGAACATCAAGCACTTAGCTCCGATAGCCCAATAGTCAACAACCAAGGAGGAGACACCATCAACACACCTCAACGATCCAGCTAAGTGCCACAGAAAACATGCACACACACTGATCTAGAAGGACTGTGCGGAAGTCCACTCTCCTGAAACCAACATTAGGCCAATCAGAACAAATAGCCCAATGATTAGACATTAGCAAAGATCAAGAACAGTAGCCAGTACAAACTATTTAAAGTGAATTTGGACATTTAAGTTAATAGAGTGTTTAGAGAATTATGTATAGAGTAAAGGAAATAAATGTGTAATATTTATTGTTAACAAGTGGCTGGACAACCTATGTTTCATAGCCATGTGAGAGCTAGTGTGACAGTGACTCTTTTACCATTTTCTCTCTATCTCTAATACTATAACCCTATCCGCACACAGACTGAGCTAAACATAAATGTATTAAGATTAGTCATAGGGTGATTTTACTAGGTAAGCTCCGCAGACGAAAAGACGAGTGGGTAATAGCATTCCATTGTGCAGAGCCCAGTAACAATAGACCCACCGTCACAACTGCCCACTTCTGACTTCTGACGGACTTCTTAATAAAAGACGATATTTACAAGTGTGAGAGGGATTGGCTTAGGGTTTGGGACAACTTTTGCCATCATTAACATTAATATTAATCATATCAATAGCTAATAACTCTTTTCGTAATTTAACAGTGGGCTTTTTCGCACGCAAAAAAAATTCCTTTAGTCTTAATGAATTTTCACCGCTAATTCCCTTAGTAGGAGATGAAGATACAATTTATTTATCAGGATATGGGTGGACTATAACAATAAATTCGTCACCCAACAAATGAAAAGTGGTGGATGTCTTCGTTTGCAGCGTTTGACATTTTTCATTTATGCCAATAGGCAAAAAAACTCAGGCACAATCAATAAATGTTTAAATCTTGTATCAGAGCCTGATGTTATTCATTTTCATTATAGTTGCAGATTTTGCTCATGAGGGTTCGGACAGAAATTAGTATTGTATCTATTTTTATTCAAGTTAACTTCAGCTGCTCTCTGTTTCTTGTTCACAATTAGACGCTGTGTACACATCTAGCAGGCATTCTGCCTTGACAATGGCGTTCTTTGTTTTGTTCTTTCCACAGATTAACTTGTTACCCATCTCCGGTAGCCTTAAGGTGGCATCCTTAACACAAACTAATTGCTTAGAAAGTCAACTTTGACTGCAGATCCGGTTAGCTGTTGGGTGCACATATTCCCGGAGGAAAGACCACGTAATAGACAAATAGAAGGTTCTATTAGTATTACAATGAAGAGCATAACAGAAAGTATTATGATAATCGCTAATCAACACTGTTATTTAGTAGTATCTCATTGTGCTTACTTCTCTCCAAATTATGTTTCTTCAGAGCAAAAGCTTCCTAACCCTGGACTGCTCAAGTAGACATAAGCATAGGAAATAGGGATGGTTAAACAATATAGTCAAGTTTCTTACATTTCGCGAAATATTTCTTGCCCAAAGTTTTCCACATGTCTGTACATGGATTCCTCCCCGCCATCCACCTAAGAGTAAAACTCCAGGGACGACAGACCACCTGGAAAAAAAGGGGAGCGTGGCAGGAAGACACAGTGTTCTGCTTGTTCGATCCACTCTTGCATGTCTGGCCTATGGTACTGCTCATCTTTTCATTTGTTGGCAGCGTAATGTTCCTTGGCAATTAGGAAGGGGTAGTGGCTACTATACATGAGCAGTGATGATGGTGAATACTATTGGAAAGATGCAAAGAATACCTGATTGCATAGGCAGCGTGGGCGTCGTGCCGCAGCTCCTCCGTGATGATATTAACTTATTAAGTATGTGCATGCCTACTCAGCATCCAATATGATAATTGTCTGTATGTAGTATCTTATGAGGAGAGTGTGGAGAAAATTCTAGAACCTATCTTGTTTGTCCTTTTCGGCTCTGGTACCTTAACGCTGTTGTGGAGTTTGTTGTCCTGTATGGAAATAAGTGCAGAGAAGACTAAAATGGTGAACCAACAACACCAAAGGCATCAACATGGTCATCAAAGTCTAAGGCCAATCCCTCAATACAGTGCATAGCTTCAAATATATAGGACCCAATGTATCGGACAATGGGTGCCGAAAGGAAGTCCTCTCCAGGATCGGACAAACAGCTGCGGCCCTGACAAGGTTGAAGCCCATTTGGAAAGACAGGACCATCAGTCTACATTCCAAGGTAAGGCTGCTGCACTCTCGTATCATCTCCATCGTCCTATACGCTTGCGAAACATGGACCCTCATAGCAGATCTACAACGAAGAATACAAAGAAAGAAAAAGAAAGAAAGAGATTTCTTTTATATAGCGCACTTACAAGCTCAGAAAGCTTCTCAAGGCGCTGGCCCGTAATATCCAGCAATCACAAAATAGTTTGCTGAAGTCAGGATTCGAACCCACGTCGCCCAAGACGCACTCACACAAGTCGTGCGCTCTGACCACTGAGCTATCCCTGCCGCATGGAAATGAAACGCTACAGAAGACTTCTCGGCATGACCTATACCCAGCACAGCACCCACAACGAAGTCCGAAAGACCATTACACAAGCCATTGGACAACACAATGACATGCTCAAAGTTATAAAGAAACCGAAACTCCGATGGTATGGTCACCTCACCAGATCATCGGGCCTTGCAAGACTATCCTGCAAGGCGCAGTGCAAGGAGGCAGAAGAAGAGGGAGACCGAAAAAGAGGTGGGAGGACAACATTCGAGAATGGACTGGCTTGACACTGAGCGAAGCCATGAGGGTTGCTGAGGACTGAGAAAGATGGAATACGCTTGGTAAACGATCATCTGTGGTGCCCCAACGACCTTCGAGTTACGGGATTGGACAGGATAGGATACAGGGATTGACACAGAAGAAAAAGTGTGGAGCTGGATGTTCTTTGAAATAAACTTTTTGTTGCATGACTGTGAGTTGGTTACACGCAACAATCATTGCGTTGTGCACATGCATACACTTTACAGGGTGGTATGTCCAACAAGGCTGTGACACCAGTCAACAGTGTTTCATTGTACCAACCAAACGCTGATACGGCATGCGCTAGTGTAGGCTAACCGGTATCTGATGTCCCAAAGCGTGTCAATTCTAAATTACTATAGTAGGTCACTGCTAAAACCGTAACTTATGAATTATAAGCCTTCTATTATAAGGGATGTAATAGTCGGGTATGCTATTTCTGTGAATGCTGATTTTGTTTTGTTTTGGTTGTTTTATTTTTTTTAAATTTTCTTCAAGGGTGTCGAGGTATTTGAAAATCGGAGGATTGAAATGTTACGATAAATGGACGCTTAGCTAGAGATCAAGAGGTCCGATGGTATGGTCACCTCACCAGAGCATCGGGCCTTGCAAAGACTATCCTGCAAGGCGCGTTGCAAGGAGGCAGAAGAAGACGGAGACCGAAAAAGAGCTGGGAGGATACAATACAATACAAGATTATTGCTTTAGGTCCAGCGGACTCTTCTGAGCCAAATGCTGGGAGGATAACATTCGCGCGAAGAAGAAATGATTTCATAACAGGGGAAAGTTTAGGACGTTTGAAATCATAAATAATTACATGTAGGTAGTGCTCCCTACATGTGCAGCAGGCAGGTGATAATGGTCACTTGATTGTTGTAGTCACATGACTGCTACATCTGCGTCATTCATCTTGCAGCTTAAACGTCGCTGAAGGATACAGGTAGGTAGATAGATTATCAATGATCCAGGTAGATAGATAATCAATGATCCAGGTAGATAGATAATTAATGATCCAGGTAGATAGATAGATATTCAATGATCCGGGAATTAAATGTGATTTGAGAGCCTTTAACTTTTTAAGAATTCTTTCTATAACGTGTTTACATTTTTCTAAAACTGTGTATACGCTACATCCCTATCTATCATCGTCGTCGTCGTAGTATAGTAGTAGTAGTAGTAGTAGTAGTAGTAGTAGTAGTAGTAGTAGTAGTAGTAGTAGTAGTAGTAATAGTTGCCGTTGTCGTTAATGATATTTATTGGAAACAGGGGTGTGTTGAAGTAAGATTGTTGTGGTGCTTTGGTGGTGTGCATAGTTGTTTGAATACGTGCATAAAACATATGATTGTTGGTGTTGTTTGTGTTGTTCTGGGTCAGTATCAGATATAATTGTTTGCGAACTCTTTTATTTTTTTGTGATGTTATAAATATTGAGGGGGTGGTGGGAATGTTTGTGTGCGACGTTAGCGTGACGTTATTTAATAGGTCATATTACAATCACACTCACAGACATTGGGTAACGATGATAGTAATCGTTTTTTTTCCTGTAATCAAGATCGCATTCGATCAGAAACGTAGGCTACTAACTAATCTTAAACGTCAAATGAACATAACCCACGTAAACGTCGTACCTGGGAGCTGGTCTTGGGAGATAAATTATGCAAATGAACTGTGATGACTTGAGATTTATACTAATATGCGACCTCCTATTATATAGGGCCTACTGATCAAAGTTTTTATATCATAACAATTCGGTCCTGATTTGGCTCGGAAGAGTCCGCTGGACCTAAAGCAAAAATCATGTATCATAACAGATAGAAACAGCGGGTGTAATCAGTCCGTCACCCGTGATCAACGTACCGTGAGGAATATTATGATAATAATGATAACGCAGCTACGTGCATCGCTCACTGTAAGCAGCTGTCTTTTGCATTTTATCTGTTCACCTTTTCATCAGTTGCCTTTGACAATTGTACGTAGTTTTTTTTCTCTAGCTTTTAAAACCCTCTTTTCCTTAGCTTACATCAAAGCAGAACATGTAACTTCATGTATTATTGGCAAGATTGATCTGTCCATCGTCAACCTCTAGCCAATAAAAATATACCGCATATTTTGAAGAGCACAGAATCTACTTAATGCACATATCCGATGGTGTCATTCTTATTATAATGACCGTTGAGATGATGAGATCCAATAATTCTTTATGAATTATTACAGACTTGGTTGAATTTTCAAGTTGAGTTTGTGTGTGGAATAGAAAAAGAGTAAAGACTCCTACAGTCACGAAATTCCAGATGAAAGCAAACAGAATTGATGAAATCCAAGATACAAGCAGACAGGATTGATACAAATCAAATGTGTGTTACATAGGTTGAATGGAAAGGATAAATTGCAATATGTGAGGAGATAAGAAAAGCAAACGCCGGGGTTTTGTACAAATTTTCAGTTCATTATAATTTGTTTAAAGGAAAAGCCAAGGACTGCCACAAGCAGGGTTTGCGTGGAATGAAGACAATGATGTATGTAGTAAGCCTATGCATGCGGGACTAAGATATAAGCATTGCCCGGAGCTACACGATTAATGTCGGGTGAAGATGGCGTGTATGTAAATTTATTGTATCGTTTAACACCAACCCGCCTAGTTCTTTTCCCAGGCTTTTGCTGTTTGTAAGAGCCTTCAGGCAAATCAGCAGTCTTACTCTTAGTATCTTGCAACATTCAAACAAAGACTGCATTGATGATAACATGGAGCTGTTGATGTTAAGTGTTCCACTGTTTGCATTATTTAAAATATTACATTTGATAATAAATTCATAATAATTTGTTGGGTTTTTTTTTTGCAGAAGTACAATATGACTTGAACAGTACAGCCACATCCTGCCATCAATTCCTTATTTTGTACGGACATGTGTATACTGCTCACATCATCATTGAAGAAAGTTCGCATGGCGAGAAAACCTTAACAGTTTATTTACTGTTTTAGTATTTACTGCTTGTGACGTTTATTTACTTTTACAGAGCAACTGTTTTATAAACCGAAAGAGATGAAATAAAATAAAGGTAAGCAAAAAGTAAAATCCGACATTGAATACATAAGCACTAATTAAGCATTCTCTCTCTCCATCTCCCCTCCACCTCCCCTTCTCCTCCAGCTACACACAAATTGATATCTGTCTTCAATTAGTACAAAAATAATTTAAAACATTTGTTGTTGTCGTAACAAAGATTTTTTACCACGCGCTGACCAATCCCACATTATCTCTCTTTTTTCTTTCAGCAGTCCTTCTTATCCTTTCCCTCTTCTCTCCTTTGCCTATGAAGGCGTCAAGGAAGACTTGTTTGGGCTCAGTTTGCCTAATCTGGGATACTAATCACCTCTTGGCTAAATTGGCCCATATAGTGGATGTAAGAGAAAATCCGCTTGACCAACCTCTAATTGTCCGGGCAGAGATTTCAGCACATCACTGCACGTTCCAGACCCTAAGGAGACGGTCCGAGGGGTGCGCTGACCGTCTAGTCTACAGAGGAGATGGGGAAAACAAGGAAAACCAATTTCATGGTACTCACAAAGTCACACTCAATTTTCTTTTAAAGTTATGCAAATAGAGTAAAGTAAAAATGACGTCAGAGAACCAGCGGGGTGTGGGTGAAGGAAGTTGCACGTCGGCGTGATCAAACAAACGAACACGCCACTGCGCTGACCAGTGTGACGTCACAACCACTTGACCACCACCCCCTTCCCCTCTCCTGCTTCGCTCGGCTCTTTGTACTGAAGTGAAGAGGATTGAAAGGCGAAAAGTAGGTTGGTGACGTAACCTCATCAAGGCGGACCTGTTTGGCGTGGAGTACCTGTTGTTCGTTTCCCTCTTTCTTCCTTGTTGTGAGAATGGTAATAATATTTCACGTTAGCCACTTTTTGCATCTTTGCTGTTGCTGTTAGCGACTGTCGATGCTCGTAATTCTTTAACTGCCGAAGACCACTATTATAGTTCTTTCACTCTTTTCGCAACTTCAAGATAGCTTTCCCTCATTGGCCTTTGACTCCGTCCCCTCTCACACCATTCCCAAAGTTGAAACTGCACTAATCCCCCCCCCCCAACCCTCACCGCCCCAAATAAACCCAAATGTGTATTATAGCCCAAAGTTATGCATAGCTCGGTGTAGCTGACTATTTTGATATCCTACCACCCCCTCCCCTCCTCCCAGCTCAATAGAACCCTCCACCCCTACCTCCATTTCTGTGACCGAGGTACCTGGAATATTATGATTTACCCCTCCCCATCATCAGGATGACCCCTTTCTATATTTCCTATAATTCAGCAATACTAGTAGATTAATGTTTACTAAACAAAGGAACAAAAATACTGTTCGAATTGGGGGATCGGTCAGTTTGTGTATAATACAGAATGATTCCCTATTGGTCTAAAATGACGCCCTAGTCAGGGCCGGAACAAGGTAAGTAGAAGGGGGTGGGGGGGGGGGGGGTGGGGTTCCAAGTGATGGTATTGGGCCGGACGGAAGGTGGGAAAATTTTGCTATGTTCGTAAATTGCACCATTCATCACACATTCTGGTTGGTTGGTTGGTTTTTGAGTTTCATGTCCCATATTGACATGTATATATATATTTTTTTTCTTTCTGAGGTACATCGGATGGCCAGGAGGAGGGGGGGGGGGGGTTCGGAACCCAAGACCCCCCCCCCCCCCCCCCCCCGATCCGGTCCTGCTAGTGGAGGCACAGCTGGCTCAGTGGTGTAGGCGATGGCAACACAGTTGAAGCATTGATTATTAAGCGATAACATTGTTGGTAGTGGTTCCAAGCTGGTTGACGACCTCAAATGCCGAAAATAGAATATGACACTGATGAATAGGAAAGCACCCCTTACTCCTTCGGATGAGAGTATAAACTGAGGTCCAGTCTGTGCGCGCACCCATCTCATAGCACGGACTTTACAGATCCTGACGCTAAAGTCAGACGGGTGATTGCCAGCTACATGAATACCCAACAACCACTAAGTTCCTTATACCCCATACACCCCCCCCCCCCCACCTGCCATTCCTGGGGTCGAATTCATGGCCCGTTAAATTATAGGCGATGGTTAACGTTACCAACATTGGTTTTGTAACCAACAATGGTATCGATAACCATCGTTTAGCAGATCGCTATTCATGAGCGAGTGTCCACCCATTGGTACGTAACCAAGGCTATTTTTGGGCTGTGCGGGAATATCCGTAAGGGGGCATAATTCAAGCAGCTGTTTTCCTTCTTTCGTCAACAAAATAGGCCTATAAAAATGGCTGTGGCAATGGCAAAGAGAAAAGCAATTTTTTCGTACACTGAAACTAATGTTCTCCTTGAGAACGTTATAGAATTTAAACATATACTGATGGCAAGTTTATCAATTGATGTCACGAACCGCTTAAAAAACGACTGCTGGAAAAAAATCGCCGAAAGAGTGACTGCAGTTGGTGGTGCGAACCGAACAGCCGAAGACGTGAGGGAGAAGTTTTATAACCTTAAAAAAGACCATCGGAATCGTGCAGCCGCACGATTAAAGTCTGGCAATGGTGGCGTGATTAGCAAGCCTACCGACAGCATGCTGGATATCATAGTGAGCAAGGAGAGCGAGCTTTTTGTTGGGGTGAAAGGAGAGAAATCACTTTTGATCACTTTGTAGTTTGTAATGTTAGGCCTACATTTTGTTTTTAGACTGAGGTTCAATTTCTGCCGTTTCTGGGTAGTTTGGAACTTGAAATGTTGTCTTTATTTCGTAGGGTTGCATTACCCTACGAGTATAAACTATACAGATACACAATAAGCCTACACATCACCAGTCAGAATCCAACAACAATATTTTAATAATAATAATATTAACCCGTTTTATTAATATGACAGATTATTAAAGGTGCCAGAGGCATAAAAACAAAGAGTGAGACACACATGTAAAAGTGGTGACAAAACGCCTTGCCGATCACACAGTTTCAGTCTGTCTAACGCGTTCGTTAACGTGACGATATCATGCCGACGAAAACGAAATTTTGATACCAGTTCCACATCATCAAATTTGTCAAGTGGATTACTTCTGTCGCGAAATACTCTCTCTCTCCTCGGAGCTCGTCTCTGTCGAAGTTGCCACCAAACGATGGCCGCCATTTTTAACCAGTGTTCCATTGGTTATCGGGTGGTCCCCCCTCCGTTAAAATAACCATGGTTAGCAACCGTCGTTAACTCTGCTAAGGCCTCGTGAATTTAAAATTTCCAGCTTAACCAACGTCGTTAATTTTACCAACATTGGTTAAGCCTTAACCAACGGTCATGAATACCACCCCTGGTCTGTTAGGATTTGGTTAGTTGTGTGGCGCATCAGACTATGTGCCTAATGCAGCAAATGGCCGCTAGATGCTGTAACGCGCTAGATCCTGTAACGAGCTAGATCTTGTAACGCGCTAGATCCTGTAACGGCACGCTCCTTCAGCAACGTAAGCTAGCGGGAAAAGCGCTTACAACAACCTTACAAAGGTCATCTTACATCATCCCATGTGACTAGATTTACCCTTTGACCACAAGCAGGTAAATCTGAGTAATTCCAAACTGATCGGGGTCAATCTACATTGATAGTTGACATCATTGTAGATCGTAAATGGGGTCTTCCCTGGAAACTTCCAAATATTCCCCCCCCCCCCCCCCCTCTCTTCCCGTTTTATTTTGCCATTGCTCGTCGAAATTATGCTTTCTGGATGTAAATTTTACACAGACTAGAAAGCTGGGCGAGGATATGGGGATTTCATTTCATTGTGTGTGGGGTGGAGATCAAAGGTATTGTTGACATCATTTTGACTCCTGAGATCCAGTACAACAAGGGGTGGCAGAGGAAGGGGTGGAGGGGGACAATGTAGACCGTTACAGCGGTCTGGCATAAGGCGTGGTGGAAGTGATCCCACTGTGCGATGTGACCACTCCCTCACTAAGGCGACCAGCAAAGCGGCTTTAGTAGCAGCCAAATCAGACAAATAGTGCTTGTCACAGAACTGCTTGATGATGATGATGATGATGATGATGATGATGATGATGATGATGATGATGATGATGATGATGATGATGATGATGATGATGATGATAATGATGATGATGATGATGATGATGATGATGATGATGATGATGATGATGATGATGACACCAGTCTCCATCCTTCACCGGATCGGCCGATTAGGAAAGCCCCGCTGTCATAACGCAAACCATCCACAATAGTTAAACATCAGATTGTCATAGTGTAAAATACAAACACTGATCTATAGGGACTGTGCAGTAGTCCACTCTTCCTGAAAAAGAACATTAGGCCAAAAAGAACAAATAGCCCAAGGATGACACAGTAGCAAGTATCGAGAACAGTAGCAGAATAGATCCATCAAAGAGCGAACTACTCAAAGTGAATTTTGGACTGTTAAGTTAATCCTAGTTATAGTACGTTTGGGACATTTACGTGATACGATCATTAGATATAGAGTAGAGGAAATAAATGTGTGATATTTACTGTTAACAAGTGGCTGGATTACCTATGTTTCATAGCCGTGCGAGAGCTAGTGTGTCAGTGAATCTTTTACACTTTTCTTCTAACTCTGTAACCCCATCATTCCTCACACAGACCGGGCCAAATAAATAAATGTATTAAGATTAGTCATAGGGCGATCTAAGTAGCCGATCCCCGCAGACGAATGACGAGTGGGTAATAGCATTCCATTGTGCAGAGCCAAGCAACAATAGAACCCACCGTCACATAGGCCTCAACAACATATACCTCAACAATCTTTATAAAATATAAAATATATTAATGAACATGGAGGTTTAATGTCCACAGCCATCACTGGCAATAGGGCAGTCGGGAATAACCGTCTGGGAAAAGACTGTGTAGGGACCTAAATCAACAACAGCAATCATACTGCTAATATGTGCAGTGAAAAATGGCCACTTGTCTTACCCACCGTGGAATTGGAAACTGGTCATAAAAATGACTAAAGCGCTGCACCTTTAAGACTCTCAAAGCTACAAGGTTCTCCTTTCTCAACAGTGGTTTGTAAAACAGTTGGGGTAACCGAGTTGTCTACGATGTTATAGTGTGCAAGCTTGCTGCCTGTCCAACATGGGATCGATTCTGTCCAGCAAAATGATTGTGTTTGCTAGGCCTGGGTGGCCAGCACCTTGGACACTTACTAGGGATGGACAGCGCACAAAACACAAAAGTATCTGATGATAATAATATATGACATCTGCAGGAATGAGTAATGCTTTTATTAAATTGCTTTAAACTATAAAACGTTGCATTAAGCAACGTCCCTGTTGTACAGTAAAAAAAAATTAATGCTATACCGTGGGCGAGAAAGACAAAGTTTGCGTATCTGCTTGGTGACAAGGAAGTGAGGGGGTAACCGCTGATTGCCACACTTAAGGTATTGATCCGTCTCATCCTAATTCATTCACATTTTGTCATCGAGTGATGTAACGTCGAAAGACGCAATAATATCGATGATAATGATTCTAGACGCTGATTTCATGACGATCTATACAATACAGAGTAGTCGGTACTGTATGCGATTGTGCATGCCGTTTGCCATCAACCGTGCAATTTGTGGAAGTAATATAGAAGGCTCAGAAAAGACGAAGATATTACACATGTTCTCTCCATGATAGCACAAACAACTGCTGCACTGACAAGATTGAAAACCCATTTGGAAAGACAGGACTATCAGTCTACACTCCAAGGTAAGGTTGCTTGTCATATCCATCTTCCTACACTCTTGCGAAACAAGGACCCTCATAGCAGACATAAATAAAGAATACAAAGCTTGGAGATGAGTTGCTACAGAAGACTTTTTGGTATTTCCTATACCCAGCACATCTGATCACCAACGAGGAAGTCCGACAGACCATCACACAAGCCATTGGAAAACACGATGACATGCTCACGGTGGTGAAGAAACGGAAACTCCGATGGCATGGTCACGTCAACAGCGCATCAGGCCTTGCAAAGACCATCTTGCAAGGCCCGATGCAAGGAGACAGAAGAAAAGGGAGACATAAATAGAGGTGGGAAGACAACACGACTTAGAGGGGCCGGGTAGCTCAGTTGGTAGAGCGTCTTACTAGTAACCGAAAAGTACCTGGTTCGAATCCCGGATTGGCCAATGTGTGACCATATTATTTTCCCCTTACCATCAACTGGTTCGTTGGTGTCAGGATACTGTGACCAGTAGTCGCCTATACGCTTCGGTGTCGTGTGACTATAATCTACAGTTACACATTTTTAACGACTTTCGAATTCGGGATAGGATAGTATAGGATATATTAAGAAAAAAGGCTAGATCAATACTTCCTCGCTGGCTAAACAATACATTTTAATTGAAAAAAAAATAGAGTAAAATATTTAATATTCACCAACTATTTTTTATTTATTTATTGTTTTGCTTTGCAAAAATGATAGTGGATAAGAGATGCAGTGATCAAAGTGCAGTGGATATTGTTGACTCACAAATATAAAAGGCTCACCCTCCACCATCCCGTACACTTGCACCGGCCTTTTGTCGTCATCGCGGTTTGGCTTGTCTGTCAGCAATCTCTTTCCAAACATTTTCGCCATCACCCACCCCGCCTCATCCCTCCCTCCTCCTATTTCCCTAAACTAGCGATGGGCCTAAGGTTGGGTGTCTGCCGAAGGTTTGTTTCTCAGGCCCCCGCCTGCTTTTTTGGCCACCAGCCATCCGTCGTTTCCCCGTCAAGGGTCCGGGGACCTGACCAGGATTTTGTTGTGTAGGTAAACCGGGTCCTCGAGTTTTAGGTACACCAACCGCACAACATTTTTCCCGCCCAGACAACCAGTCGTTAACCGAGGGCTACGATTCATTTTCTTGGGTCGGAGCAAAGCGTTAATTGATGACAATAGGGTAATTGCAAGTGGGACGCGAACACTTAAACTGGAGGTGCAGTCTTGAGTAGTTAGAGCACTCCATGAAACGAGTGAAAAGTTTCACTGGCGCGGCTGCTGTGTGACTGGTAACGGGCTTGGTAACCGTTGACGCGTGGCGCGAAGCGGGCAAAAATCCGGCCAGGAAGGTGAAGGACGGGGACAGAGCAGGGCGGAAGTGTCAGTGTGGCGGGGTGTGGACGCACCTTATGCACCAAACGAGATCACAAGAAACGCTTTCATCCAGGCCCCTGACAAGTTTCCGCCATAAATATGAGCGCGGCGACGTCTGGCCGTCACACAGGAGTTTTAAACCCTGCCTCGTGCCGACTTTTTATACCCCTAAATCCGCACCACCCAACCAACAGGGTATAGATGCAAAGCTCAACAATTTTATAGCTGTATGAAATTTAAATGTTAAGCGCAACATTTTCTCAATTTAGAGAGAGAGAGAGAGAGAGAGAGAGAGACAGAGAGAGCCTGGATATACATCATGCCCGTGCTGATTTTACATTTTGTGATACACATGCACAAAAAAAATGGGTCTGTTAAAAAGTCTACATTTGCAAGAGGGACATTTATTGTCTTTTTGTCTTAACTTTGTCGACGAGTTCACATATTTTATTATATACCCAAGGTACTGAACGCTGAAGAAAGGTAGTGAAATGTCCATAAAAGACTACGCGAAGTAACTGAACTAATCTTAATAACAAACAAACCAACAAACAAGCAGATTGATTACAACTCAACAAATCAAAAAGACTGTCAGTGAATTTATCAGCAATGGTGGACCTATAGGAAGTCAAGGAAGCAAGTTGAAGGTCCACTGTCCTACCCCTACCTGCCAGCTCACAGCAGTAGCCACAGAGCACCGTCAACACTTTGTGTTTAACACCCGTTTTATACCCATTTCATTGCTCAAGTCCTTCAGTCCCTTCAGTTCCTATCGTCTCTCCCCCCGCCCCACTCCACCCTGCCCTAACTTTCCCTCCCTCTTTTTGTTTTACATAAGCCACAAATCACTTTTATGCCAACCGTTAAAAGTTTAGACAAATGTCTGAACCGTGCGGGTGGTTGCTAACGGTAACCAACCGACAATTCAAGCCTGAACTGAGCTTGTGCTTAACTTAAGGAGCCCTTAAAATGCCATCAAGGTGCACTGCTGAAAGCAGCTACATCCCAACAAGATGACCCGGACAGTTATCCCATCATCATCATCATCATCATCATCATCATCATCATCATCATCATGTTTGACCTACTCTCACACACACAACAAACGCATCTATCATTCAAACATGTGGTGTAAAGGCAGGGAGGTCGCTACTAGAAGACGGAAAGGAAATCGAATTTATATCATCATCATCATCATCATCATCATCATCATCATCATCATCATTGACCACCACCACTACCACAACAGTAACAACAACATTAACGGCAATGTAAACTATGAAAAACGACTGGTAGGCTAAGCGAGTCAATTTGGAAATGTTCTCAATCTCCAATGTACACTGTAGTACTAAATATAACAGTTTTGCCATAACTCATCTGCCACGACAATGTATTGAAGGACAACGGGAGTAATGATGTCATCGGAGTCAAAGGCGGTGGAGCGGGGTAGGAAGACAAAAGAGGAGATACAAGTAGTCATGGAAACATCAATGCCTTAGAGTTAATTGAAACGGAAAATGAGTGTGTCACTTCCCACAGCACAAAAGAGAAGAAAAAAAAACGCCGCTTTGCCGTACGTGACAGTCAGGAATATACACAGGGTAAAAAATGATGGGCAAAAGACTGAACATGAACAGTACGTGACAGTCAGGAATATACACAGGGTAAAAAGTGACGGGCTACAGACTGAACATGAAATGTCCGCGGTGTTACGCAGTTGACGTTTGACCATTGACTAAAAGTTGACTGCCAAGATTGATGTTGGACACTGGCTCTAAAATGGAGAGCAGGGCGGGGGTGCAGGGAGCTAGGCGACGCTAGAACAATAGTCACACAGTTCCCTAACCGTCATCAACCAACCCGGTGACTTATTACCTACCGTACAGATACAGGAACGGCTTACATTGCGTCAACCCCTGCCTCCCATCATTATGTCAATCCTCTGAAGATGTACTCCGATTCATTCCTTTGAAATGGTCAGGTAGACATCTTCTATCTCCCGGGGTCACGGGAAATCGAGATTTAGTGGATCACTTTCTCCCTCAAGCTGCTTTTTCATTGGTTTGGGTAGCGGTTCCTTGAGGATATTAGAAGGAGAGAGAGAGAGAGAGAGAGAGAGAGAGAGAGAGAGAGAGAGAGAAGCTGGAATTGTGTAGTTTACGTACGTGTGTCGGAGTCGTGAAAGCAGTGATTAATGGCGGGTGCGCTGGGACAAAGTCGCCATGTTTAGTAGTTTTGTTTTATGGAGGAAAGTGTCGGTCCATCAAAGAGACGTCGGATGAACTGTTACATCTTTGGGCCCCGGGATGCTGGCTGGCTTGACAACAGCAGCTACCCTTCCTGACAACGGCTGACAGGGACACCTCACAACGACATTCTTGTTGGGGTGCAAACGACACCGAGACAGCCGTCAACGACCACGCAGAGCTTCCATTTTATCGCCACCGTCATCACCATCCTCTTCTTCATGGCGGCGACGATAATAGTTTCGCGTTCATACAACATCCGATATTGGCATATGTCATTAAATGAATACAGAAGACTTGAATTTGTGAACTTGAATTTGTGTCGCGTGGTTTCCGTCAGGTTATAGGCTACACGCCTTCAAGACATATTTTGTTTTTCTCTTTGATCACTGCACTCTAAAGCCCAATACATACTCCAACCATCAAAATCATTTGCCAACTTTGTCTTAAAAGGGCTCAAAGTGTCAAGGATGCGTGTGTGTGTGGGTGTGTGTGTGTGTGTGGGTGTGTGTGAGAGAGAGAGAGAGAGAGAGAGAGAGACATTGAGTTTGCTTTGGAAATTGCATTGTTGTCACATATTAAAAGATAATATAGTGAGTCATCTTTGATCAAACCTTCTTTGTATTTTGTACTTTGTAAGCTTTGTATTTTAAGCGTCTATTTTTGGTTGTGTAAACAAACGACTGTTTCGACCATACACCGGCATCATTTTCACTGCGTTGCTATTTGTCAAAAACCCACCTTGATGCTGGCAATAGGCACATAAACAAAAATAATTTACAGATTTATATATAGCAAAACCTTACTTTTAACAAATATTATTATATTCGTTTAATCTTATTTTTTCATGGTGCAACACTCACAATGAATGTGAACAGAATCTGTGACGCTGAAATATGTGATGTAGAGGCCCTTTAATAAGCAACCTGTTGCCTGTTGACAGTAACACTCAGTCAAGAAAAGACTCGAGCAAGCTTTACCAAATGCATGGGCATCTCTATTGTGTTTGACAGCATATTGAACTTTGGGATTTAATGGTGGCGAAATCCATACATAAATTCAGTAAAATTTTCTTTCTGTAATGGTTATCAGCGATGGGATGTTGAAAGCCTTTTAATGAAATGGGATAAACAACGATGCGGAAGATGTGTTGAAGGAAGAATTGTTATTTATTTGTGGCTAGCGTCCACGCGTCCACCACTAAGTGGTTTTTCACTGTATATTGGCAAAAAGCAATGGCATATGTAATGCATCCATTGCACCTCTCACCCCCAACCATCGCAGAGTTACAGGAAAACCCATATCTTTGTACATTCGACATGAAAATAAAACTTACACAGCACAACATGCGCAACAAACCACAACATGAAGGTGATATGATATGATATGATATGATATGATATGATATGATATGATATGATATGATATGATATGATATGACATGAAATGACATGACATGACATGACATGACATGATATGACATGACATGATATGACATGACATGACATGACATGCCATGCCATGCCATGACATGGTATGGTATGGTATGGTATGGTATGATATAATATGGTATGGTATGGTATATGATATGATTGGATATGATATTGTATAATATATGATGTGATATATATGATATATGATGTGATATGATAGGATGTGACGTGATGTGATGTGATAGGATAGGATAGGATATCATAGGATATGATATGCATGGCCGGACCTGGGAAAAGTCGAGGGGGGTGGGGAAAGTTACAGATTCAGCGAAGGCGCGAAGCGACGATCCTTCTAGGGGGGTCCGGGGGCATGCACACCCCCCCCCCCACACACACACACCTGAATTTTTTTTTTCAAGGATGCAAAATGGTGCAATCTGGTGCAATCTGAACCTTGAAAAAGCCATTTGTGATGGTCTGGGACTTTGAGCTTTTTAAACAATTGAACTGACAAACTCTGGGGTACAAAAATTATCCTCTGCCCCTCCCTTTAAAAAAACAAAAAAAAAAAACACACACACACACACAAACATTGATTTATCAGCAGAGATGTTTTGTATACTATTATTCACTACTTTTTGTTGATCGTTAACGGTATAAAGCTTTACCTTGTAGTTTATGAACATAATAGTCTCCATTACGCTGATGTGTCGGGGACTTTAAATTTATGAAACGAAACGAAATGAAACGTATGAACATCACCGCCCTGCTTTAACTTTCAGTCTTGCTGCACTAGGTTCCTCGGCATTAGTACCATTTGTGAATTCACAGGCGGCGGAAGAAAAATGTTGGGCGGGGGGGGGGGGGCAGCCTTATATATTGCCCCCCCTACCCCCCCCCCCCCCCCCCGAATAATGAGTAGTTGGGTTTTTTTTGGCCAGCGCATCAAATGATTTTTTTCTTCGAATGGAATCAATCAATACAAGTGTTTATCATCATAATCATCATCATCACCCTCTGATCAGTGAGAGAAGTTCGTCCCTTCATCATAATTTCCTGCCGACGCGTCATAATCGTTAGCCTTAGCGTAGATCAAAGTGACCGACAGTTTTCGACATCGTGCACGTCACAGTTGCGTTTTGAAAACTTTCATTTGCTGTCAGTTTTTAAAGTCTACCGTTTTCAATATCAGCAATTTTCTCGTCTACAAGTGAAGAAGTCAGCAAAATGGCAAATGCTTTGACAACTGGTGTTATTGTTCCTCGTCAAGCATCCCGACAGACTCTCCGTGACAACCAACCTGCGGCCACTCCAGAAGAATATTTCAAGATTACCATTGCCATTCCTTTCTTGGAACACCTGTCAACCGAATTGGACTCGAGGTTCAAAAATTGGACTCGAGGTTCAAAAATGCTGGTCTAGCAGTTGATGGTCTCTGTCTTGTGCCAAGCACTTTAATAGACAACCAGGATGGTTTCATGCAGGTTCCAGAAGGGGTGATGCTGGCAATGTTGTGGGAGTCTGACCTAACAGACAACGCTACCCTTGATGCAGAATACCAACGGTGGGTTTGCAAATGGCGAAGTGCTGCTGAGAATGCGACAGCTATCATCCCATCCACGGCATCAGAAGCACTGAAACATTGTGACAGGGATTTTTATCCCAACCTGTTCATCATGCTAAAGAACCTTTGCACCCTGCCTGTCACTACTGCCGAGTGTGAGCGTTCAAATAATCAGTTGCGCAACCTGAAAAACTACCTGCGCTCTACAATGGGGCAACAGAGACTCAATGGACTTGCTTTACTGAAAGTGCACAGGAATGTTGATATTGACTTCAAAGAGGCAGTAAACTGTTTTGCCAGAAGATACAATTCACAAATGGTACTAATGCCGAGGAACCCAGTGCAGCAAGACTGAATTAAGTGAAAGCAGGGCGGTGATGTTCATAAACTACAAGGTAAAGCTTTATACCGTTAACGATCAACAAAAAGTAGTGAATAATAATAGTATACAAAACATCTCTGCTGATAAATAAATGTTTGTGCTTGTGTGTGTTTTAAGGGAGGGGCAGAGTATAATTTTTGTACCCCAGAGTTTGTCAGTTCAATTGTTCAAAAAGCTCAAAGTCCCAGACCATCACAAATGGCTTTTTCAAGGTTCAGATTGCATCAATTTGCACCCTTTTCCATCCTTGAAAAAACACATTTCCGGTGGTGCATGCCCCCTAGAAGGCTCGGCGCTTCGCGCCTTCGCTGAATCTGTAACCCCCCCCCCCCCCCCTTCGACTTTTCCCAGGTCCGGCCCTGGAGAGAGAGAGAGGCTTAAGAGACGTGGGGAAGGTGTGGGGGGGTGAAAGAGAAAAATCAACTGAAGAAGAAGAAGAAGAAGAAGAAGAAGAAGAAGATGATGATGATGATGATGATGATGATGATGATGATGATGATGTGGATGAGGATGACAATGATGATGCAGGGATTTTTAGGTAGTTATTAATAATTGTCATTCACAGAACTTGTGGCTGTAAAAGTCTGTCATACTTAGCATCAATAAAGCCTCACAGGAAATATTGGGTCGCAGTTCTGAGCAGGCTGAGAATACAATGGCATCAGTAGACTTTGTCCGCCGGAAGTATACAGGACGGAAATCAGTTATTCGTGACCGGAGCGGAAATGGTAAATAATTGGGAAAGCAACTTACTCTGCGTACCAAAGTACAAGGTGCTAGAACTGGACTGGTTAGTTAGCTTCAGCTGGTCTCTGCTTAATACGCTCATTGGATGGGCAACATCTGCAGCTATTCCACACGGTGGCGCTCGCTACCCTAGTGTCAATCTTTCACAGGATTATTTCCCATTCCAAATATGGTTCATTGAAACAGCGGGCCAGAAACTGTGCTAGGCATGGACATGTTAACAGGAACACATTGAATCCACTTCTCAGAAACTCTGTGTTCACTTGATGTTCACAGTCAGGCTTTGCTCACTTCCGGTGACCAGGCGAGACAAGACAAGGCAGTGTTTGGACAGTCAATGGTTGCACAGTTTTTCGGGGTGGGAAAAAAATGTGGTGGTCAACAGAGAGGCTGGGGGACTGTTGGCAGGCGTGCGGCCTTCAAACAGGGGTCAGCCAGACAGCGGGTGTAAAATGCACATGGGAACACGATGAACACTTACTGCAGTAACCGTGGTCAAACATGCACCAATGATCGGAGCTTACAGTAAGAAGCGATGATTATATTACAGTGTTCGCTGCAGTCTTCCATGGTCAACTTAGATTGAGGTGGATGCGAGCCATGCAGGACGCAACAAAAATTACAGTCATACATTCGATCACCTCGTTTCAAAGCGTTTGAAGAGACTCATCATCGTTCCTCTAGCTTCCACCATACGATCGTTGATACACAGATTTCGGTCCTGATGAATCGATGTTAAAGTTTGAAGGACCGAAACTATATTAACATTTATGGGCTAAATCGAGATTTACACATTATTGACTTAGCAATCTGTATACTGACCACAATTAAAGGATATTTTTTTCATACAGTCAGAGCAGAGGAGTGTGAGGAGCAATTCATTTTTTTTAAATTCAATGATATTGGTAGTTAAAGTAATTTGATAATATTTTGGACAAATACAAGGAGTAAACGTAATTCAAGAATACTCTATAGGCCTACTTGACTACATTTTAAACAATTCCTCTTAATGGCGAGTTCTTTTCATTTTCTTCAATCGCCAAGAGCTTTCTTTTTCTTTTTCTTCTTCTTCTTCTTCTTCTTCTTCTTCTTCTTCTTCTTCTTCTTCTTCTTCTTCTTCTTCTTCTTCTTCTTCTTCTTCTTCTTCCTCTTCTTCTTCAACCGCAGGGCGGATAGTCGCTGTGTGGTCTCGTGTCGGATCGGGCCGGGTGGATATTTACCCACAGAAATTCTGCAAAACGCTGCACGCCGGCTACAAAGTGAGAGAAAGGAAGACGGGAAGACGCGAACAAACACACTGCAACCTTTAACCACTCTTTACACATCGACTTCTTGGCACAGCAAAGGGCAACAACCCACCCCACATCCGTCCTGTTACGCCCCTTTGCCTGTCCCTTCTCCTGTTCCTATATATTCCATGGTCGATAACTGTCGCCATAGAAACATAAAATGTTCAACACAACTTTCAATTGTTGATACAGTCAAAATTTTAAGAAACGAGACTGCAGGCACAGTAGCATCTAGGACATCTATATTTATATTTGAGAAACTTTGTGAGGTGTCTGTGCGTACGTTGTATATTTTAAAATACTGCATCAATGTACTTCAAACTTTGCACAAAACATGTTTCAGTGTCCAGTGGGTTTTAGCATTACCTATTTTGCCTGATCTTTCGAAAATACCTTTAGCCAGTTTTCTCTGTTAAAGCCTTTCAACAGCCGCCATATTGTCTTGCCACTCTAAATTCATTGTCTATGAAACCTACCATTTTCCTAAAACATATAGTTGCTAAATAACTTTCAAGGAACAACCTCTCACTATGACGACAATAACTTAACAATAACTTTACACAATAAGTGGTTTCCTTTGCTTCTCACCCCTAAATTCTGCAAAATTCTGCAATACGAGTAAGAATATCAATGAACTTGGTACTTGCTGTATAAAGTCATTGCATATATGTTCGACTCGAGAGAGAGAGAGAGAGAGAGAGAGAGAGAGAGAGAGGGGGGGGGGAAGAGCAACTTTGTGTGGTGTATATATGTGACTGTTGGATCTTTGCGCGTGTAAACTGCTAGTACATTAATATATCTATAATTCTGCAAGAGTTTTGTCTTTAGTCTTTAGGGAGTGTTCGTGGAAGATAAATCTATCTCCCACTGCCAGTCTATTCAGTTGTGGGTAGGTCAATAGGCACATGACACAAGTTGGGTGCATGTGGTTCTATAGCAAAGCGGTTGACAGCACAGGCCTCTCCGCATGAGAAATACTGAGCCTCTCATTGTCTCATACGTACTCCCTACAGCCCTGCTATAGAACTGTGTAGCGCTTCTGAGGTCAGTCCGTGGTTTTACTTTTAAAAAGATAGTAATAAATGGAAATGTCTAGCTCTTAACCCTGGTGCTTGTTGTCCGTGTTTGTCACACTGTTGGAGTTGCTATGAGAAGACAACAACAATAAACGCCTAAACAACCGCTAAACCTGTTTACACAATCTTCTTTTCCAAGTAACCCCAACAGTTGACACAGATGTTGCTCAACAACTCTTTATTTGTTTAACCAGCACGGTGGTGTAATTTGTCATTAAGATACTAAAGCTAATCGTACTCGTATGCATATAGCCAGATCCATATTTTTCCTCTCTTTCTATTGGTCCACCCAGTTCAGTTCACTACCCCTTGGGGTCATGAGCAATCTTGCCACTGTAGATTGTTCTAACCTATAAAGGGAACAGTGAAAGCCCCAGTTGAAAGTGGGTCCGGGTAGCTCAGTTGGTAAGAGCGTCTTGCTAGTAACCGAAAGGTCGCTGGTTCGAATCCCGGATTGGTCAACGTGTGATCATATTATTTTCCCCTTTACCAACAACTGGCCCGCTGGTGTCAGTATAAATCTGTCCAGTAGTCACCTATATGCGAAAGTGTCGTGTGACTATAATCTACAAACAACAACAACAACCCAGTTGAAAACCTGTCTTGCCTTTGTAGGCATGACAGATTCACTGCGGCAACAGTACCCCCGTTGGAGTGCCGGGGGTTTCAGTATAAATAGTATCCCCACTTTATGGAAATTTAATGCTTTAAATTCCCACTGTTGCTATCTTCCTCATATACTCTTTCCCATTCCTGCTCTGTCTTATCACTCTGCTATACTATCTTCTTCTTCGCTAGATCAATGACCTACCTTTTTTCTTGAAAACTCTTCCTGGACAAGACTCCTTGTTTGTGTATGTCACGTGGGGTTTATGGGCTCTGCACAATGGAATTATGGACCCTCACGTTTATTCGGTGGGAACTGCTAGTAGGTCACCCTATGAATTACTTTAATACATTTATTTGTTTAGCTCGTTCTGTGTTAAGGTTGGGGTACAGAAATAGATAGAAAAATGGTAAAAGAATACTGTCACACTAGCTTTCACACGGCTATGAATCATATGTAGTCCAGCCACTTGATAACAGTTAAAATCACACATTTATTTCTTCTACTCTATACAAGATTCTCTAAGTACTAATCTAACTTAAAAAGTCTCTTTCAATGCTAAGAGTTCGATCGCTGATAGTCTAGGCAGCTGTTATATCTTCCTCGGGCACTTGCTATAATATCTCATGTAGATTTGGACTACTGTGGTCCGTTTTACAGTTTCTGAAGAGTTGGACTACTGTGGTCCTGTTATGATCAGTTTAAGTGCACCTTTGCGTGTTCACTTAACTGCTAGATGGTGCGTGCGAAGTCCTTCTGTGAGGTAGCTTCTGGTCCACCTTTGTCTTTGTGTAGTTGGGTTCCCTTGCCACGCTGTGGGGTCTGACAGGGAGTTTTCCGGGTAGCTCTTTCCGTCTTGTGCGGTAGAGGATACTCCGCCAACTTGTCGTTTCTGTGGAGTGGGGCACACAGGATAGCTCGCCTGCTCGTCTGTTTGACAAGTTCAGGCCCGTGATGACTTGAGAGAATTCTAAGATTTCAAAGTCCTGCTTCCTGGTCTATGAGTGTAGAGATTTCTCTAGCTGTGGAGATGTTGACTCTACCTCGTCTCACACACGACTGATTCAAACTGTGTTAGGCTCTGACACAGTCAAAACTGCTCTACCCACTGAGCCTGCTCTGATTGGTTAAAACGGTCCGATTCAAAACTCAAGTGCTGACTCACTGCGATGTGGGTGGCTCGCTCGCTGTGTGTGGTCTGCTGTGTAATTTAATTGCTGCTGTGTAATAGTCTAACTTCTCTACTGTTACAAAGACTACACATGGCTAAATAGTCAACAAGCAGAGTTAAAACTAGCCAGTTCGTGACAGTATATGAGGTCTGTTGGATCAGCTTGGGAGTGTTGGACGCTTTCTGCTGGGTTGTCACTAGGGCTTCCTATGATGTTAGTATTTAGCAATATAGGCATTTTATATGTATATGTTTCGTTGATGATTTGTAATGATGGTTGTATTCTATTTTGTTTTTGTAACCTGGGGTTCGCGTAGTTGAGGTAAACCCTCAGCCGTCCCCTGCGTGGGATGCCTTTATTGTAAAGTGACTGGCCGGTGGAGGGCGTTCAATTTTCCCACTAGGGTTGTTTCGGCAGATCTTTTATGCGGATCGGGGGTTGTCCGGTCCTGATTTGGCTCGGAGGAGTCCGCTGGACCTAAAGCAACAATAAATCAATCAATCAGTTCAGTTCACTATGTAGATTAACGTCACCGGACACAATGCGTATAGGGGACTTAACAGGTCCACCCTATTCCTTGTTCTCGTTAAAGCGAGACACACACTGCTTAGCTGAGACATTGGTGTCCCCCATACGCTTATGTGTCCGGGGACGTTAATCTACCCACTAACTTAGCTGAGACTGGACGAAGCCTACCTCGCCTCGCCACCATCTCTGCCGCTGGTTAAAGACTGCAGTGTTTTGTTTGTGTGTTTTTGTTTTTTGTTTGTTTGTTTTATAAAGTATTACATAATAGTTTTCCCCGTCCCGAAAGGAAAAAGAACGGGAGGTTGTAGGTCCAATTATTTTACGTCACTCCGCGTAATATGAAATATTAGGCAATACGACCAGCGGCAGAGATGGTAGAGAGGGGAGCTAAGCCTTGGCACAATTGTGCTACGCAATGTGAGGGAGCTAGTGCTACAGCAAAAGTTTCATCTTCTTTCCCATAAAACAAATATCATCAAAATATCACATTTAAACTATCAGCCATTCGAGGTGTTTTTTTTTCTCACGAATCGAGTTTGACATTTCGCGAAAAACAGAAATATTATGGAGAATGTCGGGATCCCAGTAAATATGTCACTGCTATTTTGGAAAAAGAGGACAGGATTCCCATACGACAATTGGCTGTGAGTTTGACCTTGTGTCAGGCATAAGAATTGAACTTCATTGGTCATAAGAATAGATATAGGTTAAACCAAATTACCATTATAGTAAATTGACATGCAAAGTAATACTTATTGTTGTTTTTATAATTATTTTTGCAGTCATTACTCCAGCATTGTTGGTAATTATTATTGGTTGTTACATTGTGTTGCCTGTTTTGGAATTTTCTAGAAACAATTAAGAAAATATGAATGTTAATGTTTCGGTCTGTGTTAATTATATGTTTTGATTTATTTCACAAACATGATATTTAAAGATTCATAGTATAAACACACTGTAGAGACTGCATTGAAAAGAGTGTTCAACTGAAAGAGTTAAGAAGCTTTCAGTTGTTTTCAAAACTCTCCAGCAAATTCACCTCTACTCGTCGCTCGCGCTGTAAAGAATTAAAGCAAGCAAGCAAACTTGTAAGAAATTACGTAACAGGATCTCCAAGAATTTACTGCAAAACAGGATTTTGTAACGAAACATTCCCCAAATATAAGGTAACAGTGTTTGTTAGCCACCGCACTCCCAGCCACCACCAAGTATGTGCTGGGCTTTTTCAAGTACTTCCACTTCCTGTTTCCGTCCCATGCGCTAAAGCGAGTCTGTGGACGTGACATCCGTATGAGTGGCTGACACGGTGAGATGACTGGTCAGTTGTACCAAATTATTATATAAACGCTCATGCGCATTGATCACACTAGTTAGTGTAGTTCAGCTTCCCAATTTGGACACTGAATTACGTGTTGCCATTATCTGAATATGTGTCGCCATTATACGAATACGCCTTCATTGAGGAAACGTTCAATGCTGTGCACTTCATGCATTGATTTGTAACAATTCTTTGTATAGTGCATGCTGCATGTCTGGCTTTTCTAACCTGTTTCTGAAGAATGATAGTTTCTGAGAAAGTCATTCATCATCATCATCATCATCATCATCATCATCATCATCATCATCATCATCATCATCATCATCATCATCATCATCATCTTTCTGTATCTCTCTCTATCTGCCTCTCTCTCTCTCTCTCTCTCTCTCTCTCTCTCTCTCTCTCTCTCTCTCTCTCTCTCTCTCTCTCTCTGCTTACCTCTCTCTGTCTCTCTCTCTCTCTCTCTCTCTCTCTGTTTCTCTGACTGTCTATCTTTCTCTATCCCTTCTCTCTCATTTGTGCAGGCGTACGTACGTTCTCGCGTGACCAACAGTAAAACAGTCGGCTTTCTTCATCACAATCATTAATAATGGCTGAAATAGCTACAGTAGAAGTAGCGCTTGAAAGTTCTGCGAGATTTGTTTATTTCTGTGTTTTGATGACTTTTCATCGGGATTTTATGGGATTAGCTCAGCGACGATGTTGTTCCTTCTATCCAATGACACAAAGCCAACATGTCAAGAGATTGGCAGGAGGCTCTTTGGTGAAAAAGAAATCCCACATCTGATGTAAAGGCATCCAGGTGACCTGACTGTTTAAAGAGTCCACTGACCTACCTGTCCTACCTGTCTATCAGGTAACCGGGGGACGGGCGACAGGTAAGTGGCTTGCTATTGCGTACCTCCTCGCCCCTCCCTCTGGACCACACCTTGTCGGTTGGTTTCTTCTCAGTAGTGTCGGGGAGAAGATAGATGGTAGTGGGTTGCTGTGCGTCTGCCGTTTGCACTGGATTGAAGGGTCATGTGCACGGTGTTTGAGAAATTACATTGAATGAATGATTGGTATGGTCACACCATAATACTATCCACAGTAATGTAGCAGGCTCAGTGCGAGTCTTCGTTTTCTCTCACTGTGCGTGTGATTTATAATATTAACTATATTTGGATCACGTAGATCCTATAGACGGGTCAGAAGACGACAGCTGATTGTGGAAGTACTGAAGACAATGAAAGTGTACATAAAACACAAGTCGTACTGGGCGTCTTCAATTTATTTTATTTTATTAGTTCTCGAGCGATAGCTGGGGAAATATTGTTTTTGGCTCTGTCGGTCCGTCCGCACTTTTTTTTTTTACTTCTGAAACTAATGGGCGGATTTCTTTTAAACTTGAGTTGTAGTTAGAACATAAAGATGCTTACCAGACGACACTAAATTTATAAAATTAGGCATATCCTCACATGGTGATGTCATCATATGTTGTTTTTGTAATCCCGTTTTCTCCTAAACCTACTGTTTCAACACAAAACAAACTTGTCCAAATCAAGAGACGTCACCATGGTGACATCAACTTGTTCGTTTAGCTCTCTTTTTTTGTTTGTTTTAAATAATTTTTGTTATTTCATTTAAACTTCGTTTGTAAAATTTAGATGCGGGGTGTCGGATAGCGCAGTGGTTGGAGCACTCGCTACTGTGTCGCAAGAAAAGCACCGTCCAGTGCGGTTAGCACTTGGATGGGTGACCGCAAAACGTGAAGCGACAAATTACAACGCCCCCAGTTGACTCAACTGTGACTAAGTACCTACTCTCTTAAGGGTGGGGAAGGTAAAGCAGCGAGGGAGAGAGATTGGCATCACCCTCATTACGCTGGCCTAAGATAAGTGTGATCTCCAACATCACGCTCCCCTACGGCCACAAGGCTATGGGACTACCTTTACCTTTTTCTTGTAATTAGAGTGTACAAATACCTTAAACTTATAACAAAATTTATGTTTCACTTATTTTATTTATTTATTTATTTATTTTATGTATTTATGAGGTGGTGGTGGTTTTGTTGGTACAATTTCATCTCTCCTCATTATTTCAATCAAGAATTATTAAAGTTCTCTCTCTCCCTCCCTCTCTCTCTCTCTCTCTCTCTCTCTCTCGTAAACATCATCCTTGTCACACAGCGCTAACCAGATTATGTTACACATGGTTATCAGCTATCAATCGATCAAAAGTTACCGGAGCAGTTTTTTCTTGATTTCAAGAAGGCTTTCGATTTAGTCGAACATAGCATATTATTAACAAAATTAAGCCTTTATGTTAATAAAGCAATGACACTACTTCGTTCCTCACATCGTACCTCTCAGACAGAACACAATGTGTCCATTTAAATGGTAAATCGTCAAGTATTAAAACTTTAACATGTGGCGTTCCTCAAGGCTGAATTATGGGTCCACTTCTCTTTTGTTTATTTATCAATGATTTACCCTTATCTCTTAAAAACTCAAACATATCATGCGAATTATTTGCTGATGACAATACTTTACATACTTCTGACAAAGATCTGTCCAAAGTCCAGCTTTCACTTCAGCAAGGTCTTTTGGATGTGCAAAACTGATGCAAAGAAAACAAAATGTTGCTCAACCCCATAAAAACAAAATCAGTGGTAATAACAACAAGACAGAAGCATCAAATACAGCCTCTTAACTTAAACCTTGACATTGATTCTAAACCAATTACTCAAGTCCGTGAACATAAACTACTTGGTGTTGCTATTGATGACGTATTAAACTGGCACTGCCATGTAAATAAGGTGAGCAAAACTTTATCTAGAAATTTGTTTCTACTTAAGCAACTAAAGCAATATGTTGGACTTGAAGCTAGAAAATTATTTTTCTACCCACATTGTTTGTCTCATATAAATTATGCATCATCGATCTGGTGTATGGCGAGTTAAAACACTTTAAAAAGTTTTGAACTCTCTTCACCGACGAGCAGTTAAGCTTATTCACACTGACCCAACTTTGACTACTGAACAAAAAAAAGAAAACTTTGCAAATATTACCTTTGGATAAGCAATTTATTTATAACAAAGCAATGCTTATGTACAAAGTTCACACAAATCAATCACCTGAATACCTAAAGGTCATTCTCTCTGCAGCCCCAAACAGTCGATCCATCAGTTCTAAAAGGTATTTATTGCCCTTACCACACACTGACAAATTTAAATCCAGCTTTTCCCTTTCTGGACCTTCAATCTGGAACCTCCTCCCAACACAAATCCAACAACAGACAACAGTTGGCGGTTTCAAAACAAAATTAGGCTACCATTTATTCAATGAGATCAAATAAAATCAATATTAATAATGCTAAGTTGGTAATTATGTCACAGCCTTAATTTTTATAATGTATATATTAAGTGGGATTTTTTAGTTAAAAAAACAAAATAACATAATTGTAAATGTAAAATTCGTGTTATAATGTATATCATACATGTGCATATAAAAATCAAATGTATTGCTTCATATGGATTAATTTGTTTCTTAAATATGCAAAACTTTTGTTGTTGTGTAATTTGCTTTTAATCAATTGAACCTCTTAAGATTGTTTCATTGTTATTGTCTCCTAATGAGATTTGCTTTTAATGTTTCTAGTCGTTTATTGTAGTAGTAGTGGTGGTTATGCTTCTGTTTTTTTTTATTTGTTGTAATACACGTGGGTTTTTTTTTGTTTTTTTTTATGGTATAGTAAATCTTGATGTTTATTACAAAAGGTCTGATTGTAAGAATAGGCTTATGCCTAAAATCTTAACCTTTTAAAATAAAGTTCTGAAGTCTGAAGTCCCTCACTCACTCTTCCTCAGACACACATACACGTGGCCCAGAGGTGTTGTTGCTAACAAGGGTTACTCTCTACACCCAACACACCTCAACACACCTCAACACAATGAACTGCTGTTATATTATTTCTATACCTACACATACAAAAGTACAGAATTCCCAGTGCAAGAATTCCCAAGATTATTTTTATATTCATAACGTAATAAAGCATATGACGATGACGATGATGACGATGTCGATATGATGGAATCTTTGTCATTGGTATCTGAAAAACCCTGGTGTTTGTTGTCAGTTAGGTTTGACTAGTCACAATTATCAGTGGCTGACATGTTTTGAGTTGCACTTCCGCACGCCGAGTTGAGAGATCGTCTGTTGTCGTCGCCTGTATTGTCTCCCCTGTGCGTCATCATTAGACAATCCAAAGCACATTATACCACTATTGAGAGAGAGAGAGAGAGAGGGAGAGACAGAGACAGAGACACAGAGAGAGATAGAGACAAAGACAGAGAGAGACAGACATTACATTACATTACATGATTATTGCTTTAGGTCCAGCGGACTTTTCCGAGCCAAATCAGGACCAAGAGAGGGACAGACAGACAGACAGAGAGAGCGAGCGAGAGAGAGAGAGAGAGAGAGAGAGAGAGAGAGAGAGAGAGAGAGAGAGAGAGAGAAGTTGAAGGAAACCTCTATAGGATAATAGCGTGAGGTCCTATGGACCAGTCTTAAAGCTTGTCCTTAATAAACAATTAAGAACAAAAGAAATAACATAAAATTTATTTCAAACGTAAATACTTAATTACGCACACTATTCCCTTCTTTCCTTCTTCTCCCCCCCTCCCTCCCATGCCCCTTTCGTCCACCCCCTTGCCACACACACACGCACACACACACACACGCACGCACGCAAATTCATACATTCTCAAAGACTGTTATTGTCGAAGGGTGGGAAAGAACAAAAGTATATAATCTTAAATATTAGGAGCAAAGGGAAAGTAAAAATTTGTGGAGTCTAGTTTTAATCTGAAGTTTGACCTGGACAAGTTGCAAGACCCAGAGGTGGCAGGAATATTCCAAGCCACAATTAGAGGAAAATTTGCACCACTACTCATTTTTGGAGCTGGTGAAGTAGATGTCAACACGTACATGTACCATGATCACCACCTTCAACTCAGCTGTGACAGGTGCCGCCACTGAGATCATTGGCAAGCATCGCAAAAAGAAGAAACCGTGGATCACACCTGAACTTTTGGACCGTTGTGATAAACGAAGAGAGATGAAAAAGAAAAAGAACATCTCACAGGGAGCTGATGCCTACCGAAAAATCAACAATGATATCCGAAAACAGGGAATGCTAGGACATTATCTAAACTATATGCAAAAAACCCACAGCAGCCCCCCACCCACCCACCAGCCCACCCACCCACCCCCCACCCCCCAAAAAATACATGGGTTAAGCTAATTTTTTATATAGCGCAAAATGTGTTTAGAAAATGGTGAAGCACAATGATCTTGACCCTTGAAAAAGTATAAATACAAATGATCCAATGTGCTTGTCAGTACTTAAAAAGTATAAATACAAATGATCCAATGTGCTTGCCAGTACTTAAAAAGCATAAATACAAATGATCCAATGGGCTTACCAGTATTTAAAAAGTATAAATACAAATGATCCAATGTGCTTGCCAGTACTTAAAAAGCATAAATACAAATGATCCAATGGGCTTACCAGTATTTAAAAAGTATAAATACAAATGATCCAATGTGCTTGCCAGTACTTAAAAAGTATAAATACAAATGATCCAATGTGCTTGCCAGTACTTAAAAAGTATAAATACAAATTATCCAATGTGCTTACCAGTATTGAAAAAGTATAAATACAAATGATCCAATGTGCTTACCAGTATTGAAAAAAATATCAATACAAATGATCTAATCATGATCCAATGTGCTTACCAGTATTTAAAAAGTATAAATACAAATGATCCAATGTGCTTACCAGTATTTTAAAAAGTATGCACGAAGTAAAAATGATGAATTTTTGTTCCTTTATTCTTAAGTTATGTCTAAAAATGTGTTTTAAACGAAAACGTGAAATTTGGTGCAACGAACCGACCGACAGCCGGCCTGCGTTTGAAGGATGGCCCATGATTTGAAGTACTTGTATACCAATAATTAAAATATCATATAAATTATAATAATAATACTGGATGCTATATACGCGCCTTTCCCCAAATCAATCAGGCTCAAAGAGCAGCGATCTATACCAACATACACGCTCACGTGTCTCATCCACCTTCACACATACACACACACACACAACAAATACACATCCATCACTCAAACAGGTGGTGTAAAGGCAGGGAGATCGCTATTGGAAGGCGGAAAGAAAATCGAATTTTTATTTTTGAAATTTTATATTGACTACGTCCAGTACCATTATTGAAGGGAGGGAGCAAACCGAAGTGCCCGGAGACAGGGCCGGATCACTTACCCTTGGAGGGGGGGGGGGGGGTTCCAAAATTTTTTTTAAGGGGTTAGGGGTGACAAAAACGTGTCCGCTCGAGGAACTTGAGTAGAATGAGGAACGTTTTACTTACCACCAGTGTCAACTAAATTAAGAGCTTTAAAAAAACTCCATATATATTTTTTTTCTGACTGAGTGAGGTACATCGAATGGCCAGGGAGGGGGGGGGGTGGTTCTGGAACCCAGGAACCCCCCCCCCCAGATCCGGCCCTGGGAGAAAACCCTCGGTGACTTCAATAGTCTCGTATCTAAGTCACATGCGTTCGCCCCTTGCGGGAATCAAACCCGTGACCTTCGGCATAGGAAACCGGCGACTAATCCACTGCGGCACGAGGCCACCCAACCAAAATGACTCCACCTTTGCGGTAGAGCCATTACGATGACAAGAGACACAGGCTACTAGTCTAGGTGATGTTAGGATAGGATAGGATTCCTAAGAACATCACCTAGACTAGTAGCCTGCCTCCCGTGTCATTACAATTGCTCTACCGCAAAGGTCAAGGTCACTGGAGTTATTTTGTTGCTCAGCACGTCTTGCACATTGTCGCAAAAATGGCTAAAGCGATTTGGTTGGGTATTGATTGATGGATCCTGTCTTTCCAAATGGGCTTCAACCTTGTTAGGGCAGCAGTTGTTTGTGAGATCCTGGAGAGGACTTCCTGTCGGGACCCATTATCTGATACAATGGCTCCTAAATATTTGAAGCTTTACACTGTGTTGAGGGATTGGCTTTGGACTTTGATATCCATGTTGATTCCATTGGTGTTATTGGTCCTCATTTTGGTTTTCTCTGCACTTATTTCCATTCCAAATGCTCTGGAGGTGGTGTCAAGCCTCTGTACCAGCTGTTCAAGTTCTTGTTCCTCTCCAGCCAATCCATCAATGTCATCCGCAAAACGGAGGTTGGATGCTGCTCTGCCCTCTATGCTGACTGTGCCTTCGTGATCTGCAAGGGCATCTGACATGATGCGCTCTAGGAAGATGTTGAAGAGTGTTGGAGAGAGTAGGCATCCTTGACGCACACCGATTGTTGTTCTAAAACAGTTCCAGATGGCGCTGTTGTGGAGGACTGTACTGGTAGCCTTGTCGTACATGCTTTTGATGACTTTAATAAAGTTAGGGTTAATGTTGTACACTCTCATGGTTGCCCAAAGAGCTGCATACCAGACGCGGTCAAACTCTTTCTTGAAGTCTACAAACGCATGATATAGATATGGGTGCTGTAGGTATTTCTCGCAGATGAATACCTGTTCTTATGAAGTTTGGTCAAAATCAGTTCAGTGGTTCTTGAGAAATGGTTTCCAACGGAACGACAGACCGACAGTTAGCTCGTTCTGATTCCCGGCTGTTTCAAAGTATTTCCAGATAAGTCTGGAAATACAAAAAGGTACACTGCGCCCAACTCGCTCACGTACCACCAGGTTTTCAGCCCTGTACCTAAGCATAAATAGGATACTTAGCATAAGCGTCGCACTGTCCACTGCGCTGCTGTTCCGCTAAATGGACACTTACAAGTTACATTGTTTTTTGGGGGGTGGGAGGTTGAGGCGCTTAGATTGGAACACGCAGCCGCAGCACATGTTGACACGCAAATGACTGGTTAGAAGTAGCGATGCCTAGTGGATGGGCGCATTGCCTACTTTTGGTCCACCAGCAAAGGAATAATTATAATGACTAGGAGGAAGTGAAAATGCGGTCTAGGGTGGTATGGCTACAAGGTACAGCTTAGGGTTGGGTTGACTATCCATCATGGCCCGACACGCCAAGTCGTGTTACCTGTCAACCCTCTTACCCCCGTTTTACCTAAACCTTGCTGCCTCATCTACCCCTTCCCTTCATCTAACCCTTACCCTCATCTATCCATTACCCTCATTTACCCATAAGCCCCTCACATTGCTTTAGCCACATTGTCTTCTGGCTATACAAATATTATCATAGAGGTGGAACACAATTTTTTTTGTGTGAAATCTCTCTACGACCCTATGTTAATGCCATCTAAGATGATGTGGCTAATAACGTTGATTTCAGTGGCTGTAAAATGAGTATGAATGCAGAATGAATACGAACAAATAACTACCGATGAAATCTTGTCAAATGTTGCGCCGGTCAACCCTGAGTTTGGTTTTATGGAGAACATCATCATCATCATCATCATCATCATCATCATCATCATCATCCTCATCATCATCATCATCATCATCATCGTCGTCGTCGTCGTCGTCGTCATCATCATCATCACCATCATCACCATCATCATCAGCAGCAGCACCATCATTATCATCATCATCACCATCATCACCATCATCATCATCATCATCATCATCATCATCATCATCATCATCATCATCGTCGTCGTCGTCGTCATCGTCATCATCATCATCACCATCATCAGCAGCAGCAGCAGCAGCAGCACCATCATTATCATCATCATTATCATTAGAGACCAATGCACTGTTACATTTTAAACACGGAGAGTTTTTATTTTTTAAGGGAAAAAAGTTGTGAAATGTAAAACCTTCTCTCTTAAACAAAGGAGTAAATAACTTCAAAAGCCAAAGAAGGAGGAAATAGTAAAACGTTTAATGGTGTTGTCACTGTGGAGGAAAACCACCAATGGCACGTGTGTAACCAACAAACAACACTGGTTGCACAAAGGCCGCTTTACGGATATTTTTATTTATTATAATGTTCTTATTCTTATTGTAATAATGTTGTTGAACAACGAATGAAGTTCTTAAAGTAATATTCTGCCTTGGAAGAGTTTTGTTATTGTCAATATTTTAAGGCTAGTGTCTTAATGACACCACAGATATGTATCTTGGAGTACGCCTATCCTTCGGCGAGGACCAACGGTGAACAGCCTCTTCATCGTGTATCTGTGTAAGCTGTTCAGAAATAGATGAACGTTCTATTTTCTGTCCCGTCAACACTCTTCCACAGCACTGAAAGTTTCGTTTATCGAGGGGCGAATTAAGCACGCAAATGTAATGTTCATCTTTAAAGTGTAATGTTCATGTTTAAAGTGTAATGTTCATCTTTAAAGTGTAATGTTCATGTTTAAAGTGTAATGTTCCTGTTTAAAGTGTAATGTTCATGTTTAAAGTGTAATGTTCATGTTTAAAGCGTAATGTTCATGTTTAAAGTAGAATTAGTTTTCTTATACAAAGTTTCTATAGAAACTAAACTTTTACAGAATTTTAATGGAAGTACGTAGCACTGCTTCTTACGACGCCTGTCATCCCAATCGACCTAGGTGTACGCTTGTTCAGTTGAGCCTGCCCAGTTCTTTAACATACCGATGCGGCGACCGGAGCTGGGGTGGGGAAGTAACCCCCCCCCCCCCCCCCTTTCTCCTCTATAAAAAGAGTCGACTTCCGTGAGAAAAATACTCACATCACCATCCAGACTGGAACCCTTGTAGCGTTGGTCATTGTACCGCTGAGTCACAGCTACCCTTGCCAAGGTCACCATGTTCCCACTGCACTGCTTCTTATGACAGTGTAGCATTTCCTTATTGCACCGTTTGTTATGATAATGTAACATTTTGTGTCACATGTCTTCTTTGAGATTCAGAGAGCTGACAGTGAGGGCCTACCCTTGTTTTAATGGGATGGAAAGATTAACCGGCAAAACGATGCATTATTCATGAGGAATAACTCGTGAAGATGTTTGCCTACCTCACTGAGTATTAGAGACTGCTAGGCTTTAGGGCTGAACCTAATCTGATAGCAGTGACTGCATAATCTTATATAGCATCAGGCCTCTGCTTGATAATTTATATCACTACAGACCACGACATCCTCTCTCAGGGGTCGAGGGCCCTTCAAGTTGCGTTCTTTGCCTTTCCATTATACTATTTTAATAATTATTGTAGTCTTGTGATTCCGATAGTTTGCGTAGATATTACACATCTGACTGCTTTCGTTTGCCTATAGCAACCTACTCGGTCATGCTTCACACAGAAGCAGGGAGAACTAACCAGTTGTGTAACGTGAACTATTGCTGAAAATGACAGTATCATATTTTTCTTCTTCTTCTTCTTCGTTTGAGCAACTCGCAACTACACTGTACATTGATTCAGTTGCTGCTCATATTCACAGTCTGCGTAGCCCTCATTGCTGTTTGCTTGCATAGTTGTTTTTTTAAATAAATTTTAATTGCCTATGCTTCGGTCATATTGGTGGCGGAAGCGCAAGAGACTAAAACTTGCTGCAGACGAGCTGAAAGGTCGGTTAGTAGTATTTGCTGGTCCAATGAAGTATATGTATAGGACTTTGGTATCAAGGATGCTATTTTTTGTGATCATGAATTAAAAAATAATAAATGGACAATAGATAAAAAGGTAGGTAAAGGTGGTCCCATAGACTTGTGGCCATAGACTTGTGGCCATAGGGGAGCGTGATGTTGGAGATCACACTTATCTTGGGCCAGCGTAATGAGGGTGATGCCCATCTCTCTCCCTCGCTGCTTTACCTTCCCCACTCTTAAAAGAGTAGGTACTCTTGGACAATATATTTTTTTAACCGGTGAGAAAAACTGACTGTGAATGTCAAAAGGCTCTGTGAAGCTGACATGCGTGATCTTGGGGCGCTTTAAGTACGTGCTTCTAAAACTCAATAAGCAATACACCATGCACCACATTGAACACGCGGCTTCTTTACACCGATGGAAAAATCAGCATAATTTAAACTGTGTATACTAAACATCAAGATCTCATAAAGATATAATGAATGACAGATTGTGGGTGTAATGCTAATAACAGTAACTTGGCCAGGAATTCAGTAAAAGAACAGCTAGAGAAGCTGGTTGGAAGAAAGAGATCGGGGGAGAGATGGAGGCTCAGAGAATGCTGTTTATGTGGTTTTGTGAACAGAAATTACAACAACAAATAAACAACAACAGCCAAAGTCTACGTGTTGTGACAATGATAACCATCACAAGACAAAATCTAATATCGCTTTGTGTCTGTGTGTGTGTAGGTGTGTGTGTGTGTGTGTGTGGGTGGGTGCGTGTGCGTGTGTGTGTGTGTGTGTGTGTGACATCTTCAGTATCTGTAGCTTAATCCGACATAAACGTGATCTACTCGTATATATTTATTAATTTATTTATTTATATGTGTGTTTGTTTGAGAGTGAGAGAACGAGTCTAGGCGGGAGAGAGAGGAGGGAAGAAGATGGATGGTGTGGATGAAGGTGCTGGTGGGAGCGGCAGGGTGCGGAAGGGAGACAAATTGCCTCAGGGTGTTTTATTACAGCCTAGCAAGCTGACTAGCGTTATGTGAAATTTCCACATCAAACGTCTCTTAAAAACTGACCCTCATTAAATGCAAGCCTCATCTCGTGATTCATCGGCTGCCTGTCAACACCCGAGACACGCTCATAGTACCCGCGGGCAAGATGATGGGAAGGGGAAGGATGATGTGGAAGAAACGGAAGAGTGTGAAGAGAGAAGGTAGCTTGGAAAATTTGGAGATGAGTGTGGGAAGGTTGAAGACGCTTATTCTAAAGTAATCCTTTCATCATGGACACCTACCTTTTTCTGCTAGGCGCACAATGATAGTTGCTAAACGTAAGGCACACTTGGCATTTAAGATTTGTATAAGGCAACGACATATTTAGGCAATGACTCCTTTGTTGTGGGCAGGAGGATTGTGGACTGGGAGGAGAGAGATTTGGCTATTCACGTACTGCGGGCAATAAGGATGATCGGCCTTGAGTCCACTCTGTCAACTGTCACTTCCCCCTGAAATTAAGGGGTTGGGGTGAAGTGGTCAGGGGACGGGGGTAGGTAAGCAGATAAGCAGAATGACAAGAAGGGTTGATGTGAGCTGGAGCGTGAAGACTATTTCGACTTCATACACACTGTGTTAATACGATCAGTTTTTGTCTAACTAATGCACTCTCCTCAGTACTTCAAGACAAGTTAGACCCGTCATAGGACCCTTATAAAAACTCATTTGTCATTGTCGCGTTATATATATAATTTATATTAATATATATATAGATGTTAAAAGATGAATGAACAGTTGAAAGAATTTTATATAAATAGAATCAATTTCCTCTTTGTATTATGCCTAAAAATCGATAAGAAACAAGAAAGTGATGTCGAGAAATAGAAAATAAAGAATAAAAGAAATTATTGGCTATTCATTCGTCCTGTTTGCTTTTTTACAACTAAAAAAGAATACCACTGGTTGATGGTTGATGATATTTATTTCATATGATATGATACGCAAACCCGTGAAATCATGGTTCTAAATAATTTCACTGTTGATTAAAATTGTCACTTATCTGACGTGGATTCCCTGATGAAGAAGAAGAATTGTCTCTTTTGTTTAACTTTATTCTGTCCTCACGTTTGACCAAAAGGATTATCGTCCAGCTGGCTTCACATGGACGTCAGGGATATGACGAGCTCCATGTCATCAGAAGAATAACGTTGAGGGTGGAAGTAGGTTAAAACGATCATATCAGGAATCCGACAGTCGAAAATATTATGAAGAAGGAAGCAAAAAAAACAAAAATCCTTTCCCTGCGCACAGACAAATTAACAGGGACTAAATACACAATCTGTATCCTGTTGAATGACCAGCGAGGAACGCCGTTGACGTTGTTTGAATAAGAACCCTGCATATTCACGGGTTATTGTATCTTATTCTCAAAACATAATAATGTTCTTTCCTCGCTGTTCATCCACACTGTTCCAATGTTTAAGAATGCACCAACATTCTTTATGAACTAAGCTAAACATGTTAAATTAACTATCACCATATAAACTTCACGCGCTGAAGAATTTATATGAAATGAGAACAACATGTTAAAATAACTATTATCATACAATTTGCATACATTGAAGAATAATAACGAATCACCTTGATGAAGGACGATGAATGATTCGCATGGCGCAATGGACACAAGCACAAGACTACCCATTTCCCAGCTTCACACATCGAATCGTAACTTACCAGCTCAGGATTCGTTTGTGGTGTCTACGACACGTGTTGTTTAGGGTGAGACGAGCTTTTTGAACCAACTTTATGACCTCAGTCATCCGAAATAGTGGTCTGGCGTAAACATATGTTCCTTGCCCTCCAAGATGGTCGCTCGAATGGTTTTTCTTAACGATATTTCCCACATCCAGCCAATCGAAAGGATAGTACACAAATTGTCTATGGTAACAATAATCTAAAATTGAACTACACTAAATAAAAACAATGTCGCATACTGCGTCATTCCGAAAACAATATTATTGTCGTCACTGTCTATGACGTACTGTCTATGACGCATTGTCTGGCCTATAGCAGAATATCGAGGATGCGTAGAGTAGGCGCTTGTATCGCGACAATATCCCCCCGCATAAGTGAAAAATCAAGAATGCAATTTTTCCTTACACTTACATCGAGCGGCTGAGATAATCTGCCCCGATATTGTCTTTGCCTGGAATGACTCGTACAGAGAAGTTGTACTGTTGGAGTTGTATGGCCCATCTCATCAGCCGTCCGTTTTCTGTCCTTGCTTTTTGCAGATATTGTAGAGGCTGGTGATCTGTTTCAATAACAAACTTTGTTCCAAACAGGTATTGTTCAAACTTCCGTATTCCCCATACTATTGCCATGCATTCCTTCTCGATTGTGGCATACCGGCCTTCAGTTTCACTCAGCTTCTTGCTGGCGTACGCGATTGGTTGTAAACCATCACCATGGTCTTGCATCAGGATAGCGCCAATGCCTCTGTCTGATGCGTCCGTCCGCAGGACGTACTGTTTCTCTGGATCAGGGAGACAGATGACTGGCTTCTTGCACAACTCTCGCTTGAGTGACGTGAATGCTTCTTCGCATTTGTCGTCCCACTGAACTCGTTCAGGATGCCCTTTTTTCGTCTTTTCAGTCAGCGGCAGTGCGAGCGTAGCGAAGTTCGGCACGAACTTCCGATAATACCCTGCTAGACCCAAGAAAGCGCGCAAGTCTTTCTTCGTCTTCGGTGGTTGCGCGTTTCTGATCTTTTCAACCTTGTCCTCTTCCGGTTGAATTGTACCTTGACCAACTATGTGTCCTAGAAATGACAGGCTCTCAAATCCAAAATAACATTTGGAAGGTTTTGCTGTCAGATTGCACTCATGTAATCTATCCAACGTTGCTTTGAGGACTTGCACGTGCTCCTCCCACGTCTCAGTTGCTACCATGACGTCATCAATTAAATTGCTCATTGTGTCTTGCTTTTCCGTCGGTTTGTCCAATGAATGATTATCTGTCGGTCCTTTGGCATTTTCCATCTGAATCACGGGTATGCTATCTTTTGTCTCAGTAGTACCTTTCTGTTCATGTTCGTCGATCATGACAACGGCGACGATATGAGTTTCCACTTGCTTTTCTCTTTCAACGTACAGTTTCAGTGCGTTAGCATGGTAGATTTTCTCATTGTCTCCTACTGCAATCTTGTAGTCACATTCATTGATGCGGTCAGTGACAACATATGGACCTTTCCATAACATCTGCAGTTTGTTGGCTTTATCGGAAACAAGCATGAGAACTTTATCTCCAACGTTGAATTTTCGTGCTTTTGCTTTCATGTTGAAATGTTTCGCGTGTTTAGCGCTTGCTTTTCCAAGATTTTCTCTGGCGATTTTACAGGTTTCTTCAATTCTGTTGCGGAGGTCGATCACATACTGAAATGTGGTCCTGGTTTCTTCCGTCTGTTCTTCCTGTGTCCAGAGCTCTTTCAGAATCTGTAACGGTCCTCGTACAGTTCGTCCATAAAGAAGCTCAAAGGGAGAGAATTGTAGTGATTCTTGCGGTACTTCTCTGATAGCGAATAGAAGTGCAGGAATAAACCTGTCCCATTCTTTTGGTTGTTCTTGACAAAGATGTTTCAGCATTCTGGAGCTATGTATGACTACTTCAAAAGTTTTTTATCACAGAGATATATATGTACTAGGGTAGGTAAGGTATATTCTTCATTAAAACAAATTGATATGGGGATTCCTCAAGGTTCTATTATTGCTCCGATTTTATTTTCCCTTCTGATTCATGACCTCCCAAATAATATGTCGAAACACACTAACGTGGTACAATACGCTGACGACATAGCTATTTGGATTAACACAAGTTTGCGGAAAAATACTGGTAAAAGAGTAGTTACATACATCCAAAATATTTATCAGTTAGAGCTAAATAAAATTAATTCTTATATGATAGCAAATGGGCTTGAATTTTCTGCTGAAAAAACGTGTTTAATATTATTTAACAATGGAGCTAATCCAGACATTTTACCAAAACTTGAAATTAATGGCAAAATATTATCTTATACAGATAAGGTAAAATTTTTGGGTGTATATTTTACATCCAAATTAAATTGGAAAACTCACATAGAATATTTGATTAGCAAGGCAACGAAGAGATTAAATTTCCTAAAGCTGTTGTGTACGCAGCCTTGGAGTCAAAATAATAATACTTTATTACATTTGGCCAATACTTTAGTAAGGTCAACACTAACGTATGGTCAAGAAGTGTATTTTTCTGCAAGCAAATATTTACTGGAAAAATTACAAAGCATAGATAGTCGAGCAATTAAAGCCGCCTTAGGTGTTCCTGTTCATTCAAGTACGTTAAAATCGTATAAAGAAGCTTGTTGTTTAGGTTTCTTAGAACAACTAAAACTAAATGTCTCAAAGTTTGTTATTAGAAGTTTGTCAGTGTCTAATTCAAATAGAGAAGAAATTCTAATAGACTGTAATTTGGATTACCCAAGTAAAGCAAGAGAAATTCCATACCTTCTACCTATTAGAAATTATGTTAGTGCTATTTTTGAAGCATGTCACATCAATTTAAATGGCATTAAAACGCCTCCATTATTTCCTACAATTCCTTCTTGGGAGCACTTAGGTGCAAACATTGATATTGATTTTACTTTAACAAGAAAATCTGAAAATATCAATCAGTTGGTGAGTGAAGTTAGGGAGCACTTATCTAATACATATAAAAATCACTTAAAAATATATACAGATGGATCTGTTTTAGAATCGTCTGAAGCTGGTGCTGGTATTGTTATACCTGATTTAAAATTTGAGAAATCTTTTTATATTGGTAAAAATGTCTCAATATTTACAGCAGAGTTGTTTGCCATACTAAAGGCATTGCAATATATTTCTGATTATCCTATTACGTTTTTCCAAATTTTATTATGTGTTGATTCCAAAGCTGTTCTTCATTCATTGCAAACGTGGCATTGTAAGAATCGTTCTGATTATTTATTTGAAATTAAAGCATTAATTCATATTTTGCGGACAAGAGGAACTGATGTCTATTTCTGTTGGGTTCCATCCCACTGTGGTATCTTCTGGAACGAAAAAGTAGACATTCTAGCCAAGAACGGAGCACAGAAAATTAAATGCATCTTTCAGCATCCTGAACTTGAGCTCTCTACTCATGAAATGATATCTTTAATTGAAAATTACATGCGTTCAAATTTAAGTTGTGGAGCTCCAGACTTTATTTGTTCAAGACACATAAGTAGGATTATTCACAAATTGAGGGTGAATTCGTGGAATACCAAGTTTTCTAAGAATATTTTGTGTGTTTGCTCGCAAAGATTATCTGTGGAACACATTGTACGACAGTGTCCTGTGTTGCTTAATACATATAAGGAAAAACAAATAGTGATTGACAACGACAAACCATTAGATTCTATATTACATCATCATGTAATAGTTGACGTTGCTACGACTATTAGTGAATCTCTGATCAACAAATTGTTATAGAATTTTATTTATTTATTTTATTGTTTATGGATCTTTGTGTTTGTTTGTCTGTGCGAGAGAAAGTGTTTTGGTCTAATATCACTCAGCAAGTGAAGAGACGTTAAAAAAAAGAATTGAAAGAATTGAAATGTTTCAGCATACTTTTGATGGTACCATTGAAACGTTCCACCAACCCGTTGCATTGTGCGTGTCTTGGCGTGGTCCTCAGGCCTTTCACACTCAATAGCCTGTTCACTTCATCGGCTAGGGATCCTACAAATTGAGATCCGTTGTCTGTCAGAATCTCTCTCGGAATACCTAAGCGAGTCCACATTTCCCACAATGATTCGGCCACATCTTCGGCTTTGATGGATTTTAATGGTTTGGCTTCGACGTAGCGTGTAGCATAGTCCACCATGGTGATTATATAGCGGTGCCCCCTGTCGGACGCTGGTAAGATAGGTCCGATGATATCCACCGCCACACGATCAAAAGGTGTGTGGATTATTGGCATCTTGCCCAAAGGCAGTTTCCGAACTTGACCCTTCGGTGACGTCCTTTGGCATATGTCACATGACGCGCAATAGCGTCTGATGTCTCCGCAGATTCCGGGCCATACGAAATCGTTCCAGATTCTCTTGCTGGTTTTGGTTACACCCAGGTGTCCTGACATCGGCGTGTCATGGGCCAATCGTAACACTTCGTTGCGATATTTCTTTGGGACAACAATTTGTTTGGTCTCTTTACCGTTTTGGAGAAAAGAACGGTACAAAATTCCCTTTCTCCAGCTGTAGGTGGCTTTAGAAGTTGATTTGCGCCCTCCTTTCCCATGCTTGGTCTCATTGTCAGCTAGCTTCCTTGCTTTCTCCAGGGTTGGATCCTCCTTCTGAGCTTGTCCCAACTCCACTGGAGTGACATCCCCGAGCAGAGAATTAGGCTCGTCGAGATCCATCTTGATTTAGAGTAGCGTCCCTTAGTGTAGGGATTGGCTCAATACGAGTCTACAAACATACGCTACAAAATTGTTGCCAGCAGCGAAATTAAGATATTTCCAAAAACTTATAAGTGTTGACGGAGTTGATCCCTATGATGTTCCTAAGAATTCGTGGTCTTCAGCACCAGAGAGTTTAGGTATTGATCAGCAGCTGGTGGCAAATGACACAAAAACAGAATCAAAACAAGACTTGTTTTGTATGGAAGGGTGAATTTGGTAGAATGGTTGCTTGTGACAAAAAAGATTGTCAGATTGAATGGTTTCATGTTGGCTGTGTGGGCCTGAAAAGAAAGCCTAAAGGTCTTTGGATCTGTCCTCAATGTGCTGCTAAAGATTCAAAATAAATAACAACTAAACTGGTTTGACATTTATTGTATTATGACAATTAACAGCTAGTGTTTATGCATTGATTAGGCCTAGGTACTTATTAATATTATTAGCTGAATAAATAATTATTTTAAATAATATTGCCTGTTGTACAATGTTCATGTTTTCAGCTGTATGTGTCAATAACTAAAGTGTACTTAGTAAAGGATAAAAAAATCTTGAGAGAGAGAGAGAGAGAGAGAGAGAGAGAGAGAGAGAGAGAGAGAGAGAGACTGACAGAGATTGGTATTTGAACTAATCATTCAAGCATGTATTTAATGTACAAATAAAATTTGTTAAAGTGTTATTTAATAACAATAAACAACTGGGTTTTGTCATAAGAAATTTTTGCATTTGTGTAGCTTGTAAGCATGATTTCATACACAAGCCTGCCAGTAACGATGGCTCAAGTCAAAGTGAAGAGTTTTACCAAGCAACTCTGTTCTGCATTTAGTGCTTCACAACATTATTATATTAAACAAAATTTACCCATCTGTATGTAGCACTATCCATAAATGGGGCTATTTAAATAAGGTAGTATGATCTATCAGTATGATACTGGTATACACTGCATGAGATTATCATTAGAAATTCATAATAATAATATTTATAATATCGCACTTTTTCTAGATAATAATCTACTCAAAGCCTATACTCATTCATTCACACAAACAAGTTACTTTCTTTCTGAGGTTAATTAATCGATTGCATCTGAAATAGTAATAATTACACAACTTTACAATTATGTGTTATATATATATATCAATTTCTAAAATTGGCTTAATCATTTTGATTTTTTTTTCATCTGAACTTGAATCTGAACCAGAAAACTTGATAGTCAATATACAGATCGTAAGAGCATCCCATACAGAACACCTTAATAGTGAGACATTAATGCATATAATACTGTTCAATGTATAAAAAAATTGTCATCTTTGATTACTGTTGCACATTACATCAAGTGATCAACATTGGCTTGCAACTTGCAAGGACAGGCAACATATTAGCATAAATGTTATGAGAATTTTGAACCATCTGATATATATTTTAAGTATCTTTTTATGGACTACTGCTATTTCAAAACAAGTTTGCTTCAAACGTGCACCATTACGGCATTAGTATATCACACCCTTTTATTCAGAAACAACTCTACTAGTAGTAGTACTATATATTAATTAAATGTAACTTATATTGTCAATGTCATTCAATATTAAAATGTCACTGCCTCTTTTACTGTTTTAGTCTATTATTTACATTTCAATACCCCCAATAACTAACATATAAATCAGGACTAATACTCTAGATTTTCAGATTTTCTTCTAACAATCTTTAATGTTCACTGCTGATGGGCATGGCACTAAAGTATATGAAACTTTGAAGTTATTCATTATTAAAATACATAAAATACAAATAACTCTTCCTGTTGGTAATATGTATTAATTTTTATCTGGAAACATTTACAGCCTTGGACCATGAGTGTCCCATTTTCAATGTTGGTATCCAGTTTGGGCTGTTAACATCTCCAACGTAGGCTTTGTGACCTGTACATAAATTGAAAGCAATTAATTTTCCTGGTTAGACCCTATTCCTGTGTTGTCTAAGTAGTAATTTGCTACTTGAGATCTGACAACAACCCATTTGAAATTTTTTTTAGCAATTGAAACATTTTTTCCTTGCTTAAGTTTTGACTTTTTAAATTTTTGTTAACCATTATCTTCACTGTGTTGTTGATGCTTTTTAAAATACACTATAATATACAATAACTAGACCAAATGCTGTAGTGTATAAGTTACAATGCTGAACAACTACAATTACAAGCTTAAGCTTGTGAAAATCCCCCTCCACTTTATTACAACAAATGCTAGAAAAATAGGGAAATTGACTGGAACAGTGGAAGATAAATGATGGTACTTTGATAGGTTACTTTGAGTCATTTATAACTGTCAGCTAACAAATAGATTGATTCTAATATATTATTAAGCTCAGAATACCCTAATGTAGGCCTAAATGTTGCTAACTTCTAGTACGGTTTAGATAGTAGTAAACAGTACCTAAGTAATACTACTAAGCTAGTGTTTACTTACTACTACTTAGTACATGTGTAGGCTACAGTAATAAATAATAATAATAGGCCTACTTTGTATGCTTCTTTCAAAAGCGAATTTACATGAAATATATATATTATATATAATAAAAAATATATAGTTACCGTTTACAAAGTGATCTGAGCACACACATTTTCTCGTTTTGGATTCGAACGTGATATTTTTTAGATGACGACGAAAGGAATGGATCGCACAACTTCATGTGCGATCTAAAGACTATTCCTTTCGTCGTCGTATCGTTAATTCTTTCATATATTCCCCCTTTTTATTAACAACTGTGGGTATGGCATAATATTTTCGATCAGTCTCACGGTCCGACCTGTTGTAACAATACTTGACACAACAGTTTTGAACCATTATAAAATAATTCTAGACTGGCAACAAATTGGTGAAATCCAACGCACGTTGTTTTCGGCTTCGACACAATCCCTACAGTAGGAAAAGATAACTCTTCCTCAGACCGTGTTACGTCATGTCGACGAGCCTAATTGGATGTTTTCAATGTTTTATCTGTTTTCCCCACAGAAGCTCTAGTTTGCATTGCTGCGCACACTTCTCGAATAGCGTAAACTGGAACAGGCGTCAGGTTCCCATCCTCAGACTTACGGTAGTTCCCTACAAGAACTTGCTCTACCGGTTGCTTCATAACGGCCACAACGGTCTTCCCTTCAAAGAATGGTGTGTTCATGTGTACCGTCGCAATTGGTAGTGTTAACTTTGCAGGCGACGAGGCCATCACTATCTCAATGGTCTCTCCTGACAAACATCGCTCGGGTACGAGACTGGAATCGACGATGGTGATCGACGCTCCAGTGTCGCGCAATGCCGTCGCTTGCTTTCCTTCCACTTCTACTTGGCACTCCGGCGAGAACGGTATCGCCGTACATAATGAACAGAGCTTGCCGTGACTCTGTACATCCTCCTGCCTCATACTTCCAGCTATTGCGGCGGCTGCTTTGTTTTCTTTCCCTCCTTTTGGGCATTGTCTCGCCACATGACCTTGCTGGTTACAAGTATAGCAGGTTACTTCAGGCCTCCTTGTCCTGACGTTGTGGAGCTGCTTCTGCGCTACCTCCACCTTCTTTTTATCTCCTTCCTCATCTTCTTTCCTTCTACTATGCTTGAGTCTATCTCCGAATCTATTCCTGGGTCTTTCATGATCAGACATAGTGGCTTGCTTTGCTGATTCGTAGGTTAATGCAAATCTTATTGCATCGCCCATCGTCTCCGGCTCCTTTTCTCTGACAAAACGTGCTTGATCAAACGGTATCCCACTAAGAAACTTTTCTTGCAGTATCAAATCACGCAGATCGTCATATGTGTTGTCTTTCCCTGCAAGTTCCTGCCATCTGGATAACCAGAGATTTAACTTGGTAGCGTACTCTTGTGTTGATTCTCCTTGCTGTCTTCTGGCCTCTCGAAATTTTTTCCGATATTCTTCTGCCGTCAGCTGGAATCGGAACAATAATGATCGCCGTAATGTTCCGTAATCGCCGGCATCAGCATCACTCAACATAGAGTAGACCTCCCTCGCTTTCCCTTTTAGCAAGGTGCCTAGGCGAGGAGCCCATTGATTAATTGGCCATTCTTGAATTTTAGCCGTTCTCTCAAATGTGCGTAGATAATCTTCCAGATCATCTTTGTCTTCCAGAAAAGGTAGTTTTATCTTCAGTTTTTCCTGATAAAACTGCGATGAACGAGAATCCGACGGATCGGCAGCATTGTCGTTGGTGTTGTCACTGTTCACGTGACGAATTCGTTCGAGTTCTAATTCATATTCCAATGTTGCTTTATGTTTCCTTTCATCGATTTCAGCTTGACGCTTCCTTTCTTCAGCTTCAGCTTCAGCTTGTCGCTTTCTTTCTTCAGCTTCAGCTTGTTGCTTTCTTTCTTCAGCTTCAGCTTGTCGCTTTCTTTCTTCAGCTTCAGCTTGTCGCTTTCTTTCTTCAGCTTCAGCTTGAGCTAAACGCGTTTTCTCTTCCTTGACGTAATTGACAAGATCTGGACCCGACAACCCCAACGCTTCTCCTTCGGCCTTAAACTTTAAGAAAGGATCGTTGGCTTCCATTGCTTTCGCTTGAGCACGAGTGGTCATTTACGAATGTCAAAAATGTAATACGACAGGAAAGAATAAATTAGCGTTCGAAAAGTTCCGATTTCGTCACGCCGATTACGTCACGTCAATGACGTTATTTTCCCGAGGAGGAAAAAAATACAAAATGGCAACTCTTTGAAATATCTTCGAACAACCCCAATGGATTCGTTATAACTATACGCTTTTACCGCAAATTCTGTTATTTGCTATTCGCGTATTAACAGCATAAAACCAAGAACTTGAAAAGAAGAGTTTTGTGTATCCGGCAATGGCACCCTCTTGTTAACACCAGTTCTACTTCGAACTCAAAGATTCTAATTCATTCTTGTAATGTAATTAGAATTGTGATAACGTGTCACTGTCTAGGCTCGAATCCAGTAGCTAAACTTATCAAATTCACAAAAGTTATCCTGCTACCTTTTCCTTGATTCGCCTAATAAGATCAACTGTACGTGGCCTTATTTGATTGCCACACAGATACAATCCACCCTGGATGATACACCTGTGTCTCAGGGATTTACTGTGTGTATATTTATAAATTAAAAAATACACTCTAGTATAACTCGCGGTCCGTTCCTTTGTGGCGGATGAGTTTACTAGACCCTTCTACTAATACTCTCTCACTACGAGTATTCTTCTAATTTTCTATGTCGCTCTTACTTCGGCGAACAGAAATGTTAGGCTACGAAACTGACTTAATGATCCTGTGTGATTATTCCGTTTATCACTGATCTATTAAGCGCGACGCTACTGTCTGTCTACTGTTCGGTCCGTTGAACATAGAACATTTACCTTACCTTCAAAGGTGACTAGTAGGTCAACAAGTTATTTAGTCTTTGTACTAAATTATAACTTGTTATCTCTCTCTCTAATATTGACACAGGTCCTCGTGTCTCCGGATTCACTATAACAACAAATACTATACAGGGCTCGAAATTAGCGGGGGCCCGGGGCCAAAAACCCGCAAAGTTGATTTCGGGCTCGGAAAGTTGAAAAACGAAGGGCCCGCTTGGCCCGCAAAATAATTCGTCTGCTACAGCTAGCTCTACTCGGCAGTTTCGTATTTGGGCCAAGGGAAGCAACCCACACTGGTGCCCTAAATTTGGACAGAAAAAAAAACAGAAAAGAAGCGGAAACCCTTTAATTTTGCACTCAAAAGTTTAATATACACCTCAATATCTTTTTTAATATAATAAACAAAAGGCTATGGCACAACATAAGCGCAAAATGTCCATCTTTGCAAGTACGAAAGTATGGCTACATATCGTCGCCATACAGTTGCTAAAACAAGTCACAAAACTTAAAAGTATTATACAAGAGACTCACTTGATTTTTTCCTATTTTGTTTAATGGCCATTTCAGGCTCACTAGTCACTGGAATATGTGTGTGTGTGTGTGTGTTTTCACATTTTTTGTTAAGTGAAAGAAAAGGCAAATAAAAATGACATCACTCAGCAAAATTGGAAATTCAATTGTTTTTATTTTAGATTATCAGACAAATTGTACTTTCTACTTATTTTATTGTCAATAATTCTTTTGTTTTTTGTTTGCATTATTTTTCAAGTTGGACCCCGAAAGTTGCTTGTGGGCCCTCAAATTTTTCAATCAAGGGGCCCGGTGGCCCCCAAAGAAAAAAGTTAATTTCTAGCCCTGCTATAGGATTCCAATATTAGCTTCAAACACTCAATCGGTTAAGACTGAGATAATAAAATAGACCACCGTTCTGCCTATTCTTTTACAGCATGTAATACCCGAAATTACTGCTGAACATTTGATTGACAACACGTACTGGGAGTCGTTTGCATAAGGTTATAAATATGCAACCTAATTATATCTGTAAATATAACTGGTAACTTAAGATCGACGTGGGAAGCTGATGTTACAATGGTTGGTAGGGTAGTCCATAAGTCCGCCCATTTGTAAGAGCGGCTCCCTCCAACCTCCCGCGTTGAACAAATGAATGATACAATGATAATTTACATGTACAATGTAGTAAATATCATCACCACCAGTGGTAACACGACTTAAAAAGTGATTGTGACTCCAACTATCACGAGACGAGCCCCCATTGTCGCGTTATATATATAATTTATATTAATATATATATAGATGTTAAAAGATGAATGAACAGTTGAAAGAATTTTATATAAATAGAATCAATTTCCTCTTTGTATTATGCCTAAAAATCGATAAGAAACAAGAAAGTGATGTCGAGAAATAGAAAATAAAGAATAAAAGAAATTATTGGCTATTCATTCGTCCTGTTTGCTTTTTTACAACTAAAAAAGAATACCACTGGTTGATGGTTGATGATATTTATTTCATATGATATGATACGCAAACCCGTGAAATCATGGTTCTAAATAATTTCACTGTTGATTAAAATTGTCACTTATCTGACGTGGATTCCCTGATGAAGAAGAAGAATTGTCTCTTTTGTTTAACTTTATTCTGTCCTCACGTTTGACCAAAAGGATTATCGTCCAGCTGGCTTCACATGGACGTCAGGGATATGACGAGCTCCATGTCATCAGAAGAATAACGTTGAGGGTGGAAGTAGGTTAAAACGATCATATCAGGAATCCGACAGTCGAAAATATTATGAAGAAGGAAGCAAAAAAACAAAAATCCTTTCCCTGCGCACAGACAAATTAACAGGGACTAAATACACAATCTGTATCCTGTTGAATGACCAGCGAGGAACGCCGTTGACGTTGTTTGAATAAGAACCCTGCATATTCACGGGTTATTGTATCTTATTCTCAAAACATAATAATGTTCTTTCCTCGCTGTTCATCCACACTGTTCCAATGTTTAAGAATGCACCAACATTCTTTATGAACTAAGCTAAACATGTTAAATTAACTATCACCATATAAACTTCACGCGCTGAAGAATTTATATGAAATGAGAACAACATGTTAAAATAACTATTATCATACAATTTGCATACATTGAAGAATAATAACGAATCACCTTGATGAAGGACGATGAATGATTCGCATGGCGCAATGGACACAAGCACAAGACTACCCATTTCCCAGCTTCACACATCGAATCGTAACTTACCAGCTCAGGATTCGTTTGTGGTGTCTACGACACGTGTTGTTTAGGGTGAGACGAGCTTTTTGAACCAACTTTATGACCTCAGTCATCCGAAATAGTGGTCTGGCGTAAACATATGTTCCTTGCCCTCCAAGATGGTCGCTCGAATGGTTTTTCTTAACGATATTTCCCACATCCAGCCAATCGAAAGGATAGTACACAAATTGTCTATGGTAACAATAATCTAAAATTGAACTACACTAAATAAAAACAATGTCGCATACTGCGTCATTCCGAAAAACAATATTATTGTCGTCACTGTCTATGACGTACTGTCTATGACGCATTGTCTGGCCTATAGCAGAATATCGAGGATGCGTAGAGTAGGCGCTTGTATCGCGACAGTCATTAGGTTCAATTTAAACCCATGAAAAGCGATGACTGATGACCGAGGCACAAGTAGTTTTCTTCAGGCTAAATAACTAAAATGTAGGTGCATTTTTAATAGCTTTGTTGATAATAATATTAAATGCACGTTCTTCGGAAAATTAATGCAACACATCTAGCCTGTTGATAGGGTTCTCTCGGCGCAACCCACATTTATAGGCCTACCGGAAAACTTGGAAGGAATCCCATGCGAAATTCGTAATACCGTTCGATTTACAGCACCCTGATGAAGTTGCACGTCTCGCTTGCCGTTGGACCCGTTCACAATCCTAAAATGGTACGGTAGATCTGGTGTTTTTTTCATTTGAGGCCACATTTTGTAACGCTCCTTCAGACTTTTAGACTGTGCTAAACATCCCCCTGGTGAATCAGATATATTGAAATACAAAGCACGCTGTCCTTATGGTAAAAAGTACTTACATTTGGAAATTTAGACTAAATAGGATTAGTTATCCATGCGGGTGAGATTCGGATCGTTTTCTCAGCAAAAGTGCTGCGGCCGCAGTGCATCATCAGCCAGGATAAGGAGAAAAACAGATCCAAGACCCCCAAGATATAATCGTAATCCTGACCTACTGTAATCCCAGCCACCAGCCAGGAAACTAGCAGCAGACTGCTATTGATGGTAGTAATACACGGATGACCAGTCTAATATCAAACTCACAACCTGTCCAACATGAGTTCGACGCTCAACCAAATGGGCTATAACAATTCATAAGCTCGGTATGTTTGTGGGTAAAAAAGAGAGGCGAACATCAAGATATCTCGCTGGCTGATACACAGCCTTCTTAATTGGGTCTTTTTAAGAAACTCTCGTATTTTATATAAGAATTAATACTACTTATAACAAGTGAGCAGTGAGAGAATTAATACTACTTATAACAGAAGTGAGAAGTGGGAGAATTAATACTACTTATAACAGAAGTGAGCAGTGAGAGAATTAATACTACTTATAACAGAAGTGAGCAGTGAGAGAATTAATACTACTTATAACAGAAGTGAGAAGTGGGAGATGGAAGAGACTTATACGTTTATGTGTATGTATATATATATATATATATATATATATATATATATATATATATATATATATATATATATATATATATATATATATATATATATATATATATATATATATATATATATATATATATATGTATGTGTGTGTGTGTGTGTGTGTGTGTGGGTGTGTGTGGGTGTGTGCGTGTGTGAAGCCGCGAAACTCAAGGCTGTCAACACCATGGCCACTTCTAGGCAGCACTTTTATTTTCCCAACATTCAGTTCACAGAGAAAGTGCTTGACGGCCTGGAAGACAGCATCGTATCCAACGTGAGGCACTGGCTTGGCTTGAACAAGTCGTCAACGCGCTCTTTCATGTTCTGCGCACGAAGCGAGGGTGGTCTGGGTCTGTTCCATCCACGCACCATGTACTACGCCAAGAAGCTGTCCTTTATGCTGAGCGTATTGAACAGCGATGACGAGCAGACCAGACACACGGCCAGAACATCACTTGCACTCCATCTCACTAAACGCAAGTGTGCAGCAACACCCGAAGACGACGACGACCACAACTTCGCTGGCTACCAGACCGATGCCAAATACCGGCTGGTCAAGGCATCCAAGGTCACCTGGCGTAAGTCACCGTGTGTGCACCTCAACGACATCTGCCGTAGACTGAGGATCCAACTCCACCTGAATGACAGCGAGCAGTACGTCCTCAGAGTCAGACCAGCAGAGGAGATCCAACTGTCCTTCGTGGAGCCCAAGGCTTTCTTCACGTCATTCAAACGCCAACAACTACAGGGCAAGCTGGCAGAGTAAAGAGAAAAAGAGTGTCAGGGGCGCCTGGCGCGTACCAACAACATCGACTTCTTACTGTCCTCCTCCCACCTGACCAACCTACATCTGAGTGACCGACTGCTGAAATTCATGGTGAAGGCCAGATTACAGCTGCTGAAGTGTAACGTCAACGCTCCACACCTACTGTCCAGAGACTTTCTCGCAGCAGTGCGGTAGATGTGAATTCTACATAGAGTCTGTCAGCCACTTGCTGAATGGCTGTAGGGAAAGCAAGAACTCTATTCAGAACCACCACAACAGAGTGTTAGATATTGTGGCCAGGGCGGTTAAAGATGCCAACCCCAGAGCAGAAATCCTGGCAGACTCTATCGTAAAGACTTATCCTTCCAGAACGATAGTAGTGCAGTGTTTGCCAACCTGCCCCACACTAGGCCTGATATGTGTGTCATAGACCATCCTAATAAAACCACTACCATTATTGAAATAGCTGTACCTTTTGATGACTTTGTAAATGATTCTTAACAAATTTAACAGACGATTAGCGATCTCAGTTATAGCTGCAAAGTTGTGGTTCTGATAGTTGGTTCGCTAGGCCTGTTCCACAGACGGTGTGTTAGCGGACTGAAGTTGATGTGCCTGCCTGTTCGATGAGCCAAGGCTGTTGCCCGCTACTGTTCCGTTAGCGCTATGATAGGGTCGCTGATTATTTGGAAGCAGCGATGTCGAGACACTTTTCCCTAATGCCAAAAGGACTGTCAAAGATGATGCTGTACTGTGTTGTATGCACCTGTGAATGTAAACTGGATGTAATTAAAATGAAATATAGTGTGCATGTTTTATATGTAATCATGTTTAATATTATTATCCATATTTTCCGTTCCATTATTATATTGAGCAGAGAGAGAGAGAGAGAGAGAGAGAGAGAGAGAGAGAGAGATAAAGAGACAGAGACAGAGAGATAAAGAGACAGAGACAGAGAGAGAGACAGAGACAGAGACAGAGACAGACAGACAGACAGACAGAGACAGAGATCATTTGCCATTGACGTGTTATTTCATGTGTGTGTGCGTGCATAATTTGCCTCTGTCCAATCATGACGGTGCTTGCTTCTTGTCATCCATATAATTCTCTAAGCGCATATGTTCATGCGATGTTATGGAGAATAAAATCTTGAAATATGTGTTTGTCACAGAAGGCTATTTAGACCCTGCACTAAGACTTCTCGCCTTAAATAGTTCAGCCTGCTGTAGCCTTTGTAAATAAAAGTCGATGCCAAGCTAGCAGACGCGGCAAGTCAGTTGTGTGCTAAGCATGTGTACGCTATCGCTGGCTCAGTTAGGCAGTGACCTCATTCAGCTGACGTATGGCCAGAGACGGTCCGCTAGAGGCGCCACTTGTAGTACTAGTTTTTGCGGGTTTTTGCTGACCACTACAATAGGTAGTCATTCTGTGCCTAACTCTCACACGAGACGGAGCAACGCTCTGAAAGATCGCTAGCAGGGACGGGTGACATTCAATTCAACCTAGTATAGCCACAGCCTGACATTGTCAAAAAGGTAAATGATCCATCTTTTGTTTCATCGCGCTTTATTGATATTATTGCTGTGTAATGTTTGTGATGTTTTGCCATGTTTAGAATTGTGAATGTTAGCCAAACTTTGCTTCACCACGTGGCGGGCACGCGACCGGTTTCGCCACCATGAGGTATCCCCTACGGACCCACTGTTGTTTCTCCTATGTGTATTATTGCAGACCATTGGCTGTACCGGAGAATATGTATATTGTTAATTACCTCTCTATGTGTTTAGTTTAGTTTAGCCATGATGTGTATATGTAGAGGAATTAGAGTGGAGATTCCAGTGAACCACGGACATAGAAGATTGTTCGTCGCTTAAGCGACGAACAATCTTCAGCCCTCAGTGATAGCTCCACTTATATATATATATAAGTGGAGCTATCACTGAGGGCTGTTTCTTCCATCAGTGAGACGCTCTGCACACCCTTAGTAAACACGGTGTTGCAGAAATTTGTCTCATATTTTGCAGATCGAGCAGGCATCGTTGGCCCGAGGCAGGAGGAAGACCATAAGCGTCAACCCTGACATTCGGTCTGCAGTGGAGCATCTAGCACTGAGCTACGATAGCCCTATAGTCTACAACTAAAGCGGAGACACCATCACCACACCTCAAACTTCAGTTAAGTGCTAACGAAATCGTGCACCCACACTGACATAGAAGGACTGTGCTGTAGTCCACTCTCCTGAAACCAACTTTAGGCCAATGATGAGACATTAGCAAATATAAAGAACAGTAGCAGTTTAGACCCATCAAGGAACGAACTATTCGAAGTGAACTTGGACATTGAAGTTAAGAGAGTGTTTAGAGAATTAGATATAGAGTAGAGGAAATAAATGTGTAATATTTACTGTGAACAAAGTGGCTGGACTACCTATGTTTCATAGCCTTGCGAGAGCTAGTGTGTCGGTGAAGCTATTACACTTTTCTCCCTATCTCTATAACCCTATCCGCACCCAGACCGAGCTAAACTTATAAATGTATTAAGATTAGTCATAGGGTTATTACACTAGCCGATCTCCGCAGACGATAGACGAGTGGGTAATAGCACTCCATTGTGCAGAGCCCAGCAACAATAGACCCACCGTCACAGTGTGTGTACGCCCGCGCGTGTACGTGAGCGCGTGGGTTTGTGCGTGTCTGCATGCTCGCGCTCAAAACATTATAATTGATGGGAAAATGTAGTTTTAGTAATAATATTAGTAATATGCTGTGGTTTTATTTAGTCTTTTTATTTGCTTTAAAACATATTGTTATGTTGCTGAAATGCATCGTGCTGTATGAATTCTCCATTGTGGGTAATAACGACTGGTTGACTTGACTTGAAGTAGTGTTAGAAGACAATCCAATAAATGAACAAGCTGAAGTTAATAATGTGTTAGTAGGATTGTAATGGGACTTAAAACTGCATTACACATCTTTCCTACACTAAATTAACAAACAATGACATCTTCAGTATATATATCAACATAAACGTGAACTACTCGTATTTACAAGAACAGATTTTATTACTAAAATTTGAAGTAGTGTTAGAAGACAATCCAATAAATGAACAAGCTGAAGTTAATAATGTGTTAGTAGGATTGTAATGGGACTTAAAACTGCATTACACATCTTTCCTACACTAAATTAACAAACAATGACATCTTCAGTATATATATCAACATAAACGTGAACTACTCGTATTTACAAGAACAGATTTTATTACTAAAATTTGAAGTAGTGTTAGAAGACAATCCAATAAATGAACAAGCTGAAGTTAATAATGTGTTAGTAGGATTGTAATGGGACTTAAAACTGCATTACACATCTTTCCTACACTAAATTAACAAACAATGACATCTTCAGTATATATATCAACATAAACGTGAACTACTCGTATTTACAAGAACAGATTTTATTACTAAAATTTAGTATGGCAATTTTTTCCCTCTTCATTAAGGTCATTTTAATGAGCTACTTTAATAATATGGAATAGGTAAACAAGGTGTAACTGGAGATTAGGATGAAGCCTCCAGCTTGGCTAGGAGACTTTATCAGCCTTCTCCAATAGTCCACGTGTCACAGGGTGACAGACTTGTGTGTGGGGCGGCTATTAGGTGAGGATGGGGTGGGGGACAGTGATGGAGGATAATATTAAGGCGTCAGGTATAACGGGAGAAAGTGTACCCCCGCCAGCATCCTGGCTTTACCGTTATTGCAACAATTTTACGGTTGGGTGAGTGACACATACGATGACCCTATTCCTGTCAGGGTAAGGGTACGGCGTGACGAATGACTACCCTCCGGCCACGTACCGCTGACTGTCCTCACTGTCACGCTTCTTCTTCTTCTTCTTCTTCTTCTTCTACTTTTTCTTCTTCTTCTTCTTCTTCTTCTTCTTCTTCTTCTTCTTCTTCTTCTTCTTCTTCTTCTACTTTTTCTTCTTCTTATTTGATATCTCTTCCGCCTTTTGATCACTTCGATTTGAGTTTGCTTAAAGAAAGGGCGTGTGGTAGCATCCTGTTTGACTATTATGATGATGATGATGATAATAATAATAATAATAATAATAATAATAATAATAATAATAATAATAATAATAATAATAATAATAATAATAATTATTATTATTATTATTATTATCATCATCATCATATTTTTAAGCATCCTGTTTGACTATTATGATAATAATAATAATAATAATAATAATAATAATAATATTAATAATAATAATAATAATAATAATAATAATAATAATAACAACAACAATAATAATAACAATAATAATACCAATAATAATAATAATTATTATTATTATTATTATTTTTTTTTTTAATTATTATTTTTATTATTATTATTATTCGCCCTCGTCGTCTCCGCCTGGTCCATTACCCATCAATCCTTCTTCCTGCTGTTAGTAAATCACTAATATGGGTACTTTCCCTCTGACTCATTTAGAACCATAAAGCAAGATAAGGTCACCAGCTTGACACAAGAAGTAAATAAAGTAAGTGTTAAGACTGTAGTTCTAGAGGTCGTGGATTGGATCCAGGTTAGCGATCTGTTTAGTCTGGTAATGATCACGGGCAATGTAACTGCAAGTGATTGTGGGCTGATGGTAGTAGTGATAACATTGTGCTCTGCGTCCTAGAGTTTGGTTCAGTGTTGGTTAGTGAGTTATGACCTTATTAGCCTGTATTATGCTGCACTGTGACTGTGGTCCTTTCCCCAAGAAAAAGGCCTCTTCTCACTCTGAAGGTGAAATTTGGGTCCCTTTCTTTTACGTCCTATGGGCTGGTTGCGTTTTGTTAGTGGATAATGTGCCTAATTTTACCCTTGGCATTGTACTGTGACTGCCATGCTTTCGCTGAGAAAGCGGCCTGAATTTCGCCTTTTGAAGTAAGAGGGTGAGGGATCCTAATGTAGCCATAATTGAATTATATTACATGATTATTGCTTTAGGTCCAGCGGACTCTTCCGAGCCAAATCAGGACCAGTATAGCCGAATCAGGACCACAAAATCAAGACTACAACTTCGCTAAAAAGAGGACTCGCCCCCGATCCGCATAAAGGATCTGCCGAAAGAACCCTAGTGGCAACACTGAAGGCACTCCACCAGCCCGCTGCCGGCCACTTTATAATAGAGACATCCCACGCAGGGGACGCTCTAATTTATCGAACCCCCGTTTACAAAAACAAAATTGAATATAAATATCATTATAAAATATCAACAAAACACACATATAAAATGCCTACAATGCCAAACAATAACATCATAGGAAGCCCCAGTGACCACCTGGCAGAAAGCGTCCAATATTTCCAAGCTGATCCAACAGACCTCATACCAAATGAGGAGTTTTGTCCCGGAAGAGTTTTCAAGAAAAAAGGTAGGTGACTGGTCTAGCGAAGAAGAAGATAGTATAGTAGATTGATAGAACAGAGTAGGAATAAGAAAGAACAAAGGAGAAAGACAGCGACAGTGGGAATTTAAAGCACTAAAGTTCCAGAAAGTGGGGATACTATTTATACTGAAATCCCCGGCACGCACACAGAGGGGGGGGGGGGGTAGTTGAATGAGCCAGTACTGGACTGGTAGCAAACCACTGCTGCAGCTATGCTTTCGGTGAGAAAACCTAACGTAATAAGGCACACCCTGATTGTAAACGAAAATGACTTCTGGCCTGCCTTAATTGGAAGGTTTGTGGAAGGTTCTTGGAGATTCAAAAACTTGTTTTCGATGTTTTCGGATCCCGAAGCTGTTCCTTGACCTTATATTGTTCAAAAGGTTCAGCAACCTAGCTAGGTTGGGGATCTGAGAACCTCGAAAACTAAGGTTTTGAACCTCCACGAACTTTTGAATTAAGAGAGGCTATTAGCTGAAAGATTATGCACGTGCGGCCCTATATATTGCCCTTGCCTGAGGACATTGATGACAGACCAGACACAAAAGTGTTGATGTGTTTTGTTCATTTGTTATTGCTATGAGTGTTTCATTTTATGTTGTTAACGTCCAGGCTTCAGTTGCTAGTATGTAACCTAAGTAAATGATTAATAGAGAAAAAGAAGTTTTACAAATGTGCAGAGACATTGTGCTTAAGGACCAAAAGTAGTTTGCAGCAGTGCACAGTCTACGTAGGGGTCCTACTGTACGCGCTTCGCAAGACGTAGCTACAGCACACGGCAATGGCGGTAAGTGACACGCTCGACCCACTAGCGGAATTTGGGCAATATTCTGCTAACAGTAAAACATGTTAAGATTTAACATAATATATAACATGCCTTGGTTATAGTCTTATCAATAGTGTCACTTATAGCTCATTTAATGGCACACACAAACAATAATAATAATAATAATAATAATAATAATAATAATAATAATAATAATAATAATAATAATAATAATAATAATAATAATAATAATAATAATAATGACGATGATGTTAATAATAATAATAATAATAATAATAATAATAATAATAATAATAATAATAATAATAATAATAATAATAATAATAATAATACATGTCCACAATAAGAAAGCAGGAGTAATTGAATGCACTGTTCCTAAGTAGATTGAGGACAATACCGGCAAAGTAACAAAGTTCGCACCGTGCTGTACCCGTCATTGTGTCGACCTTCTTCCTCCTGTCCAGGTGGGCCAGCAAATGATTGGGGTGGTGTTGGCGGTTAGAGGCCTGGGAGGCACGACTGAGGGTACAGCGTGAAATGTGAAGTGGCTGGGTAGCTAATAGATGGGTATGACGCGGCATACAGCTGGACAAATTAGGAATAGTTGTTACCCATTCTCTTTTTAGCGATAGAGGTTATTATTGTTAAAGCCCTTAGGCCGCAGATCCGTACTACACAAGTCATACGCAAAACCACACACTTGGCTGCCGATTACAGATTCAAGTTATTACATAAATATCTCTTTGGTAATTCACGTATTCCACTTCCTCCCCAGCTACCTTCCCCGTTTGACCACTTCCCCCCCTGGTCACACACCTCTCCTGCCCCCCCCTCTGTGACCACTCCCCCCTCCTGTATTATTCTTCCCTGGTCACTTCCCCCCGGCAGAGCACAGTCGCAATCTTTAATTTCTAGGTTTTAACATTGTGTTTTGTATGTAAGACTATACCTGAGACAATATATGAGCAAACTCAAGTATTAGAATACTTGAAGCAAGAAAGTATAGTACTGATGTTTGATTATGATTACAGAGAATGTTACTGTAATTTATTCATGACTACTGATGTTTGATTATTCATCATGAAATCAGTTTTCAGAAATACAAGTCGTTGTTAAGTTTTATCGACGCATTTACTTTTATTTTTTTTATTATTTTTTTTATTTTATTTATTTATTTATTTATTTTTGGGGGGAGGGGGGGTGCAGTTTATTATCCCTTTCTATCGGAAAACTCTGGGTCGCCTCCCCTTGGGAAAGCGTAGTCGAAGCCTGTGGCGCGCCCAAACCCAACCTACCTAACATTATTTTGTGATTTTTAAAATTGTGCTTGGGGGAGCAAACAGGAGTACCCGGAGAAAACCCCCGAGACGTTGTCCGAGTCGAAAGTAAATAATATTCGGAGAAACAAAACGCCCAGATGCTGGATCGAACCCACACCTGTCAGGCGCCATTGGTTTCTGGCCTGTGGATAAGTCCCGCCTTAGCCCACTTGGCCACAACGCTCGCTAAAATAAAGTGCAACGACTTTAAACAATTGTGCAATGAAAATGTTACTTTAGTTTCTTAAACAACAAAAATGATTGGTAGAATCAGGTCTAATGTTTTGATTTCCTGGAAAGGCAAAAAGATGATAGAACACAGCAAAAGATGATAGAACACAGCAAAAAGATGTAGAACACAGCAAAAAGATGATAGAACACAGCAAAAAGATGTTAGAACACAGCGGATTTCTTGTCCACTACCAAAAGAAGCTATCTAACAAGTATATAAATGTAAATGCAATCACGGCATCAAATGTCAATGCAATCACGGCATCAAATGTCAATGCAATCACGGCATCAAATGCAAAGCAGTTGTGCGTGTATAGATACCTTATAATTACATCTCGTCAATTCACATTAAGTTACAAATATATACAAGTCACTCTATAAGAGTACATCACATTGAATAAATTTATGATATTCATACAAATCATTAAGAAAATTTATCAACCTGTTATTAAAACATGTAATAAACTGTAAAGGGATGGTAATAATAATAAAATAAATAAATACATAAATAAATAAATAAAATATCTCTCTGAAGGTGGGGGATGAAATGACCAGGGGTGGGGGGTGGGATAATAAAGGGAGAAGTGACCGCAGGGGGAAAGTTGTAAAAGTGGGTCGAAGGTGGAGGTAGCCGAAGAGGAAGTTGGCTAGGGGGAGGTGGGGGGAGATAAAAGGGGAGGGAGAGTGGTGGAGGGAAGGTGGGAGGGCAAGTGACCTGACACCGGCGGTGAATACTAACCATCTTACTGCTGGGATCTGCCATAGATATACTATGGATCTGCTAATCAGTTTGGAGGTGTTTTTGTCCTGTGCACAGTGGGCGGGATGAAGTGTTGATTTGATCAGGAGGTTTTAGTCTCATGGGTGCATGGGGGTCCCAAAAGTCTGCTTGAACGTTTTCGGTAGTATTTGCTATGATCCTAGTTTATGCAGCAGACTCTTATATTTATTTCCGGCACCTTGCTTGTCATATAAAAAAGCCGGCATCCTTCCGGAATGTATATATACTACTCAAAATAATACAAGGGCCACTTGGACATATGGGTCTCCCTTTAAATCAGAAAACGAATTCAATTTATTAGTTCATCATATTTTATTGCAATCATATCTTTGTCAATCACAAAAAAGATTTTAGACATCAGTCGCTTAAAATTCGAGTAAATTCAATTTAACTGGACATACCCCTCATTTACAAAATCAAAACTTTAGAAACCAAAAATCTATAGAGTCAGTATCGGGTGTGGCCACCGTTTGCATCAATGCAGTCTTGGCATCGTTGTCTCATGGACCGTATCAGGTTATGGAGGATGTTTCCTGAGATGGCCAACCACTCTTGCTGGAGAACTTGGGCCAGAACTTCAAGGCTAGCTCCTGGAGGGAGGTTTGCCCGTGTCTGTCGACCCAAGACATCCCACAGATGTTCTATGGGGTTCAAATCGGGTGATCGAGCCGGCCAATCCATCCTTATGACGTGCTGTTGCTGCAGGAAGTCATTGACGATACGCGCTCGGTGGGGTCTGGCATTATCGTCATGTAGTATGGCACCTTCCCCAATGGCCCGCAGAGCTGGGAGAACCCTAGGTTGTAGGACGTCATCCCTGTAGCCAATACCGTTTAAGTTGTCATGACTTTGGAGGAGGGGTGTTCTGAAGTTTAATGCGAAGCCACCCCACATCATGACAGATCCACCACCAAAGCGGTCATGCTCGCGCACCGTCGCATCAGCAAAACGCTCCCGTGGACGCCTCCAAACATTCACTCGACGGTCGTTGAAAGACAAGGAGAACCGAGACTCGTCTGTAAAGAGCGCCCTTGACCAATGTTGCCTAGTCCACACCAAATGACGCCGAGCCCAGGCCAAACGCGCTGCACGGTGAGCTGGGGTGAGCAAAGGCCGTACTACTGGTCGTCTTGATCGCAGGTTTGCCTCGTGTAGACGGTTGCGAATTGTCTGGTCGCTGACGTTAACATTGCTGGCTGCGTGAAGCTGTCTTCTGATGGTGTTTGCTGTAGCGGACCTCATCCTCAGAGCTGACAGGGTGATGAAATGGTCTTGTCTTGCAGTGGTAACGCGGGGGCGTCCGGACTTTCTTGGTTCTTGGACGCTCCCAGTGTTGTTAAAGCGCTCCCGCAGCCTTTGGACAACGGAGTGGGACACTCCCAGCCGCCTGCCAACTTCTCTCACACCCACCCTTTCCTGAAGCCATGCAATAGCTCTGCCTCTATCCGCATCAGTCAATCGTCGCCTTGGGGGCATGGTTAGAAAAGCAGCAAAAGCGCTGCCATTTATACCCAGAAAAAAGCGCCGATTGTTGAACTGAACTCAGAAAAAGCAAGCCTTTCGCGTGCAAATCACTTTTTAATGTTGAAAAGTTTGCTTTATTAGCAAGACAACAGTAAATTAGGATCTTTTTTTTTAAATTGGGTTTGTTTTTCAACTCAGTGCCGAAAGTTCAAAACTCACACATGTGATTACTTGTCAGAATAAGATTGTCTTGAATATTACTGTACAGGATAAGTTTTGAAATAAGCAATATAAGCGATATTATTGATAGCAGCAAAAAATAATTAAACTAAATGAAATATGAGAGTGGCCCTTCAATTATTTTGAGTAGTATATATCAAAATACCCGATTCCGGCATAGCTATATACACCCGTGTATTTCGGCTTATCCTAGGTGGTGCTTACCGTGATATCTTTAAGAAAACGACAACAACTTCAATCGGAACGGTGACAAATATTATCCAAAATCATAATTTTCAACATATTAAAAAACATGGCACCCAGTCATTAGTTCGACCTCTCAGAGTATTGTACGATAAATACAATAAGTCTCACAATGTCAACGAAACACTCAATGAATCATTAATTTAATCACGCACTTATTTAAGGTAATGTCACTAAAAAGGTGCAGCAGATCTCATCAATTTGTCAATGGGTTATGTGGGGAAAACTAAGCTTACTCATTTGGGTTTGGAATGCTACTTTTGGGATTATAGTCAAACGTGAAAGTAATCATAATGAATAGAACGACATCGTCCAGTTATTTTCGGATAAAACAGTTTTTGGATCAACATAATGAAATGTAGGTCTTTGTCTGATTTTTAAAAACAAACTGCATATTAAAATGTTCTACTTCAACATTCCTGTTGTGAATGTGACGAATGCTGTGATGGTATCTCGGCCACATAGCGCTAATATTTCATATAATAGTCTCCCTTGTTTTTCCTCTCGCTTTGCGCCGGCGGTTATGTCTACCCCGCACCCATTGTCACGGCCTGTTCCTGTGAACGGTGGATACGTTATCCTGACTTTGATTAGGGTGGATTTGATCCACCCAGCCCTCTGACAGTGCATCCATCTTTACATCTTTTGCCCTGCGGCCACTTACCATTGTGTATGATGTACACACCGAGTCTGCTTTCAGGACAGACTATGAAGTTACGCTGAGTGTCTGTTGCGGACTAAATTAATTAGACCAGGCGCTGTTGAATACAGCATGGGGTGGGTGAACAGTTTGGTAGTCTTCTTTATGATGATGACGAAATAACGATGATGTGATGGAGGCGGTTGTAGTGAGGGTGAGGGTGACAAGCACGAAGAGGAGAAGATCCAGTATAAATTTTCTCGCTGTATGTTTTAATTTTTTTAAATTATTATTGTTTTTTATTATTTTTTAAAATTTTAGTTGGGGAGAGAATGAGAAAGCAGGAACGTTGAACTTACTTTGACGGATGCATAAACAAAAAAAGACACGTTAGGTTTTAAAACCGCAGGCAGTAGCTGTTACACCACGACATTCTCTCTCTGTCTCTCTGTCTCTCTGTCTCTCTCTCTCTCTCTCTCTCTCTCTCTCTCTCTGTCTCTCTCTCTCTCTCTCTCTCTCTCTCTCTCTCTCTCTCTCTCTCTCTCTCTCTCTCTCTAGCTGTAAGACAGGTCCAAAGGACCTAATGCTATTATCCTATTAAAGGTTTCGACTTCGACTTCTCTCTCTCTCTCTCTCTCTCTCTCTCACACACACACACACACACACACACACCACTCTCTTTCTCTCTCTCTCTCTCTCTCTCACACACACACCACTATCTCTCTTTCCTTTAAAGTATAAGTTTAACATCAAAGAAAAAATATTTATTAGTAATAATTTGTAGTACAGAAATACACAACCGGCAATAACTGTTAAAGATAACAATTTTAATACATTGGTCGAAACGGGCCTCCTGTGATGTGTAGAAATGTTGGCTACTGTTGGTCAGACGTGTAAGCGACATTGGACTTGCTTTCCCACGGAAGGCGCTGAAGGCGCTGGGCAAGCTCCACCCAGGACCACTTGCTACATAGACTTGCGTTCCCACGGAAGGCGCTGAAGGCGCTAGGCAAACTCCACCCAGGACCACTTGCTACATAGACTTGCGTTCCCACGGAAGGCGCTAGGCAAGCTCCACCCAGGACCACTTGCTACATAGACTTGCTTTCCCACGGAAGGCGCTGAAGGCGCTAGGCAAACTCCACCCAGGACCACTTGCTACATAGACTTGCGTTCCCACGGAAGGCGCTAGGCAAGCTCCACCCAGGACCACTTGCTACATAGACTTGCTTTCCACGGAAGGCGCTGAAGGCGCTAGGCAAACTCCACCCAGGACCACTTGCTACATAGACTTGCTTTCCCACGGAAGGCGCTGAAGGCGCTGGGCAAACTCCACCCAGGACCACTTGCTACATAGACTTGCTTTCCCACGGAAGGCGCTGAAGGCGCTAGGCAAACTCCACCCAGGACCACTTGCTACATAGACTTGCTTTCCCACGGAAGGCGCTGAAGGCGCTAGGCAAACTCCACCCAGGACCACTTGCTGTGCCTGACAAAGCCTTAAACTAAAGAGCCCCAACATCACGCATTTCAACCTCACACACCCTTTTCAAATTCATAATGAGTGTTGTCCACCGGAAATAATAAGATTAAACCAAAAAAAAATCCTGTTTCAAAGTTCAGTTTTTTTTTATATAAATCAATAAGCTTACATTTCGTTTATTTATGTGCCTATTAATAGCAACAAGGTTAGTAATAATAATAATAATAATAATAATAATAATAAAAATAATATAATAATAATAATAATAATAATAATAATAATAATAATAATAATAATAATAATAATAATAATAATAATAATAATAATAATAATAATAATAACACCGTTGCGATAGTGTGTATAGTTGGCACATGTTTGTTTAAAAAACAAAGAAGAGAACTACAATTCCAAGCTTAGCGGTCAGTTTGAGCAACGATTACCCATTATATCATCTTTTGATGTGGCAACAATGAAACAATGACATTCCCCAAGTACACGTATTGTCAAACAAACAAACAAACACCCTTGATACTAGGACCCTTTAACTGTGGAATATATGTTTGACTAACTGTTCAGCGCCTGTTGCATGTCCCTTTCGGGTCTTTGGTTCTGTCCGTCCTGCTGTACCGTTGCGAAAGCTCGACATTAACAGCAAACTTGACAGAAAAAAACAACAAATACAAAACAACAAAAACATGTCCAGGTATTTAAAATAAAATGCTACCTCAGATTGCCGCAAATCGCTTGGCATGAAGGCAAGACGAATGACCACCCCAATAACCTGGTGGAGTCACTTGCAGGCCCTCAACAACCACTCCTTACCATTGCAAAGAGGAGGAAGGGGGCATGGTTTGGCCAGGTCACGCGGCATGACACCCTTGCAAAAGCTATCCTACAAGGAACAGTTCAAAGAGGCAGGCGCAGAAAGTAAAAGAGCTGGACAAGATGATGTCAAAATATGAACGGCACTTAACATGCCATGCCTTCTGACAATAGCTGCAGACAGACCGAAGTGGCGATAACTCACCGCATCGGCGTTTCTCATGTTGCCCCAACAGCCTAACCAGCTTCGGGACTGATGATAATGATGAGCATTCCTCCCCCCCCCCCCTCCTCACCAGCCGCTCCCCTTCCCTCCCCTCGGCATGGAGCTGTGCACCAAAGCAGTGGACATTAAACTGAAGTTTGGTATTGTTGTGCGCACTTGATGGATTGATCTAGTCTCTACCTGATGATTATGGCCTATGTTAAGACCCTCATCTGACTGCGATCACTCAGGTACCCGCGCTGAAGGCAGGGTATATAGGTCTGACAAGCCAATTAGCCCTGAAGCAAGCTATTAAATGGCACAGTCCGTAGAGGTCCTTCAATGTCGCAACTGCAATCAACATCTATCATCAACAGTCTATTTCCCCTGCATACCCGTTTTAGTTCAAATAGTAGAAAGGTCATGACTTATGTTGCCAAGGAAATTTCCACACCTAACCACCACCATTCCATTCCACATCAAGCACCACCCTGCCCCAAACTCCACCCGCATCCCCCATCCAACTCCCTCTTACTGATATAACGCACTGGAACGATTGGAGAGGCGCGCGCTGGCCACTCATTCAGCATGCACAAAAAAGTTTGCTTAAGTCTGGATTGGAACCCACGTTGCCTAAGACAAGGATGGCGCTGTGAACCAAAGACCGACCCCGGTTGTCTATCTTGAAGTTCTAGATAGGCTATTTAATTTTTTTTAATTTAGTGTATTTTAATTGTGAAAAAAAAATTCATTCCTTATAGGTAGAAATGAAAGTGATGGACTTTTTAACTATTGGTTTTACCGTTGAAAGCAGTTTCATTGATTCGATGTTATGTTCTTCCTTTCCGCTGTTGTTGTTGTTGTTGATGTCGGAGTCGTCGTCGTTGCGGATGCTGCTACTGCGAAAGTTGAGAGCGTACAATGTGGACATGAGTAGGCAGGTAAAGGGCAGACAGCAGTGAGACAGTGATTGGTACCCCTGCCCACCTGCTTACCCACCCCCCTTTCCATAGGCTCCACACTTGCTTCCTCTCCTACAGGACTTACTGTAATCCTCTTACTATGATACCTGCTGCCACACCGGGACGTTCGACTCGACGTTTCCCTAACGACCCGGCCTCTCTAACCGCTTGCACTGGGGATTATTAATCAGTTCGGGCAAGCTCCGGAGAAGGAGGGGGAAGAGGAGGAAGCGAGATGAAGTGAAGAGAGAAGGAATACTGAACTGGTGGTCGACATATGAAAGGAGAAAAAAAGGGGGGTTGGGAGATGAGAGAAAGAAGGAAATAACAAATATAAAAAGAAGGAAATAATATAAAATTTAGAAGGAAATAATAATGTTCACTCGACAGAATGAATGATGCGACTATTTAATGTTGTCGACGTTCTTGGTGTAGTCACAGTTTGGTGGGGAGGAGGTGAGGGGTGGGAGAGAGAACAGTAGAACGTTAATTTATATTGATTTAAACAATATTGGCCTACACAGTATAGAATATGGTGACCATTTGAGGCGACTTGAAAGTGGAAGCAGCGCCTGAACTAGATAGGCCTATTGAATACAATGTATTCAATTATACACCGTCTGTAGTCGTCCTAGGTCAGTTGTGGCCTACCCCATTTTTATCCATTTGGCGTCACGCATATTATGTCGTTTTCTCAGTACTGTTTTGTTTCACTTGCGTGTCGTCCCCGTTTCATCTTTTCTCCTTTTCGTGCGCTGTTGGCGTGATGGCGGAGATGTACGTCATCCTCGACGTCACGTGAAGCGTGTGACGTACCCGCAATGAGCCGGGGTCGCATGACCAGGAAAGCGGTGGAGTTAGGGGTAGGGGTAACTTTGACGGATCACTTGCTTATTAGCCTTGACAGCTTTTTCAAGCTCAAATGTTTAAAACTAGGCGTAGGCTTCACACAAAACTGGCGGTCAAATTCAAGCTTTGTGTTGTGCATGTTTGTGTTTTTCTAGAATGCCTTTTAATAAATTAACACATATATTATTCGTTCATTTCGGTATTTATTGACAGTCTAATATTTGGAAATACTTTGAAATAGCTAGGAATGAGATCGAGCCAAATGTTGGTCTGCCTGTCGATCGCTTCGTTGAACGCCATATCTCAAGAACAACAGAACGGATTTTGACCAAACTGTTATAGGAACATTACCTAGACTAGTTGCCAGCTCCCGTACCATTATATATCTGTAATGCAAAGGTCACGATCGTGGGACCATTTTGTTGCTATACACGTTTTGCTCAACAGGTCAAAAACGGCTGAACCGATTTTTGTTTTATTGTTACTTAACTCATGGCCAATCATTCAATACCTATAGCAGCCCGGTTGTCGGTTGCTTAGTCCCTCCCTCGCTCCGAATTGAGGTGGAAGGTGGAGGTTGGCGAGGGGAAGGGGAGAGGGGGAATGTGTGTTGTAAACGACTGCACAACAATTGAAGCAAGCGAACGTTCCAAGCTGCTGGATGGCTTGTAGTGCCCAAAATATAACATTATCCAGAAACACAGGCAAGCAGCGTCCCTACGCCTTCAGATAAAAGTGTAAACCGAGGTCTAGTCTGTGGACGTAGGCGTTCCATCGCACGGACCATCCTTAGTCGCCCAGGATTGTGCTCAGTTGTCTTGGTCGTCAAACGGTGCGGCTAAGGCAGCACGTGGGCACCTTGAGCTGGACAAGCGCTATATCATAAATATATAACTGTATAATAATAATCTATAAGTAAGCTATATCATAAATATATAACTGTATAATAATAATCTATAAGTAAGCTATATCATAAATATATAACTGTATAATAATAATCTATAAGTAAGCTATATCATAAATATATAACTGTATAATAATAATCTATAAGTAAGCTATATCATAAATATATAACTGTATAATAATAATCTATAAGTAAGCTATATCATAAATATATTCAATTCAATTTCAATTCAACAAATCTTTATTACCTCTTACAAGGAATTATGACAGGCACTTGATCACTAAAATAAAACAAATAAAAAGAAAAATGCAAATAAAAAATTAAACATAGTATAAAGTAATCCTCCCTCCCCCCTTCCGCTTCATCAAACCACACATGCACAACCACACGCACACTTACACACTGTAGAGCCGATTACAACAAGCAAGAGGAAGAGGAAGGAGCCTCAAGCAGAGCCATCAGCGCGTCAGGTTTGAGTTGATCAAGGCCACAGCAGAGGGGAGAAAACTGGATCGGTAACGTACAGTGCGGGTCTTAAGGCTCATGAGGCGTTTCCCAGAAGGTAGAATTTTAAACCAAGAAGAGAGAGGGTGGGTGGGATCATCCTTGATGCTGATGGCTTTGCATAGGGCCCTTCTCTGAAACAATTCACACAGAGGTGTCTGCTTTTCACCAATGATTTTGCTGCAGGTATTGGTAATACTGTTCAAGGAATTTCTACTTTTGACACTGAGAGATTGAAACCAGCAAATGAATGAAAACGTAAGAACTGATTCCACGTAGGCACGATAACAATTTTTAAGTATGCTCTGCGAAACCAGAAGAGATCGGAGTTGGTACAACATGTACATACGCTGCCTGCATTTCTTAAATATCATTTCGGCATTAGCTGTGAAAGAAAGCTTGTGGTCAATCATGGTCCCAAGGTATTTATATTGTTCCACTCTCTCTACAGTTTGATTTCTGAGGTGAAGTGCAGCCACATCTGTCCGATTCTTTCTGAAATCCACCAACATCTCTTTCGTTTTGCCGACATTGAGCTCCAGATGGTTACCTTCGCACCAGGTGACGAAGTCAACCACACTCCTCTCAAAGCTTATGGCCGAGTCGGAAGTGTCCACTACTGCGGCATCGTCTGAAAACTTGATGATCTGCGAATCATCTCTGGAGCTCCTACAATCATTGGTATAAAGAGTAAAAATAAAAGGTGAGATAACTGTCCCCTGGGGTGTTCCGGTGTTGATAGACTTGGTTGATGAGAAACAGACAGAAGAAGAAGAAGAGTAGGACCTTACACGAACAACTTGCGTACGGTTGCTAAGAAAGTCAGAGATCCAGAGGGTCAGGTACGGATTGATATTCATATTTTGGAGTTTGCTTACAAGGAGATGGGTTTGAACAGTGTTGAACGCTGAAGAGAAATCTGCGAAGAGGATCCTAACATAGGCACCACCGAATTCCAAATGAGAGTGAGCAAAATGAAGCAGGGAGATAACTGCGTCTTCGACACCCTCTGTTCTGGCGATACGCGAATTGAAGAGGGTCAAGCGCAGGCTTCGCCTGCTGTTTCAGCATGCCCAGCAATATTCGTTCAAAACATTTAATTAGTACTGAGGTTAGTGCTATTGGTCTATAGTCGTTCAGGCCGGAGGGGTTGGATTTCTTCGGAACCGGACAGATAGTGGCCGCCTTCCAAGACTGAGGCACATTGTGTGTTTCTATTGAAGCATTAAAATATCACAGAATACAGGAGCAAGCTCCTTACTACATGCCTTGATCAACCTGCCACTAACACCATCAGGTCCTGAGGCTTTGTTATGGTTGACCCTGCTAAGAACCTTCTCTACTGTCTCCTGCTCAATTTTTGGAATCATATCACTATCTAGATTATCTTTCAGAGTATCACATATCTTATTCCTTTCCTGTGAAAAGTCCTGCGTATCAAAACGGCAGTAGAATGTATTCAGTCTCTCAGCAAAATCCACCCTCTCCTCCTCATTCATTCCATCACCCTCTCCCTGACATCCCCCCTCCCCGCCAGCTCCCTCAGTCCCCTCCATGCATCCCTGACAGACCCTGAAACAAACCTCCCCTCCACTTTGTCTCTGTATCTCAACTTCTCTTCTTTAATCAATTTGTTTATTTCTTTCTGTAATACTTTCCCCTCAGACTTTTTGTTTTCAGCAAACAGCTTGTTTTTTTGTACAATCTTAGCCTTTAGCTTCTTAGTGATCCAAGGCTTGTTATTTGGATAAATTTTAATCTTTTTCTTTGGCATGATCATGTCTTCACAAAACAACAGATAACTTGTGACAACATCAGTGGCATGACTTACATCGGTGACTTCCTCTGTCAATACCTTCCAGTCTGTGCAGTCAAAACAACCCCTCAGCTGCTCCACAGCATCAGAATCCCACACCTTAATCAGCTTAGTCTCCACCCTCTCTCTCCTCAACTTTTGAACATAGGTGGGTAACAATAATACTGCATTGTGATCTGATGTTCCTATGGGAGCCTTCAAGACAGATCTGTAAGCACTTGGGATGGTACCATAGCATTTATCCAAAGTATTGTCTCTTCTAGTTTTACAGGTCACATATTGGTGAAAATCAGGCAATGTAGTGTTTAGATTACAGGTGTTTTCATCTCCCAAAACAAACACAGGCGCGTCACGTATAACGTATATATAACTGTATAATAATAATCTATAAGTAAGCTATATCATAAATATATAACTGTATAATAATAATCTATAAGTAAGCTATATCATAAATATATAACTGTATAATAATAATCTATAAGTAAGCTATATCATAAATATATAACTGTATAATAATAATCTATAAGTAAGCTATATCATAAATATATAAC
>CM072524.1:17288447-17290947 GCA_036898135.1 Oncomelania hupensis | reverse complement strand
CATCCTACAACCTCATTACCTCTCGTGTCCCCGCTTCTTCTTCTTCTACTCTACATCCTACAACCTCATTACCTCTCATGTCCCTGCTTCTTCTTCTTCTACTCTACATCCTACAACCTCATTACCTATCGTGTCCCTGCTTCTTCTTCTTCTACTCTACATCCTACAACCTCATTACCTCTCATGTCCCTGCTTCTTCTTCTTCTACTCTACATCCTACAACCTCATTACCTCTCGTGTCCCTGCTTCTTCTTCATCTACTCTACATCCTACAACCTCATTACCTCTCGTGTCCCTGCTTCTTCTCCTTCTACTCTACATCATACAACCTCATTACCTCTCATGTCCCTGCTTCTTCTTCATCTACTCTACATCCTACAACCTCATTACCTCTCGTGTCCCTGCTTCTTCTCCTTCTACTCTACATCCTACAACCTCATTACCTCTCGTGTCCCTGCTTCTTCTTCTTCTCTACATCCTACAACCTCATTACCTCTCATGTCCCTGCTTCTTCTTCTACTCTACATCCTACAACCTCATTACCTCTCATGTCCCTGCTTCTTCTTCTTCTACTCTACATCCTACAACCTCATTACCTCTCGTGTCCCTGCTTCTTCTTCTTCTCTACATCCTACAACCTCATTACCTCTCATGCTGCTTCTTCTTCTTCTAATCTACATCCTACAACCTCATTACCTCTCATGTCCCTTCTTCTTCTTCTTCTACTCTACATCCTACAACCTCATTACATCTCATGTCCCTGCTTCTTCTTCTTCTACTCTACATCCTACAACCTCATTACCTCTCGTGTCCCTGCTTCTTCTCCTTCTACTCTACATCATACAACCTCATTACCTCTCATGTCCCTGCTTCTTCTTCTTCTACTCTACATCCTACAACCTCATTACCTCTCATGTCCCTGCTTCTTCTTCTTCTACTCTACATCCTACAACCTCATTACCTCTCATGTCCCTGCTTCTTCTTCTTCTTCTACTCTACATCCTACAACCTCATTACCTCTAGTGTCCCCGCTTCTTCTTCTTCTACTCTACATCCTACAACCTCATTACCTCTCATGTCCCTGCTTCTTCTTCTTCTTCTACTCTACATCCTACAACCTCATTACCTCTCGTGTCCCTGCTTCTTCTTCTTCTACTCTACATCCTACAACCTCATTACCTCTCATGTCCCTGCTTCTTCTTCTTCTACTCTACATCCTACAACCTCATTACCTCTCGTGTCCCTGCTTCTTCTTCATCTACTCTACATCCTACAACCTCATTACCTCTCGTGTCCCTGCTTCTTCTCCTTCTACTCTACATCATACAAACTCATTACCTCTCATGTCCCTGCTTCTTCTTCATCTACTCTACATCCTACAACCTCATTACCTCTCGTGTCCCTGCTTCTTCTCCTTCTACTCTACATCCTACAACCTCATTACCTCTCGTGTCCCTGCTTCTTCTTCTTCTCTACATCCTACAACCTCATTACCTCTCATGTCCCTGCTTCTTCTTCTTCTTCTACTCTACATCCTACAACCTCATTACCTCTCATGTCCCTGCTTCTTCTTCTTCTACTCTACATCCTACAACCTCATTACCTCTCGTGTCCCTGCTTCTTCTTCTTCTCTACATCCTACAACCTCATTACCTCTCATGTCCCTGCTTCTTCTTCTTCTAATCTACATCCTACAACCTCATTACCTCTCATGTCCCTTCTTCTTCTTCTTCTACTCTACATCCTACAACCTCATTACATCTCATGTCCCTGCTTCTTCTTTTTCTTCTACTCTACATCCTACAACCTCATTACCTCTCGTGTCCCTGCTTCTTCTCCTTCTACTCTACATCATACAACCTCATTACCTCTCATGTCCCTGCTTCTTCTTCTTCTACTCTACATCCTACAACCTCATTACCTCTCGTGTCCCTGCTTCTTCTCCTTCTACTCTACATCCTACAACCTCATTACCTCTCGTGTCCCTGCTTCTTCTTCTTCTCTACATCCTACAACCTCATTACCTCTCATGTCCCTGCTTCTTCTTCTACTCTACATCCTACAACCTCATTACCTCTCATGTCCCTGCTTCTTCTTCTTCTACTCTACATCCTACAACCTCATTACCTCTCGTGTCCCTGCTTCTTCTTCTTCTCTACATCCTACAACCTCATTACCTCTCATGTCCCTGCTTCTTCTACTTTACATCCTACAACCTCATTACCTTTCATGTCCCTGCTTCTTCTCCTTCTACTCTACATCCTACAACCTCATTACCTCGCATGTCCCTGCTTCTTCTTCTACTCTACATCCTACAACCTCATTACCTTTTATGTCCCTGCTTCTTCTTCTACTCTACATCCTACAACCTCATTACCTCTCATGTCCCTGCTTCTTCTTCTACTCTACATCCTACAACCTCATTACCTCTCATGTCCCTGCTTCTTCTTCTTCTACTTTACATCCTACAACCTCATTACCTCTCATGTCCCTGCTTCTT
>CM072524.1:17270947-17283447 GCA_036898135.1 Oncomelania hupensis | reverse complement strand
CAAGTTCCCATAGAGTAACAGGAGACACTATTCTCTCGTTATTCATAAAATCCGTATTTTTATTGTATCTCTGTACTAATTCTGTAGCTATAGTTTGAAAATATTAAAATTTTTGTGATTGCTTTGGAAATTGAATGTCCGATCTTAATTGCAACTCCTCATTGGTACTGTTATCTACTGCTGTTGCTCTAATAACATATTTAGCACAAAGCAGTTTCCTCCAGTCATCTAAAGGGATAACTCCTGATGCTTCATATGTATATATTGTTTTTATATGTATTGGAACACCAAGCGCCAATTTTATAGCTTTCCTATCTAAATTCTGTAATTTTTTAATGTAGCATATAGGTGCATAAAAATAAACTTCCTGTCCATATGATAATTTGGAATGAACAAGAGAACATGCCAAATGCACTACAGTTATCAAATTATAACTTTTCACAGCTTTTTGCATTAAGTACTTGATATGATTTTTCCAGTGTAATTTAGAGGCTAGGTAAACATATTTGACCTATTTGAGTTCCACATTTTCAACATAAATTTTTGGTAATTGTCTAGGTTCATGCCCATTATTGAATAAAATCATATTGTTCTTTTCTTTTGAGAGTTCCAGTCCATTAATACTCATATAACTTGAAATATTATTTATTTTCATTTGATCTAATGTAGTGGTGTGTTTTATTTCATAGATAGACGTCTTTTTCTTCAAGGATGCGTTCATCCATATAGCAATATCATATGCATATTGAACAAGAGAAATTCTGTTACTTACAACCTTAGGTAAATTATAAATTAAAATATTAAAAAGAATCGGAGACACTAAAGAACCTTGTGGAATTCCCATATCTGTTGTGTGATGTGAAGAATTTGAAATACCAACTTCAAAGCTTATTTTTTGCGCTGTAATTATTTTCAATCTCGCATGCCATACTCTATCATAAGCTTTGCATACATCAAAAAACGTGGCTAATGTACATTTTCTCCTTGCAAATTGTATGTTAACGTGGGTAGTTAATTTTACTAGATGATCTACTGTAGATCGGCCTTTCTGAAAATCTGCCTGATTTACAGGAATTATATGCTGTTTAGTACAATAGTATGTTAGTCTCTCTAGTACATGGGTGGATTTTGGGGGTGTGCAATCCAGAATGAGATGGAACCCAACAAAAATCAACACCGATCCCTCTGCTAATAATATAATGTATTTTTCTACCCCTGAAATGTTAAATAATATATTCCAAATACTTAAGACTCGATATATTCTACTAGGCTGCTCTTGCAACTGCGAAGAGGCATTTACATGCTTCTAGTGTTTGTCTCCTAAAACAAAATCCCTGCTTGAATGTATGCTTGTCCTTGTTTGTGTGACTCTTTGTTTACTATAAATTAGAGAATGTATATATTTGATGTTTTGATGTTGTATTTGTACGTATTGTGATTTTTTAAATAAAACAAAAATCATGTATTAAGTATCTAATCTCAAATACTAAATCTGATTAGTCTCAAAATTTTGTAAGGACTGTAGAACTGATTTTGATTCAACACAAACTAATATGTTAAATAAATCCATAGATGTCTCAACAATGTATTGTAATGCCATTAAAACAGCGTATAATTCACCAGTAAACATTGAAAATCCTTTTCCAATGTAATAAGATTTTTCTATTATTAGATCTGGTATAGCAAATCCTGATCCACTGTTAAATGACTCAAGTACTGACCCATCTGTAAATATTTTGAGATGAAATGGATATTTTAGTTCTAAGTGTTCTTTTACTTCACTTACAAGAACATTAATATTTTCCCCTTTAGTCAATGTAGAATAATCTATATCAAAATTTGCAGATAAATGTTCCCAAAATGGTATATGAGGAATTAGTGGTAAAATAGGTATGTTTAAAATATCAATGTTACATTCATTCATTGTTTGATTTACATAATTTTTAATTGGCTGAATGTAAGGAATATTTTCTGAACGTTTTGGATATTCCTTAGAGTCAAACAAAATGTCATTAGATGTTGAATTATTCACTGATAAACTTCGAATGACATATTTGGAGCATGACAACTGTCTTTGTTCATTTAAAGATAATATTCCTGCTTCTTTATAACTTTTAATAGTATTTGTACTTACTGGAATCCCAAGAGCTAATTTTACTGCTCTGCAATCTATGCTTTGAAGTTTCTTGATATATGTTTTTGAAGCAGCAAAATAAACTTTTTGACCATATAATAACATAGATCTAATAAGAGAAATAGCTAAATCAAGTAATGTTTTTGTATTATTTCCCCATAAGTATGCACTTACAATTTTCAAAAAATTTATTTCTTTTCTTGCTTTCGTAATTAAATACTCAATGTGAGTTCGCCAGTTTAGTTTTGACGTCAAATATACTCCTAAAAACTTAATACTTTCTGTATGTTGTAATTGAATACCATCCAATTCCAATGTTGGTAGCCATTTTGGATTCTGACCATTATTAAATAGCATTAAATACGTTTTTTTTCCTCCAGATAGTTCTAGCCCATTTTCTTTCATATACTTTGATATCCCATTTTGATATAATTTCTGGATGTAATTTACAGTTATGGGAAATATGGGAAATACGAGGGTCATTCAATAAATAAGGTGAGTTTCTCGGGTATAAGGACTTCTAATGTGCAAGGACTTCTAATACAGCTAGCTTACTTTATAAAAAAAATTGTTTTACTTCTTTTTCACATGGATGTAATTTCTTTTGGAGATTAAAAAAACTTTGAGAGTTTTAGCGATTAACAAAGATGGCCGACCAAGAAGCATGCTCCAGCATTGAACAGCGGTCAATTATCAAGTTTTTGGTTGCTGAAGAGTGCAAACCAGTTGAAATTCATAGGAGAATGTCAACTGTGTATGGTGCCACATATTTCAGCCGAAAAATGTCTTCAAGTGGGCTAAATTGTTTAAAGAAGGACGGAGCAGTGTTGAGGATGAAGGCAGGCCTGGAAGACCTACAGAAGTGAGGTCTCCTGAGGTGATCGAATCAGTCAATGACCTCATTCAGTCGGACAGAAGGGTGACAGTGGATGAAATAGCAAGGACTTTGAGCTTATCTGTTGGGACAGCACACAAAATTGTCCATGATGACTTTGGCTGTATTAGAAGTCCTTTTACCGAAAAATTCACCTTATTTATTGAATGACCCTCGTACATGAACACCTTGATTAGTGAAGCAAATATCGATCTGTCCTCCGTTTCAAAACTTCCGCAGAGCATCATGCCTCCATGGTTGCTTTCAGTTCCGTCATGCTCCTACAGCTACTCTACTTAAAGCAAGAAAGATTACCCGCTGCTTATCAGTAGTTTGGCGAGGGAGCGGCTGGCCACAGAGTTCAGTCAACATCTTCAGATATTTACCGACGGCTCTAAGCTCGACTCAGGTCAAGTAGGTTGCACTAGGTATATCCCCGACTTTAACGTCACAAAGAAATGTAGGCTAGATGATGATACTTCCATTTGTTCGGCAGAACTATTCGCTATCAGTGCCGTGTTGTCATTTATCTCGGATCTTCCCCAGCAGCTACTCCGTGTGGTGATTGTAACGGACTCTAAGTCATCACTGCAAGCGCTGGAAAATCCCGGCAAAAACAGATTCGACCGCCTGTTGGAATGCCTCCATAACTAGTGGTTAGAGGCACTCGGGTAGATTTCTTGTGGGTGCCCAGCCACACCGATATCCATGGTAACGCAATGGCTGATAGCGCGGTAAAACAGGCTGCTGCACTGCCCACTTTATAAACCTTTATGCAAGATGTTCTGCTATTGCAAATTTAATCATCAGAGTTTGCAGAGGGAGTGTGAGTTGTAGGGCTAAAAGAGGACTTTTAGCACAAAACAATACTGTTTTCAGTCCTCAAAATAATGCCCAGAATGCTCCAGCTTGCACAGATTTTTACCATTATTTTCACATTTTTCCAGGGTGGGGGAGGGGTGGGGGGCATGCCCCCGGACCCCCTAGTTCACTCGCCTGCTTCGCAGGCTCGCGCTTGTGGCTTGGCTTCGCCACTTCGCATTAATGGTTTCAGGGAAGGGTGCACACCCCCTCAACAATGGCAAAATCCGCCCCTGATGACGAATTTCGAATTCATTTGAGGCTGATCATAATGCTGTAAATTACAGGATCTTATTTACATATAAAATGTATTGTAAGTGATAATTAAGATAGAGACGGATAGTGAGAGAGCACTGCAAAACAAGAGAGAGACGGAGAGTGAGAGAGCACTGCAAAACAAGAGAGAGACGGAGAGTGAGAGAGCACTGCAAAACACTGCGACGATGAGAGCGCGTCACGTCTTAATGATACAAACTATGGGGGTGTGGAGTGTGGGAGTGGTGTGATGAGGGGGAGGGGGAAGAGGAGGAGGGAGAACGTGTGACTGAGTAGTGTAAGCTTACTAAAAGACAAAGGGCACACTACAAAACCAACAAAACGATGGGTGTAGGCCAATGCGACCAAGGTACTGACATACACCCAAGGAAGATAATGGTGAAAGTTGGAGCGAAAAGAAAGGGTAACCGACATTGCACCGGAAACTAAACAAGAGGATGGGGGTGGGAATGACGGGGTACTAAAAGAAAGGGCGGATGAAAGGCGCAAGATGGCGGATCGATGGTGATTATTCCAGCTCGTCAGTGAGCTTGTCAGAGGTGAGGGTGTCATAATCGTCTTTGTTCCCACTCTGTCTTTCCAGCTTGGCCAGCACCCGCCAAAGCGCGTTACACGCTTATACCCTTCGGGCATGCTGCACAGCACTTCTCATCACTAGCATTATCATCACTATCATCATTGGTAGCATGCTGCACAGCACTTCTCATCACTAGCATTATCATCACTATCATCATTGGTAGCAGCACAAACATCTATTGCAATGTTAACAATGTAGGCAGCAGCTTTTTCGTCAGCAGTGGCATTGACAGCTTTGTATTTACCAGCAACTTGGGCGGCGTGAGTTTTAAATATCACGCCTTAACAGCCCAAAGAACTGTTTAAGGCGTTGGCCGGAGCAAAGCGCGATAAAAAAAACAACAAAACAATTCAGTGTGACCAAAAACAAGACCAGTAACAACACAAACAATAATAAAAGCAAACAAATGTTGAACATTTATCTCGTGGAGATTGTGCCTTCTCTCGTCGCTATGAAAAGTTGTAAAAAACAAGAAGAAGAAGAAGATGATGATGATGATGACGATAATGATGGTGGTGGTGATGGTGGTGGCGATGAAGAAGACGATAAATTAAACAACAAATGTGAGATAATAATAAGCTTAGAAGGAGAAAAAGAAAAGTTACCTAACACGACATTTCATCTCGAATTAAATTTTCATATAATGTGTGTGCGTGCGCGCGTATATTTGTATGAATAGGGTTCTCTCTCTCTCTCTCTCTCTCTCTCTCTCTCTCTCTCTCTCTCTCTCTCTCTCTCTCTCTCTCTCTCTCTCTCTCTCTCTCTCTGTTTGTAAGCTATGTGTTTGTGTGTGTAGGTGTGTGTGTGTGTGTGGGTGTGTGTGTGTGTGTCATGTGTACGCGTAAAAAGTATGTATGTGCTTCGGTTGGTGTGTTTCCTTCTAAACTATCTGTACCGTTCTTTCGCTGATTTTCGCCTTCGCCGAACCATCCTTATACCGTGTGCTGTACTCGAACCAAATCCCGTTCACGCGTCGATTGCTTACCCTCGTATAGAAGACAAGCTTCTTGCTGTTTCTGTGAAGATCAGAATGCGCACCCTGCCTCACTCAGACATCAGGTTTTGATTCCAATTTTCCATCATTTTCATTTCAAAAGCTTTCAATCCTTTTAGCTGTCATGTGAGAAATTGGAGCGGCTTTGAAGATGAGAGAACGGATGGACAGGTAATTTTGTAATTACACAGCGTCCAAATGACGACGGTGACTCACAAGGACAACAGCGGAGGATTCTTGAAAAGCTCATGCTACTCCACCACCACCACCACCACCACCACCATTTCCTCCCTCACCCGTCCCAATTTGTTTGATTTTTTTTAAAAATATTTTTAATTGAATTTTATTTTCACCATAGATTTTTTTTGGAAGATGCACGTTAACATCCTTCTTGGAGTGGGGATGGAGAAATTGGGGAAAGTAAGAGTCCGCTGGTTAAATCAAATGAAACTGAACTGTTTATAAAAGATTCTACTGGAACATTTCTTAAAAACTGACTGCAGCACTGATTGAATCTCATCGTCGAACAGAAAAGTCTTTTGACGTCTTATCCACCAAATTAATGTCATAGTTACACGATATTTCTTTTTCTTTATTTTCTTTTCTTTTCTTTTATTTAAACGTTTTTATTCAGCACTTTTTTCCAGCTCAAGAGCTGCTGAAGACGCTGGGTTTAACTCAAGCCTTCCGAGGTGCCTACTCACTTACCTGCTCAATATAAACAAGCTATACGAGGTGCCTACTCACTTACCTGCTCAATATAAACAAGCTACACACTTCCGAGGTGCCTACTCACTTACCTGCTCAATATAAACAAGCTACACACTTCCGAGGTGCCTACTCACTTACCTGCTCAATATAAACAAGCTACACACTTCCGAGGTGCCTACTCACTTACCTGCTCAATATAAACAAGCTACACACTTCCGAGGTGCCTACTCACTTACCTGCTCAATATAAACAAACTACACACTTCCGAGGTGCCTACTCACTTACCTGCTCAATATAAACAAGCTACACACTTCCGAGGTGCCTACTTACTTACCTGCTCAATATAAACAAACTACACACTTCCGAGGTGCCTACTCACTTACCTGCTCAATATAAACAAGCTACACACTTCCGAGGTGCCTACTCACTTACCTGCTCAATATAAACAAGCTACACACTTCCGAGGTGCCTACTCACTTACCTGCTCAATATAAACAAGCTACACACTTCCGAGGTGCCTACTCACTTACCTGCTCAATATAAACAAGCTACACACTTCCGAGGTGCCTACTCACTTACCTGCTCAATATAAACAAGCTACACACCTCCGAGGTGCCTACTCACTTACCTGCTCAATATAAACAAGCTACACACTTCCGAGGTGCCTACTCACTTACCTGCTCAATATAAACAAGCTACACACTTCCGAGGTGCCTATACTTACTTACCTGCTCAATATAAACAAACTACACACTTCCGAGGTGCCTACTTACTTACCTGCTCAATATAAACAAACTACACACTTCCGAGGTGCCTACTCACTTACCTGCTCAATATAAACAAACTACACACTTCCGAGGTGCCTACTCACTTACCTGCTCAATATAAACAAACTACACACTTCCGAGGTGCCTACTCACTTACCTGCTCAATATAAACAAACTACACACTTCCGAGGTGCCTACTCACTTACCTGCTCAATATAAACAAACTACACACTACCGAGGTGCCTACTCACTTACCTGCTCAATATAAACAAACTACACACTCAACAACGTTTGCTCGTCGGCAGACTTTCAACCATTCAAACGCACGCACTTGCGCGCGCACAAGCTTGCAAAGTCTCCTACTTTGCTTGCACACACGCACACTATGGCATACATTGTCAAACGCCGCATACACACAACAACAAATATACACTGACACATTTAAACACACACACACACACACACGCATAAACACACATACACGCACGTACGAACAAACACACGTATAAACACACACACTTCTTTGTCATTGAATGTTCAAAAGTTATTTCGAGTACTTTGGTAACGAGAAGTAATGTGGCATGTCGGTAAGCCAGTCAGTCAGTCAGTTATTGCCTGTAAAAGGGTCCAAATAAAATAATTTGAAGTGCGCTTAAATCCAATGACAGTTTATTGTGACGTATTTCAGCGGTCCATGCGGACTTGGATTAAACAAATGGCAAAGATGATTTGTAGTCCGCGATCTTCATTCACTGTTTGTAGGTCTACAGCTCACTGGTCTATTTCCAGTGCGTTGGTTGGTCAGACGAGTCTTCTACGATCGGTAAAGGAAGAAGGAGTCGTTAGTAATTCTTTCATCATCATCATCATCATCATCATCATCATCATCATCATCATCATCATCATCACCATCATCATCATCATCATCATCATCATCATCATCATCATCATCAACAACAACAACAACAACATCAAAGGTTGTCGTCAGACAATCGCTAAAAACCATAAACAGTGACACAATATTACCCGAAGAGAAAGCAAGAAGACTCGTAAAACTGAATGACTGCATAATTATGCACTGATGCGCCGAACTTCTGAACAACTTCGTGTTTTGTGGCAAAGAAAAGTGAACTGGCACTTGAAACGCTCGTTTCACCGGATAATAATATACAAATGGGCTTTAAAACGGAAGAAATTCTGTGTCATACATTAACATGTAAATTGTACAAGTCACAGGCGGTGGAAGCTGCTCAGGATTGGGGGGGGGGGGGGGCACACACTATTCACTGACATCAGGGCCAGACCTGGGAAAAGTCGAGGGGGGGGGGGGGTTACAGATTCAGCGAAGGCGCGAAGCGCCGAGCCTTCTAGGGGGGTCCGGGGGCATGCTCCCCCAAAATTTTTTTTTTCAAGGATGCAAAATGGTGCAATCTGAACCTTGAAAAAGCCATCTGTAATGGTCTGGGACTTTGAGCTTTTTGAACAATTGAACTGACAAACTCTGGGGTACAAAAATTATCCTCTGCCCCTCCCTTAAAAAAACACACACATTTATTTATCAGCAGAGATGTTTTGTATACTATTATTATTCACTACTTTTTGTTGATTGTTAACGGTATAAAGCTTTACCTTGTAGTTTATGAACATCACCACCCTGCTTTCATTTGCAAACCCACCGTTGGTATTCTGCATCAAGGGTAGCGTTGTCTGGTAGATCAGACTCCCACAACATTGCCAGCATCACCCCTTCTGGAACCTGCATGAAACCATCCTGGTTGTCTATTAAAGTGCTTGGCACCAGATGTCATGAATTGGCTAGTTTTAACTCTGCTCATTGACTGTTTAGCCATGTGTAGTCTTTGTAACAGTAGAGAAGTTAGACTATTACACAGCAGCAATTAAATTACACAGCAAACCACACACCGCGAGCCCGACCCACGCTTCGCAGTGACTCAGCACTTGAGCTTTGAATCGGACCGTTTTAACCAATCAGAAGCAGGCTCAGTGGGTAGAGCAGTTTGAATGTGTCAGAGCCTAACACAGTTTGAATCAGTCGTGTGTGAGACGAGGAAGAAGTAACATCTACTACTTAGCTAGCAGAGAATCTCTTCACTCATAGACCAGGAAGCAGGACTTAGAATCTCAGAATTCTATTTAGTCAACACGGGCCTGAACTTGTCAGACAGGTAAATGAACACCCTTCTGTTTCATCGTGATATATTTGTATTATTGTTGAAATTATGTTTGAAGAATTTGCTATGCATAAATGTGAATTGTTAATCCGAATTTGCCGTACCACGTGGAAGAGCCGACCACGAGCCGAAACACGACCGGTTGCGCCGCCATGTTGTATACCATACGGAACCACTGTTGTTTAACTTATATGTATGTTTGCAGACCAGTGGCTGTACCACTGAATGTTTATAATATTATTAATTCTGGATGTGTATAGTTAGACACGATTGATATTTATGTATGTATAGGAATTTAGAGTTGAGATTCCAGTGGAACCCGGAAGTAGCAGAATGTTCGTCGCTTATGTATAGAGATGTGGAGCTATCACTGAGGGCTACTTGGCTTTCAGTGAGACGCTCTGCACAAACCGATTATTCAGGGTTGTGCAGAATTTCGTCTCTTATATTACAGACGAGCAGGCGAGCTATCCCGAGCTATCCCGAGCTATCCCGAGCTATCCCGAGCTATCCTGTGCACCCCACTCCACAGAAACGACTAGTTGGTTGAGGATCCTCTACCGCACAAGACGGAAAGAGCTGCATTGAAAGACACCCTGTCAGACCCCACAGCGTGGCAAGGGAACCCAACTACACAACTACAAAGGTGGACCAGAAGCTACCTCACAGAAGGACTTCGCACGCTCCATCTAGCAGTTAAGTGAACACGCCAAGGTGCACTTAAACTGATCATAGCAGGACCACAGTAGTCCAACTCTTCAGAAACTGTAAAACGGACCACAGTAGTCCAAATCTACATGAGATATTATAGCAAGTGCCCGAGGAAGATATAACAGCTGCCTAGACTATCAGCGATCGAACTCTTAGCATTGAAAGAGACTTTTTAAGTTAGATTAGTACTTAGAGAATCTTGTATAGAGTAGAAGAAATAAATGTGTGATTTTAACTGTTATCAAGTGGCTGGACTACATATGATTCATAGCCGTGTGAAAGCTAGTGTGACAGTATCTTTTACCATTTTTCTATCTATCTCTGTACCCCAACCTTAACACAGAACGAGCTAAACAAATAAATTTATTAAAGTAATTCATAGGGTGACTTACTAGCAGTTCCCACCGAATAAACGTGAGGGTCCATAATTCCATTGTGCAGAGCCCATAAACCCCACGTGACACTTTAATTGGCGAGCCTAGCTAGGATCTGTGTATAATAGGAATTGGGTATAACCGGACCTAAGTACAATAAAATTAGATAACAGTAGGAGTAGTAGAATAACTTAGAATAGTGGTAACAAGGACTGATCAGTTGGGTGCACTATTCTTTAGTTAAAAACTTTTTTGCTTCAAATATTTTTGTGCCTGTATGTTGCATTGTTCTTTTGCAGGTTTTGCTTAAATAACTGTTGTATGCCATTTGACTCTTGTTTTAATCTATTATTGATTACGAATTGTATGGTCTTTGCATTGTTTTTATTGAATTGCAATATTGCTAGTGTTTTGGTATTCCACGTGATTCAGAGGTTGTTCATAGACACGTTTGCAATGTCGGACCCAGTGGCCTTGAGATTGCGTTTCAAGGAACTAGGAGAAGCTTTACACTTAGCAGGGGCAGACCTAATTGCGTATATCAATGCAGAGGTAGAGAAACAGGAAGCTAAGGCAGAGAGAGCAGCAGAGAGAGAGGCGAAGAAACTCGAAGCAGAACAGAGAAAAGCAGAACTAGAAGCAGAGCAAAAGAAATTAGAACTAGAGCAAAAGAAATTAGAGGCAGAGAGAGAAACGAGGAAATTAGAGCTAGAAGCAGAACAGAAGAAGGTAGCAGCAGAGAGAGACGCAGAAATTAGGAGGTGGGATTATGAGCGGGCAGAAAAAGAAAAAGAGAGGGCAGAAAAAGAAAAAGAGAGGGAAGAAAAGGAAAAAGAAAGACAGCATGAGTTAGAATTGAAAAGATTGGAATCAGGAGCTTCAAGTTCTTCCTCAACCCCTTCCCACTCAGATCAGCTAGAGGTAGCCCCCAACCCTGTACAAGGAATGTCATTTCCACTGGGAACATTCAATGAGAGAGAAGAAGGTCTAGATCTCTATCTGACTAGGTTTGAGCGTCTAGCAACAGAGTATAAACTAGATCCCACTCATTGGTCTTTTAAGCTTAGTCAAGGGCTTAGAGGAAAGGCTTATGACATCTACAGTAAGCTACCGACTGACAGAGTGACTGACTATCACAAAGTAAAAGAGGCACTCCTAACGGGATTCGAACTAACAGGAGAATGCTATCGGCAAAAGTTCCGCACCAATCGGAGAGTGAAAGGAGAGAGCTATGCGCAGTTCGCGGATCGGTTGTCCACAACGCTGGATAAGTGGATTAGCCAGTCAGCCACGGCTAAGACGTATGATGGACTGACAGAACTGTTAGTATGGGAACAGCTACGGGAAACCATGACCCCCGAGCTGAGAACATTCTCAGTAGAGCAGGGCGCGGAAAGACTGGAAGATCTGGTCAAGGTCGCAGATAGGTACGTGGCCGCACACGGAGAAGCCAAGAGCTTCAGGCGAGACCTAAAGCCTAACGGGAAAGAGGCACAGAAACGAAGCCCTAACCGGGAAGAGCGCACCGCGAATAAGCCGAATAACCCCAGACCTGGGCAAAATAAAGGACCCAACACGGAATTCGGGAAAAGAGGTCCCGCAGAACAGAGACGGTATTGTTCGTTCTGCAACAGAAACAATCACTCCACCGCAGAATGTTTCAAGTTGGCCGCACAACGTAGGGAAGAGCGCGAAAGCCGGCCAGCGCACAGAGTTCTAACTCAAAGCAGCGGTAACAAGCCACACACGATCGGAGATCACCCATCGGTGACAGACACGGTCAAGGTCAACGGAAAAGAAGCGAACTGTCTGTATGACACAGGTCTATCATACGACGCGATAGTTAGCGAATCTCTTGTATCGCGCGCGGACTTGACAGACAAGACAGTCGACTTACAAGGAGCAGACTTGACGAAACCGACGACTACTTGCCCAATAGCTTGGATCGAAGTAGAGAGTAGGTACGTCACAGGACGAATCCAAGCAGCTGTTTTACAGAAACCCCTGTATGATCTAGTGCTAGGTTGTA